>JAFIDM010008419.1:49429747-49442406 GCA_023159025.1 Thereuonema tuberculata | reverse complement strand
GTATTAAAAAGTTTCTTCTCCTTTTTTTAGAAATTTAATAAATGATATGATATTTAGTTTAAAATGCTTTGCTCATAATTTTACGTAAAATTCTACTCAAGTTCTTACATCTTTTGCTAAAACACACAGGATGCGCTTTTTTTTTTTTTTTTCCATAAGAGTCCGTATGATCAGTGCTTTAAAACTGAAAACGCTTTATTCGTAACTTTTAATTTTCAAAGTTAAATTTATAAAAAAAAAATTGTTTGGAACTTGAAAAGCCCTTGAGAAAAAATATTGACAATTGAATAAAAGTTTCAAAGCTAAATACAGTGAAGCTCGGCTATAACACGGTTGTTTATAAAGCGATTTGGTCTTGGCCCCCTTCTATTTTGGAAAAGGTGTATAATTGTAAAATTGCAAAATTTATCATATTTTCGCCCAAAAAGTACGAAAATCGATTCATTTTAGAGAACTGCTCGCGATTTGTACAATCGTCGTTTGTACAAAACCAAGATGGCGGCGCCAAACCATAAGAAAACAGAAATACTGTATGAAGATTTTGGCTAATACAACCCATCAAAGTGTTGAAAAGGTAATGATTTATAAATATTTATAAATACTGTATAAAATTCTCTCACATCGCTCTGTATGATGTAGGTAATCGCGAAATGACCATTTTAAATCGATTTGGAATCGTGTGGGCAATAATAGGGTTCGAGTATACGACATTTAACATCACGAAGTAAAAAAAGCTCGAGCAGATCGCGATCTTCGAGATCTTGGATCCGAAAGATCGCGATATAACCGAGCTTCACTGTATTTATAAACAACAATGAGTGGGACCAAATTGTTTGCCAAGTGACATCCTGGAACAGCTGTTTCGCGCTCTTTGGCAAACATCAGCCAGAAGCAGTCACCAGTAAACAATGAGGTCTCTGTATTGAGGCTAATAGGAACGATCATTCATGTTTACTGGTGGCTGCTCCTGACTGATGATTGCCAAAGAGCGTGAAACGGCTGTTCCAGGGTGTCACTTGGTAAACAATTTGGTCCCACTCGTTGTTTATTAATAATTCAATGTGTAGATTGAATTTTTTATGCTTTAAAAAAATTCATTGAGGCTGGCGGACTGCTGACACATGAACTTTCTCACTAATTTTTCATTAGTGAGTTTTTTTCTTTTGAGGCAACACTGCCCTTCCATCACTAAATATTTATGTTGTCTGCAGAGTAAACTAAATATCTTATATATTTTTGTAATGTTTCTTTCGATTTTTTAAAAAGTGTGCCTCTATGCCAAATCCAATGTTATTATAAATTGCAGTTCTATTATTGCAGAAGTTCATAAACAAAGCTTATTGTTGAAATAAAGTTACATGAACTCTGTTTATTACATAAAAATGCGCTATTTTAAACTTTTTTTATTTATTGCTATTTTTTTTTTCTTATAGGTTATCTGTGCCAAAATGTTGGAATATATATCAACCACAAATGATGAGTATTTAAAGAAAAGCTTAGTAAATCGAATTATTGAACTTACTGATCAATTTTCACCAGATTTAGAATGGTCTATTCAGACAGTCAACTCTCTCTTACTTAAAGTAGGACATCTCGTCAAACCACAAGTAGTTCATGATATCATGTTTCAACTTCAAAAAGGTAGCTATAATGTCAATGTTATATTGTTTCTAATAAATTAATAAATAAATAAATATCCTCCATTGTCTATTTAATTAAATTTAATTTGCAAAATTAAAAAACAAAATACAGGGTGTTTCACTCACCTATCGAATCCTGATTTTCCTTTATAATTTCCAAATTATAATTTCCTCTGCGTTGATGCTAATGGCAAACATTTTCAACTTTGCTATGAAATTATCATGCTTGTCCTAAACCAAGGTATGTCCGAGTCAAATTTCTCTGAGTTACTTTCATTAGTTTGAAAATTATAAGGGACAATCCGGGTTTGATAGCAAGTAAAATAACCTGTATACCATGCTTACCATATATAATATTTCAGTTATTTAATCATATTAATGATGTATGGTAAATATACGAAGCAATGTATGTTTTGATTTTAAGTTTTGACTCTTCAGTCAATAAAAACTCAAGCTGTTCAGTCCCATATATTTATTTTGTTAGCATGGAATAAAATTGACGGTCGAAAGTTTAACAGAAATGTATTATTTTTTTCCTTAACAGCTAATAATGATAAAAATATTTGTTTTTATAGAAAAATATACGATCATTTTTTTTTTTTTTTTTAATTACTTCACTAAATTGAAATCTGGTTTCTATATTAGAAACAAATGAAATGGGCCCTGTGAAAAAAAACAGGCATTCAGAAATTTATCATACTTCTTTGTAATATTTTCTTTTTATGTCTAATGCTGGACTGCAGAAGCACCACAGCAGAGTGATAGAAAAGAAAACATTTTTATTGAATCCTGTCTCGATTACCTCTAATGAACTTAAAGCAGGACTGTAACAGTATTGATGTAAATTAGTGGCGTAGCATGGTGGGGGCGACAAAATTTCACAATGAATAATAATAATGTGTTGTAATTTGAACTAAAAATTTGAACCATTTCTTTTCATATTTTTATCGCACCTACAATTCGGACCGATTAAAATGACCATGGAACTTTTTATTATTTAATCTGTGACGGAACCGGGGAATCCCCTTTATTTAAGTGAGTGTAGTCATCTCGCTCGCTCTAGCAACTGGCAACACTGTCTGTACTAACCAGTTCCCTTGCGGTAATTCCCCGTGTTTTATTTTGTGCTCATGTTGTTCACATTGACACATTTAACGTGCTGCAATTCATGATTTTCTTTCCGGGCGGCACTTTTTGGGGGTGGCAAAATTTAAATACCAGTACCTAAATAAGGGGGCGGTGAATTTGGCCTACGCCACGGGCGGCTGAAACCCACGCTACGCCACTGATGTAAATAATTGATGTTAAGTAACCCACTACGTGTCTACGTAGGCTCTTGCAGTCACAGGAAGGAAAGCTCATGGCATTTCCTGACTAAGTTGAGGTCTGGTGATGGGTCCGCCTTTCACCCGCCCCTTGGGAAAGAAAACTGGTTCCATTCTTTAGAGGGCTGGGTGGATCTTTGGACCTCTTTTGGAGGAGAAAATTCTGGACCTCTGCTGGGTCAGTGATTGAAGCTGGCTCCTTCAGATCACAGTCAAGCATGTTATCACTTGATTACCAGGCCCACAAATAGTTGATATAGCAATTGAATGATACCAGCTATCTGAAAAACAAGTGCTTAAAGAAGAGAATCTTACTCCTGTTTTCGTCTCACTATT
Organism: Thereuonema tuberculata; assembly: GCA_023159025.1. Taxonomy (NCBI): domain Eukaryota; kingdom Metazoa; phylum Arthropoda; class Chilopoda; order Scutigeromorpha; family Scutigeridae; genus Thereuonema; species Thereuonema tuberculata. The sequence goes on along the minus strand of JAFIDM010008419.1, from coordinate 49,439,105 downwards.
ATTTACCTGAAAGGCGCGGGCCATTGATGACCTCCCGTGGCTTGGCTTGCTCTCCATGGCACCTCCCTTTTCCCAGCCTGTCCCCTCACATCCTCCTTACCCATCTGCTCCTCAACCCCATGATCATGGTTTGCTTTGGGAAAGCATTCGATTGGCATGTGCCTAAAAACAACACTGTCAAAAGTTTTATTTTGTTAGAAAATAATAAATGTTTTAATGGACTTTTTTAAAAAACAGAGATTAGAAATTCTTCCAACTTATGACACCTACATCCCAATGCTTTTTAATACTATAAATCAGAGGTGGAACTTTACAGCTAAATCAGAGCTAAAAAAAAATTAAGAATAAAAAGGGTTGAATAATTGATCTATGCTAGCATTATGCTTAGCTTAATAAAAATTAACTCAATAAAAGGTTAGTAAGTAACCCACAAATTTAACATTTTTTTCACCATTTCAGTATTATACAAGACAAGGACATTCGTTAAAAATTTGTTTACAAGGAAGTTTTATTCAACCTTTCTATTTTAATTTATTTTTGATATTTTTATTAATTGAGGGGTTATTGTTTTGTTCATTTGTTCATTTTGTATCTTGTATTATTTCACTGAGGTAGGAATACTGGGTGAATCCAACTGAGGAGAATTAAGCAACTCGAAATAGTGCTGTTTTAGATTCCCAGTATTAAATAGCAAATACAGCTCGATGCGTTTCTGTTTCCTTGTAGTTTTAATATTGTAGTGGAAGACGTTAAATTTGTGGATTACTAAGTAAATAAATATACAAATATACTGTTTTTATCGGCGTACAATATGCACCGTAATGTTAGGAAGGAATTTCCAGTAAAAAATGTATGTTTAGCACTTAAAAATAATATAAGTGTATAATATGCAGGTAGAATTTCAGTCCTAAATTTTAGGGTAGAAAAATTTGTGTTATATGCCAATAAATACGGTAAGTTAAGTTAGTGTCCCATTAGAGGCCTCTGTGGCCCTTGGGGTCGCGGGAGGTAAGGCTCCCAGCGTTTTGTGGCCAATGGGATTAAGTTGAGGTCGGGTGGTCAGCCTGACGCCCTCTTACCTTTAACCCCAGGGGAAAGAAACCCGATACTCATTCTACAGAGGATTGCATAAACCCTAGGACCCGTTGAAACACAATGGAGCATGGAAAAATCCCCGCACTCCGCCAAGGCCGGGGATTGAACCTGCCACCTTCAACCCACAGCAAAGTTCCCTTGCCATTCAGCTACCTGGCCCACAATTATACATTACGTATATTTGTTAGTGTATATTTGTACTTATATAAGTTATCTATAAATTAAAACTAATTTATTTATCATTCATAATAAGTAAATAAATTAATTTCCTCATTTATATTTAGAGCTACATATCTATCTTTAATACATTTATTTAAGGTATGTCGGAACATTGTCATGATTGGGTGAAGGGAGGGGGAGCTAATAATTATTTTAAAAACAGTATGTAAATAATAATATTAATTAATATAATTAATTATAAATTAATATTATTGCTATTATTTCAGTAATATTATTTTAATTCAATTAATGGTGCCAATTTAAAATAATTTATTGAAATTGTTTTTTTACCTTTTTTTTTGCTTCTTTTCCCATCAAGCTCCCTCCAAATTTTCAAAAAATGAGAGAAAATTTGTCAGTGTAGGTTTTGTGAAAGATGATAATGCTCAAAGAAGAGGGAAGGATTAAGATTTTTTTTTTTTTTGACGTCTTTTTTTACTATAACAAAAACAATATTTCATTTTTTTAATGAAAAAAAAAGGAAATTAACTTTTTTTGTTTTTATTACATTTTTCTGTTAGTCCTACTTGAAAGATTTCATTTTCGTTACTTTAATGAAAAATCACTTCATTACATTATGTGTAACACTTTCCAGCCTGCTATAAATGTATACTAGAAATTTAAATGTATACTGTAAATTTAAAATGAGTGTAATGTGAAGGTGGAATTCTCAATGCTTCCTTATAAACTAAAGAATAGAAAATAAAAAGAACAATAATAGATGAAAACAAAAACCTTGGGCATCAAACTTTCCACCTCAAAAGCAATTTGTGAACAAAAAAACAGGAAATTTGACACCAAAGGTTTTTGTTTTCCAGTTATTGTTCTTTTTATTTTCTGTTCTTTAGTTGATGAGGGAGCTTTGAGAATTCCACTTTCAAATTATACTTTCCCTCGTAGCCTTTTTGGGTTTTGTCCTGGCTCAGTAATCCTGGCTCATAAGAGCACAAGAAGCTCAAAACGGACATCTCAGGGTCTCAGCTTAAACCCAAAAAGGCATTTTATTTCATTATGAGTGTAATGTGCTTGTAAGTTAATTTTATTCATTCCTTGTTTTTTATTTAACAGGCACAGAAGATAAAGATCTGGATTTGGAAACCCATCAGTTTGCTGTTAGAACATATTTCAATTATGTTCAAACAAGAGGTCTTCCTGATGGCTTATTGCAACTAATTGCTTGGGTTCTGGGCGAGTTTTCCCACCTAAGCATTGAAGTTCCTCCTCAGTTAGCTTTGGAGGAGCTCAGCAGTTTAGCTCAATCCCACTGGCACTCTGAAGCCGTTCTTCCATGGATTCTCGAAGCTATATTAAAGTTGATATTAATAACAGAATTTATACCAGACAATTTACTGCCAGTTCTGCAATCCAAAGTGATTGTGGAAGCCTCTGATATTAAACAAATGCTCAAAGAAATTACTATGGTGATCCAAAACCTGTCTAGTTTTTCTGATAGCTTTTCCATTATTGATGAAGTGACGAAAGCAGACTTTACGTTGTCTTTCCTCGACTCTTATGTGATTGAAAGTGTTGCCTCCACAGGAGTTCCTTTTAAGCCATCTTATTTAAAAACTAAGCAGGAAATTGCAACAGAGAAGCAGCTTTCTTTTTCGAACTGTGGTTTCCAGTTGCTTCAAAGTCCATCTGTTACAGCAAAGAAGGACCCAACTGTTGCCTCCTCATTATCGTCAACGTGCAGTTCGGAAAAGACAAGTTCCTCTGCAAGGTGAGTGACATCAAATTGAATGGAACATGGGTATATCACTAATTTTATTTCTTTCATTCAAATTAAACATTAACAAGGGTTTCTATTTACAAATGGTGTTTTACTAATTGATATGATTACATGTTCATATACAGGGTGTCCCAGGAGGAAAGGTCAATATTATGGGAGGTGATAGTATCGGCCATTTTAAGCAAAAAGGACCATATGAACGAATGTCCTATTCCGAATAATTTCCGAGATAGAGCAATTTTGAAGTACAGTTTCAAAATGAATCATAACAAAGACATACTACTTAACTGTTTCTAATATTTATTGGTCAAGTTATACATTTCTTAGTTTATAATAAAGTTTCAAAAACCCCTCAGGCAACATAAATGCATTTCTCAACTCTTGTGAGAATGTGATGTGATGCTTGTCTGAGTTCATCATGACGATCCTTTAAGCGCACAAAAGCATTCATTATGTGAGCAAGCAATTTGTCTTGTGAACAACTCAACGTCTGTACACTTCATCCAACCCTATAAACACAAATCCAAGGGGATTAGGTCTGAAAATCTTGGTGCAGTGGTAGAGAAGGAAAACAACGACCAGCAGGCACAGTGACAATTACGTGCCAAATTTCAATTATCTCAGAAACCATTCGGAATAGGATACTCGTTCATAGGAACTTTTTTGCTTAAAATAAGCAAAATATACTATCACATCCCAAAATATTGACCTTTCCTCCTGTGACACCCTGTATAAATGTAAGAAGAAATAGGAAGCAGTACAGGAGGCATTATCAAAGGGATTAGGATATAGCTGTGCTATTCTGTTCTGGGCTAACAGCACTTGGTTATTCCACAGATTATGTATGAACAGTTGCACAACTTATCTTTATTTCCAGTAGTCCCAGGAAATGGCAATGCTTATTTTCAAGGAAGTCGTATTTTAAAGTGGAAACTTTAAATTTATTAACTTTAAAATAGCAAAATTATGATGTTGTTAGAATAGTGTGTGTTCAAGATGAAGGGAATCATTGCTTAGAACTGCTAGATTCATAGCACTGGTTTTGAACTAATATGTTGCTATGCATATTTTAAATCTTTCAAATTCCTCAGTATTTTTCTGAGAGTATACAAAAGATGAAGCAGTAGTGCCTGTAGAAACAATACCAATAACAAGAAATTCACTGTAAAAGAAACTCGTGTGTCATGATGTTGATCAGTTGAACATATCAGTGCTAAAGTTGTTTAATACAGAATAAGCAAAAGAAAGCTAGCAACTATGTAACTTAAAAAGAAAAGACTTAATCTGCGCAAATGAATCAAGAAAAAAAAAGAGGGGAGAAAAATAAAGATTTCATTTGTGAGTAAAATTCAAAGAGCCATCTTTAAGTAAGTTTCTTAAATATATCCTGTAAATAATTTACTTCTAGAAATCCTTTAAATGTAGAGGAAGAAGAATAGTTTCTTGTCCTCTGGTACCACCTGAAGAAGTCCTTCGCAAAGAAGGATGAAATATCGTGGAAATTAAAGGAGTTGTTTATATTAAGGATTTTTAGGAGTAAATTATTCAAAGAGCCATGTTTGTCACTATTTAATTTTTGAAGATCCACTGCAGTGAAGTTTTTATGTAATACGTATCGTTTGCAGAATGTTGATAGAGTGTGATAAATATAAACATCTGCTCCAAACTCCCACTAATAACAGCTCAGCATGAAATTATCATCATCTTTCAGTTATGTTCAATCCATTTTCCGGATGATTGCCTCTAAATTTTTTTTTTTTTTTTTTTTGCAATAGTTGTTTTTTTAGTTTCAATCAACCAATTACCATATAGTAGTTTTCTTGTTCTCATTTCTTTGAATTCAGTTTCTGCTATCTATTTACGATTGTTGCTTCTTGCTACATGCCACTCTCCATTCCGTTTCAATTTCTTTATGGAGTACGATGTCAACCACACTGTCTGCTCTGTATCCAACTTTATTCATGCTCTCTTATTATGTCTAAAAAGCATTGCCCCAATTTCTGTATAGGGCAGTCAGGAATACATGTGGAACATATGTCCACAAATGCCACCCGAATGTACTAAAGGGCATTGTTTGACAGTGGGAGCCATCGTCATTTGAGACGTTGACTTTGTACGAGTAGGATGTATCGCTTCACTAATGCTGAGTGGGCAGACATGCACCTTAACCTATGGGGGCGGCAAACAGAAACATACTAGCAGCTCATCAATAGCATTTCATCCCTGAATTGCAGTCTTGGCAATGTCCAATTCTTTATGTATTAATAAAGAGCTTACAAAATATACTGCAGAAATACTTTTCTTTTTAACCACAGTATTATTTCTCCTTTTGCTTTATAGAATTCTATATGAATTTTGTTCTTCAGTCAACATAATGTGAATAGACAATTCAGCAACATGAAGGGATTATTTTCCAAATCCCCTACAGCACATTACCCTTCTCTTAAATATTCTGCCATTGCCTTTGCCACTCAGATATTTGTTTTGTTTTTCATACTGTAGTTTTTGCTTTTTTCCCCACAATAAAGTTTTGTAATTATAAGTACTGCACATTCTAATCTCTTTTGAATGCATAATATAGATAGGAGGGTAGCTATGTTATGTTATTTGATTACTGATAAAGAAAATATTTTGCAAAACTATAAAGTTAATGATATATTGATTTTAAATAAGCATTACTTAAGGATTAGGCAGTGCTCTAAAATAATGGGTAATTTCTTTTATTGACTGAGCATATCTTGAATGATGTGAGTAAATTGTCTCTTGTAGTATATTAGAACAAGCTTCATTTAACTTTACGTTGCATTCTTGATTAGACTGAACGAAAATTTAAAAATAGAATGGGTGTGAAATAAGATGTCTGTGATGTGTAACTGATGACCCATGATAACTCAGTTATTTATCCATAGAAGTTTTAGTTGTAGATATCCTACTTAGGAATGTCATAAGTAGGAATCATGAGCACATATCAGACAAGTAGGAATGTTATAAGTAGTTGTTGCAAATTCATGAACCTATTCAGTATCTATCAATTTAGGAAATACACATGCTTCGTGCAGGTTCTAAAAAAGCATGGAGCAGGAAGAAATTATAATTGTGAGATAACTCGAACCTTTCTCAGTTGGTAAAAAATCATGTGATCATTATAAATTAATGCTATATTTGTATTTTGTAACCCGAAAACCCATAGATATCAATTTTCATTGAGATCGGAGGATATAAGCCTTCCCACCCTTTTCTTCCCTTCTCCCCCCCCCCCCCTTAGGGAAAAAATTGACAAACACTCACAAAACGTTTAACCCATTTCTAGAAAGGAACCTTCATTTTACATTTCATAAAGAAAAACATCCTGTGGTATCTAGGTTTAGCAGTTTCGGCTGTGTTGATGAGTCAGTGAAGACACTTTAATTTAGCTGAACTCAAAAAACCTATCCCCCCTCTCTTCACCCTTCAAGTATTTTTTTTTTTAAACCGTTGAACATTAGTTCTTCCTTTTTTAAGAAGAATATTTTCTCTGAAGTGTTTTCAGAGATACTTGTACGCTTCAATGAAGTTTCCATCACCTTCTTCACTGCTTTGAGGTTTATATTTCCAAAAATCTGTTCTTAGTGGGTACCTGTATCGTAAGGGCAACCCATCCCTAAAATTTCGTGCTCCTAGGTTCAGTGGTTTGGGCTATGCGGTAATGAGTCAGTCAGTAGGTTTTGCCTTTTATATATGTAGGTCAATCAGAAAAAAGTTTACAAAGGTTGTGTACAAAAAAGCAAACCTTTAATGGAATAAAATGAGATAGTGGCACAGATACGCTATTTGTCTACAAAGTCACCTTGCCTATTGAGGCATTTGCAACAATGTTTGATCACGTTTGTCGATTTCAGTCGCATAAAAGTCAAGAGCCCTGCTACTGTGGCCATCTTTTTGCATCACTTTTAAACTTCTTCATTGCACGTGAAGCTTCAACCTGATATGTGCTCTTTTATGACAGGGAAAAATCGCTGGATGTATATATGGCAGATGTACCAAAATTTCCCATTGAAAACTGTCCAGCAAGTTCGGTGTGTTCATGCAATGTGTGGTCAAGCAATGTCACGAGAGACGATTACACTGTCATTGAGAAGACCAGGATGTTTCATCCTGATGTTGTTGTGCAAAGAAAGCATGAACTTCAACAAGAGACTAATTATCCAAGCAGATCGCCATTTTGAAATGACAAGGCACACCTCCAATTTCACACGTGAGATAGACCTTGCAGCAATGAGCAGTACAGCAGTATAGTATATCTATTGGATATTTCCGCAACCAGCAGCATTATGGCAAACTCATCAATTTAATATGAAAAAAGGCAATACGATGAGATGCACAATTGTTTGCTTTCACGCCTTGAGAGCTATCATCAGCGGGAATCTGGAACAGCTGTTTCATCCTTTTTAGGACTCATCAGCCAGATTCATCCTCGACAATCAAGTTCAGATGATCTAGGCGTGAAAGCAAACGAGTGTGCATCTCAAAGTATTTCCTTTTTTCATGTTAGATTTCATGCACGTTAAGCCTTCTCATTCATCAATTTAATTTCTAGCAGTTGTACATTTTTCTCTTATGCTTGTGCTAAAATTTTCTATAAAATAATCAACAAGTAATGTTTGTCCAATTTTGTTTGTTTTTTGTTTGTTTGTTTTTGGGTCTATTTGTTTCATTTTATATCTGAATAATATAAAAAAAAAACTTTTTTAATAATTTCAGTTTGCCTATATCACTCACAAGCGAAGATGTTAAGCAAGTTTGGACGAAAGAAGGAAGAGTGAAATCTGTTGGGAAAAAGGCAAAGAAAGAATCTTCATCTACTGACCTGAGGGTAAGTTTATATCTATATTTTTCACATAAAATTAGTTACTTGAATGTGTACACAATATCTTTAATGAGATGGAGGCTTCTGTGAGTAAACATTTTACAAGTGCATTCAGTTGCTGCTTTCTCCTAACAGCATCTGTTAGGAAGAAAACCAGAACTTATATAAGAACATGATTTGTGAGGAGGAGTGTGAAGATGGAATGTCGACGCTTTGTGTTCGTCACTTTCAGTTTGCTATGACTGTGGAAGCAGCTACAGAAACCAGTATATTAACAGCATTTCTCTGAAAGATGCATTTTAAAAATGACGTGCTTATAATTTGTCAGATTAATAATGGATTTCAATCAAAAAGAATTAAGCATACTGAAAGTGTTGGTTAGCTAAATATTTCTGTTCATACACAGCATTACTTCAATAACTGCTGTCAGTTTTTCCAATGTTAATTACAGAATGTTTATCCCACTTCAAAGGCAACCTTAACATATTTGGTTCTAACCATTTTTCGTAAATGTTAAATATGTTATGCACATATTTACAAGATACTTTTTGGTGATAGTTTCGAAATGCTTTGTGTTCTCCATCTTCAAGGGAATAAAAGATGCTGCAACAAAAAAATGGATGACGACACAAAACGCATGGAAACAGGGAAGGAGATTTAACAATAACAGTCAACATCTTATAGATCATTGTATTTCTCTTGCACTTTCTTGCTTAAATATTTATTAATGCATGTTAAATATAAATATTTGTAGATGTAAAAGATTCTGAACCCTTAATTTTAGTGTTTACCAACTTAGTTTTAGTGTTAATGTTTTAGTATTTTAGTGCAATTTTCTAGCACTTGAGATGATTCATTTATGTAAGACTTATTACAGAAAACAGTTCCTTCAAGTTAGATGGTTGACAATAGTTAATTATTGCTGTCAACAATAGAACTTTTTTTTAAAAGGTTTTTTTAATCCAAATTAAAATTTATTCTTGCTTTTTAGGAGATAGAACCCAGTTCGACCGAGCTCTGTAGTTTAGATGAAGAAAAACAGTTGTTAGCGAAAGCCTTATTCTGTTCATATGAAAATGTTCCGTCCAGATCAGCAGTAAGTATTTCATTTTGTTTGAAAATATTTGTTTAGGAACGATGTTATGGCACTAGTGGTTCCAAAGATAGGGAGTTGTATAAATATTCAACTAAAAATGCAATGGTGCTTCACATTAATCAAGATTAATTTGCACTTTTACATTGTCAAAATGAATTAAATGTATATTAACAATTTAAATGCCCATTTCATAGATTTCCAAGAGATGACATTACTGTTGTACTTTGTCAAACTTCATAAACAAGAACGATATCAAATAATATAAGTATTTATGATATGTTATTAAAGAAAAACAAAACCAAAAAAAAAAAAGAAAGAAAAATGATAGATACACAACAGAAGTAATACATAAATTAGAATGTCAGATTTG
>JAFIDM010008419.1:49412528-49423852 GCA_023159025.1 Thereuonema tuberculata | reverse complement strand
GTGCCATTGATAGCTATTTTGTGTGTAGGCTTTTTCTATTCTATTAATACATCCGTACACGTTAAACGTTCTCTCATGAGAGCAACTTCTTCAAACATCGAAAATGACAGTAGTATAAACTATAAAGCATTACTGAAATGAAACTGATTTGTTTACGATTCAGTTCCACAGCTGTTGCAGAAAATGAAGGAAAAAAAAAGTAAAAGGCAGTAATAGTTATAGACTGCTGTTGAAGAGGTGAACAATCTACAGTTTCGAAATGACATTGCTGGGGTTTCTATGCACGATTAATGTGAAAATATCATGTTTTGTTTTATTTAAATCAGGGGTGGGCAGACTTTTGTAAGGTAAGGGCTACCTCAAATATATTCCGAGTAGCGTGGTCACCTTAAGACTAAAAAAAATGCCAGCCTCATTGGGAGAAATTTTGCTCTGTAAATTAGAATCTCCAAATTCGATTAAAGAAAAAAAAAAACATCTTCAGACTTTTGAAATCTCACATGTGGTCACCCCAAAATGTGGATGTGGTTCACCGGTGGACCGTGATTGACGTCTTGCCCACCCCTGATTTAAATAATTTTTACTGATATAAACTCTTACTGACCTGCTCCCAATACATCTTCTTCTTCTCGTGACTTAATAACTGGCAAACTAACATTGATGAAAAGATACACACAAGAATCCCCATCACTGATAAACCAAATAAAGCTCTTAAGCAGGAGTAGAGGCTCCCGTGTACGACTTCACAGTCAGGAGTATTGCTGAAAACATATCTAGAGGAACCTGTTTCAAATTACAAGAAGAAAAAAAAAAATCAGATTAAAATACTACATATCATCAATGAAGTTTAGAAGATGGTAATTGTCAGAAAAGAAGAAAATACTCTCTCATTTAAATTCCCATCTGCTACTTTTTTGTTTTAGTTCTATACTACGTTTCGATTACAGGGAAGTTATAGCAATGTGACTGAAAGCTCAAACATGGCTGATTTATCCACTAAAGGACTTTAATTCTCTGAGTTTTGTCACTGCTGTGGCATGAAGATGCAGCTCAAAATGGTGACTCCATTTGACAAACCGACTGTCCCTACGTAGACTATCGAAACTAAAAATCGTCACTTTACAGGAGAGCATTTTAAAGATTTTGTTGACACATTTTTTGCAACATCTCATTTGTTTTAGATCCTAGGACAGTATTTTTTTGCGCAGAACGAATGCAGCGTAAACAAACAATAGTCCTAGTTGCGTCTCCCTGTTTTGGTTTCACGCGCAATTTGTTACGGAGTAAACTGACTAAATTTAAGTTTTGTGAGTTTACGAGGAGCAGCGACATTACATTCGATACTTTACATTTTGCTAAAACTGAAAATAATGAAATATTTTAAATATTTTTTTTTTGTAAATTGAAACATTTATATGTTAGAAACAAATTGCGACAATAAAAAAAAAATCATTTTTTTAAGTTTCGATAGTCTACGTAGGGACAGTAGAAACCAGTCTCGTGTTTTGAGTGATATTGTATCTTTAGCCATGATAATGGCTGACTGCCTACAGCACAACTAACATGCAACTTCTTGTAATCTCTATGCTAGGAAATACTGGAATATCTATCATAATAGGCCCAGATGAAACATTCTTGAAGGAGCACTTGCTAGGATATAATTTTCAGTCTGATGAAGACGCGCCACGGCAACTGCAATAACAGAATACAAGTCTGGGATTGACAAACTCATTAAACACTGACAAATGACTGAACAAGCAAGGCGCATATGTTGAAATGCAACATATCTAACACCACTTTTGTAGTTCTTGGAAAGTTTCCAGAAATGAAATAATCTTTAAATTAGCAGTGTGAAATGAGTGTAACCTTATTTCCCTGATCGATCCTCGAATATCTCCTTAACTGTTAATTAGTGGTATTTTGAGAAATTTTTGCTGAAAACAAAACGACAACCGAAAGAAGTTATCACGAAAATCTATGTACAGATGTTAATTTACCAGCAATTTGTATAAAATGATATTTTTTGCTTAATTGACTGATCTTGTAATAATGATTAAAAGAATACTAAACCCATAACTTATAAATTAAAATTTTATTACATGAAAAAGATGCAGAGCTTTGTTAGTATCTGATTAGTATGGAGGAAACTTTCTAACTTCCTGTAGCAAGTTTTGCTATTTTTTCTCAAGTTATCAGGTCAGGCTGGTCGCAACTATGACTATGCCATCACCTTAATGCTTTGTAGCATTAAGAAGAGGACAAATTTCAAGATTTTGCCCCTTTTCAGCTGATCATTTAAAGATTTGTAAATGCCATTTAAAAGATTTCTTTATGATTATTAAAAGAAGTTTTCCATAGTGTATTGGAATCATCCCATAGTTAGAAAGAATGAATTTAAATGACATATCAGTTTCAAGAATTATTATTTTTTTTTATGTTTTGTGAGAACGATTTCCATATTTTCTTCCACGTTACTTTCCTGATAATTTTAATAATGATTTTAATAAATCTCATATTGTATTTGTAATTACGTAAAGGCCTTGATTTATCATATACCTATGCATTGAGTTAATAACATTTTTTTAACGTTAAAAATACAACTCCCCTCCTACTTCTGGACAGCTCCCTTTTCTGATAAACTGAAACTTTTATTGTTTCTTTTACTTTTTAAGGGAATGAGTTTCACACTTTGAATAATGAACTGGAACTTGAACTAGTTCATTACTACTTTATGAGAATCAAGTAAAACTAAAAATGATTTAAGAGTTAAGGAATGATAAAATCAATGCTACAAAGAGTCATATTTGATATTAATAAAATACTGTATTACAGGATTAACTAGTAAATAGATAAAAAAAAATTGAACATTTTTAAAACTGTTACCTTCTTCGGTATTTGAATCAGCAACAAAGCAGGTGCATGTTTTTGCTCTCTGGGTGTAAACACATTCCCTCAACGTCTGAAGCCGGTTCATGTGAATTACTGTTGTAGTTACAGTAATTACCACACACAACAAAGCACAGATGAGGCAACAGCCACCAGCAAGTTTAATCTATAAAGAATAAACAATACAATCAAATCAGGTGTTTAATATACTAATTACCAAGGTAAAATTGAATTGATATGCTAGAGAAAATCTATGGCTTAAAAAAAAAAAAAAAAAAAAAGATTTTTGAAACAGTTTAGAGAATTTAAAAAGGCAATAAGGTTCTGAAAATATCCGGCATACTAATGGAAGAAGAAACAATGATTTATAACACTTCCTTTTATTTTCTGTTCACTATATATATATATATATATATAACATATATAAAGCTATTCATCTCACAGTAAAAAAAAATGGGGATTAAATTTAAACTGGCACTTCCTATGTTTTCATTTCTTGGAATTAAATTCATGTTTATTCTGGGACAGGAATTAGTTAAAATTGAGACAAATTAGTTTTGTATTCCCGTAGTAGGAATTCTTAAAAACAGAAAGATAATTATTTCAAGAAATCATAGTTAATATTTCTTCTAAGACCAATAAAAATTTCCTTGTCTTCCAATAAATAAAAATAAAAAAAAACCTTTTAGATTGAAAATTTAAGACTGTGAGAAAAAGAAAAGCCTTGAAGACCTTCATCCTGCATAAAGAAGAAAATGACCAAGGCTTTGCTACAATTGCAGAATAAATTGTAGAATAAATGCAAGTTGAGAAGGTATCGTAACTAAATTCACAGCCTCTCAAAAAGAGGTGTGAACCATATCCACAAACGTGAACGTCAGTGACGCTACTGATTACTAAAGTAAAGTTTGTTTAAATTTCAGTTTAATTTGTAATTTGGAGTAAAGATGAGAGAAAAATAAAAATGACTGAAAATAATCCACTTTAGATATGTTTTAATTCCAAGAATGACTGCACTGATACTGAGTTGAAGAATAATAAATATTCTCAGTTTTAATAGCATTTCTTTATAATACCTAGCTTTCTTAAGCACTGGCAATCTCTCTTACTTAGCAATATAATTTGCTTAAGGACATTAATGTCTTTATTTTAACCAAAAAACTTGTATAAATCTCAATTTATACCGATACTTGACTATGTGCTGAAGGTGTTGGGTTCAATTCCCAGGGGTGGGCAAAGGTTTTTTTTTGCCCCTTGGCTTTTTTCTTCCCCTCCTCCGACAGTTCCTAGGATCCATCTAGGATTCATCATATGTAAAAAACGAGAGGGCCAGATTTTTTTTCTCTGAGAGTTAAAGGCGGATTAGGCAAGCTTTGGGCCGACACCCTCTGACTCCAACTTACTTCTGTTGGTCTTAGAATGCAGGATGCCTCAATTTCTATGACCCCCAAAGACCACGCAGGCCCTTAATGGGATTCTTTAACTAATCTGTGGTAGATAGAAAACATGATTGATTAATAGAGAAAAAAAGAACTTACCAGATAAGCGTAACGGTTTCTTCTTTTAGCAAAGCATATTACTAGTAATCCAGTGATGATGAGCTGTAAAAAATAAATAAAAATAAAAATGTTACACAGGAAAAAATTACAACAACAACAATAGCAATAACATAATAATAATAATAATTCAAACCATTCTTGAACAGTTAACTTGTGAGCCAACTGTTTAGCTTTTCTGCATTCTGCTATTATGACATTTTCAATTATATCCGTGTTCATTATTTTCAGCAGTTTTTCAGCATCATACGCTGGTCTTGGATTTTGATTAAACTTAGTAACTTTCTTCAGAAGTTGGTGTCACTGATAAAAAAGCGTGAACTATTATTAGTTCTGAAGAAACTTTTAAAGGATGACTGACAAGAGTGAGAGGAATTCAATTTAATGGAAAGGCTTTCGCATGAATATTTATCTACAGCAGTCCCTGTATCTGTAACCATTTGGTTTCAAGTCTTCAAGCAGATGTTTTAACTGTGGAAAATACTATCCCTCTATATAATATATATACGTTTTAACATACATACATATCTAAGATACAATTTAATTCAAAAATTATACACATTAAAGCATCATCAATGAAAATATAATTTTATTTAATAATTCACAGCAGTGACACTGCAAGAGTAAAATAATGCTTTCACTGTAATAGCAATGTCGTGATTGAATGAGCAAGTGAGATGAGGAAATGGCTGACTGAGGGATGATTCACGATACTGCAAAATTTACGAATTAAAATTTACAAATTCTTAATTTTTTTATTAAAATGTTTTTCCAAACCATGGATTGCTGAAAATGTGGAGGATGATCCCAGGGAAAAAGAGAGACAACTGCATTTTACGATTTCATGAGTATTTTATTTGATCATTATTTTTAATTGATTATAACTAGAAACTATTGTAAATTATGTTGTCGTTACATCCAACTACTAATGTAGTTAATAATAGTTAACAATAACAGTTAGAACAATGCTTTTCAAACTGACTGATGTCATGGACTAGCAGTTTTTCTTCTTCAATTTCACAAGAGCTATGAAAAGACTGTTTAACCAGGGAATATTCAAAAAAAATATTGAACTAAAACACTAAATAATTTTTTTAATTACTACATATTTCATATGGATTTCTTTCACTTTACTGATGACTGAAGTATGCAGACAGATACTTTCAGAAAAGCAACGATGGTAAATAGTTAACGTACCTTTATCTTAAGAGAAAGAACATAGCTTTTCAAATCTACAAAGTCTTAACAGGCTTTCAATTCAAAAGGCTTGAATGATGCTCTTCTAAAGGACATTCAGATAAGGTATGATAAGGAAAGGGCAACTGTACAGTAACAATAAATGTGCCAACATAAATACACCACTTGACCTTTTTTGAATAGTCCTGTACGTTTTACAGTAATAAAAATCTATTGTGTAAGACTTTTGAAAAGCCCTATAAAATAACTGTAATTATTTAAAACTAAACTGAACTCTATTACAAAAAAAAAAAAAAAGATTAACAATCAACTTGCATTTCAATAACTAAAACAAAGTAATTAAGCTTTCAAAATTCTTGTGCACATTTTAGGAAATTCCTAAAATTTTATTATGGGTTTTAATCATATATTACATCTTGATAAGTTGAGCTCCAAACATTAAAACGTAGTCATCAATAGTTCTGATCATTTGTGTTTTGTGCATCTACTTTTTTTTTTTTGTGTGAGAAAGCTTTCTGGTTAATTTTGTATTTTTTTATATCTTTAATCTGCATTACTGTGATTCCATTCCCTCAGATGACCTAAGACTATGCACTGTTTATTCAAAAGTTTGTTTTAAATCATTGTAAAATAAATACAATCAAGATATGCAATTCAGTAGCATCTCACCATTCAAAAACAAAACTAAAAATTAATGAAAGATAACTGAACAATAGCATTTACAGTATATACATATATACAGTGTCGCAGATCGATTGCATTTGTTTCAAACCAAGAGACTGCTAATTAAATATGCTTCGAAAAAGATACATAACTTTTTTTGATCGGATGTAAACTTTTTCAAGATAATCGAGGTTTTATGCAGTCGGAAGGGGTGATCGAAAAGCAGTGATTGCAAATCAAAAACTTGACAACATGAAGATAAAAATTGGCCTCGACTGGTTTTCTTTTACTTTCTTTTTTTCCTGGGACTGATGAGTATCTAAAATAAAAGATTATGTCATTTGACTCTCTATTTATTAAGCTACAAATAAAAAGCTAATTGCAATAAGTGAATTCAACCCACAGTTCAAATGGTATAATCCTCCAGGCACAATCGCCTCAATGCCAGTATGAGGTACAGCAAAGAGCAAGCGCACTCGATGCAAGAATTGCTTTTTATAATTAAGAGCAATGGTCGAATAAGTTGTTATCATGAAACTAATCTACATAATGTTAGCGTTCATATAATACAAAGAATATTTTTATCACTGAATCGCCTGTCGAGAAAAATAATTTACATCCTGTATATACACTCTCTGATAAAAAAAAAATAAGATAGTAATGAAACTTCACATGCAAAAACCTTTTGACCGAATATGCAAATGATAAAAAATTCGCACCCAATGAAAATAGCCGGAGCACCGTGATGGTATATATAAAGAGCGAATCTCGCTTTCAGGAACACAACTTCCAGAGGATTTTGATTGTGTTTTCTTATCCTTAAATGTAACAATACCTCGCTGGCGAATAGAATGGGACGATAAGGGTGATTGTCAGAGCAGCTGTTACAACACCAGATTCATTGCTATCAACCAACATGTGACCACTGAAGTGACCACCTGGACCATTAGCCCTTGACAAGAAATCCCGCAGAACACCATCTGCCAACTGTATCAATCAATGTCAAGTCAGGCAACAGCTTGTATCCAGGTCAGAGTTGGACCAACGCCATACTGACCTGCTCACTTTATGTAGCTCTTTCTGTCCAATAAATCATCCAATTGTTCTGAAATTCTAATCATTTCGTTTTCTGTATATGCCCATTAATTGTACCAAATTTTGTCTCAATTGGATACTTCCTTCTTGGTGTGTCGATTTTTTTTTGTCAACGCTTTTTTTTTTTAAATACCAAGACAAAAAATAAATAAATAAATATATAACTTGATACATAGCTGTATAAATGAAGGATACAAGAACAAATTAAAATCAATAGGTTCAGAGTCAAGAGTTGAAGAAAAAAAATTCTTATTCCACAGCCCTAAGTAATGCTTCATAATTATGTTGCATGTTTCACTATAGTGGTGTTCTTATTACTTTACTTAAGAATAATAACTATACTATTGGGCTAACACCACTGCTTTTACCAGTCAACCTATGTTTGGAAGCAAAACTTTCTAACATCCTTAATACATATCATCAAGCAAAAAAAGGATAATAAAGTTTTTTTTTTTTTAACTTTCAAGATGAAAAATGAACATTATTCTATCTGCGGCTGCAACAATTAAAAACTTTTTACTACTTAAACCTTTCCCTACAGTTTCAATCTTAAGCTATAATAGAGATACAGAATGGCTTATACATGTGGGACTGTAAGAAAAATACAATTTATCATGAAAAGTTGATATTTTTTAATAACAGGATTTGATCACAGAATATAAGTTGTACTAATTTTTGTAAAATTTGAAACTTTAAACAATATAAAATTCAACTTAAATTATATATAAAATTTTATATATAACAATATAAAATTTGCCAATGCTTTCCACATGGATTTAAGAGTTAGTATATACTAACATTTTGAACTAATTTGGATGTCGTTATGCATCATCTGACCAAGCGTCAAAATAGATTTTTTTTAGATTATTGCTTCATCTACTAGCAAAAGGTGTAAACTCCAACATAAAAAATTATTCCTGTTTGCTATTTCAACATAATTCTGTGGAAAATTAATTTTGAATAAACGCCAATCGACTAATGGTAACGAATAAGATTTGCATCATATGACTAACGACCTTTGAAGGATATTATTATTAATTTTGATAATGATCAGAACTGTCCTGTGAGAGTATCTTCATTTTGATATACAACATTCTTCATGCCATAAAAAAGTATGAAGTAATACATACAGCAGAACAGGGTAATCCGAGGTAATTGGGGCTGATGGTACCTCGGATTACACGGAAAAAAGAAAAAAAAAACAACCTAGGATTTTTCAACTAAAACGAATCAAATTTAATTTGTAATAGATATTAAAGTACAGATAAAAATGTTACCTGGTTACATGAAAAGACTCTTTATAAGCATTTACAACTTTAAAAAACTGTTGAACGAACCGATCACAATAGCAAACAGACAGATACTGACTGGCCGCCCTGCATCACCTTGGACTCAGCCTCACCTCGGATTATCGGGGTTCTACTGTATAAGCTTTTGCGTTCATGTGAATATCTCAAAATCGAATTCTGACACTTGCATAACACCATCCAGTTTTATGATGATTGACTTTTAATATTCATAAAGTTCTCAATCATTATTTGCTATTGTATCAAATAAGATTTAAATAACAACCGAAACAAGACATTATTATTATTTCGAAAAAAAATATCAAAATGTTCAACTTACAACAACAGCTGGTACATAAGTGGGAACAGTTTCAAAGTACTGAAGTGAAGATGTATATGAACGGAGAGTGAAATAAATTGCTATGAAGATTATTCCAAGACTCACAGCAATTCCACCACATATAGAACACAAAATGACATATTTTTTGGTCCAAGATTTCCACCAAGGTAAGTTGTGACCTGAAAAAAAACAAAACAAACAACAATAACATTATTGTATAAAAATATAAAAACACCTTGAACTTATAGTCCAATTTTAAAAATAATGTCTAAACACTGCTACTATAGTAAGATAAAATATCAAGGGTATAGCAGGAAATCAACTACAATAATAATGACAGAAGTATGATGTTATTTTAATATGATTCCTGAATTAAAAATATACATTTATATTAAAAGAAATGCCTTTTTTTGGGGGGTTTTAAGCTGAGACGGCCGTTTCCAGCTTGTTGGGCTCTCTTCAGCCAGGGCTACTAAGGCATTTCTTTTCATATGATTGCTTTTCTTTTACCCCTCAGAGGGTTTTGTTTTCTTTCGTTTTTTAGCGGCCCCTAGATTATAGCTTGCCTGCAAAACATAGGGAACCGCTCTTGCTTTTATGCTTGCTGGATGTCACACTCTATAGTGGCCAAACGGTTAGAGATATTAGAATGAAACCTTCACCATTATATTCAGCATCAAAAAGTAAGTGACCATGTCCAAAAAATCAGACCTCTAGGACCACTCCCTGACACCAATTGTTGTGTTGGGGGGTCTAAAGTGGTCGCATCGATAAAATTTTGTTTATAAAATTGTGCGTATTATGGGGACGCTTTGCTTCTGACACTGTCTAAAAGAATTAATTATCTTGTTTTATGGCGTTTTGTTTCTCCTTTTTATTTCTTTATGCGCAAATTCCTTTTGAAGTAAAAAGTTTGATGCTGAAGAGCTTTTTGTTCCATTATTTAAAGACAAATTCTTTTTGAGTCGGATAGCTTAACGCCCAAAGATCTTTGCTTCCATTACTTATGTTCTTTTTTATTTCTTAACTGTTGAGGGTGCATTGGGTTTTCCATCTTCATTAAATATACATTAATATGCATTCAGTTCTACAGGGTGGACAGAAAGTTCCAGTACTTCCTATTATGTTATTATTATAGTAAGGGGTATGGGAACTTCCCAACCACCCTGTATAATAGGTAAAGAAAGCTTGAGCTACCAAGCTTTGTCTGATACACGACTGGGACAGAGACGATATGGTACTTTTCAAAAACAAGAAAACATTTTTGGAATTTTAAAGCTTTTTATGTCATAGTTAGCTAAACAAAATGCTGAATTTTCCAGGGGTAATTCGATGTATTAAGGCTAATAAATTTAGTAAAATTGCAACACTATACTCTGCATTCTCCATTAAAAGCGATTCAAAGACTGCATCTAACCTGGTGGAATGTAAATATGTATATTTTGTTATATATTTTGTAGGAGGCATTTTGTTTTTTGGTCATTAGGAATCTTGTAAATAAAAATTATAATTAAAAAGTTTTAACGTTCAGTTTAAAAGTATTCTATTGAATACAGCTGCCCATATTTGCACTATTTACAAATTAAAATTTCTAAATTAAAACACATTAAACTCACTATGTTTCCAGTCCTCATCTTGTCAAGACCCCTTCTCAGGTTGTACTTGACAAGGGGTCCTGACATGATGAGGACTTGAAACATAGTGAGTTTAATGTGTTTTATTTAGAAATTTTAAATTGTAAGTAGTGCAGGTATGGTTGGCTGTATCCAAAATAATCATAACTTAAATATGAAAAATCCAACAGTTTCTTAATTTTTGTGCATTAAATTATGATGAAATTCTGAAACATAAAAAGTTATATTGTTAATAATACCGGTATAGGATAATAACATTATTTTCCTATTCGTTTCATCATTCTTGTCTCAGTGTATAGGAATTATTTTATAAAAAGGAGAGAATCAAGCAGAAACAATGTTTAAAGACGAAAGATTCGACCGCAGTACTATATTATGGTAATTAGCTCACCTCAGAATCAAGTATAATAGCCGTTCAATTTAAAATAGCTAAACTTTCATGGTAATTGTAGGGATTTCAACAATAGAGAGAATTTAACAGCATTAAAAATTAATATTTTAATGAACTATTTTTTTATGACTAATACTCCACAAAAGATAATTAAGAAACACCATTTAGAATTTAACCACAAGAAGATTATAACCAGGTAATTGTTACAAAACAATACAACAAAAATTAATATCACAAAGGGAGAATTAATTCTGTACTGAATAGCTTTACGTGCCA
>JAFIDM010008419.1:49400793-49412518 GCA_023159025.1 Thereuonema tuberculata | reverse complement strand
TCCAGCATTCACAACATCTTAATTATAGAGCAAAAAATTTTAATAAAAAAATAATAAAAATTATAATACAATTTTTTTTTTTACAATAAAAAATGTAAAAGCTTCTGAATGTAAAATAAAAAGCATATAGTGATGATGATAATGTTTGCTGATATTTTAAAAGTTTTAATGGTAGGGTTTGGACCGAATGTTGTATGAATTATGACCGAATGAAATGTACTGGATTTCATACAGACTGGATCCATATTGAAGAAGCTTTAGGCTACAATCAATAATACATAGATTGTCCTTGTCAAATCCCACTAATCCTATTCAATAAGACGAAGAACTTATCTAAACTAAGAATTACATTTCAGAAAATTAAATAAGGTAATTATGATTCTTTCAAAAAAAAAATATACTGCTTAAATATGTAATAAAATAATAATAATAATTGAAATTGATTTCTTAATCTTTTCATTTTCAGTATTTTTATGCTGAAATTAAGAAAACACTCCTTTCATTATTTGTTATAGTACTATACAGTAAGCAACTTTTTATATTATAATCTACACACTACAAAAACAAAGAGTAACATTATTAAAAAAAAAAATAGCAAAGTCAGTCAGAAAGCCAAAGCTCGATATCAGACTGTAGAGCTAAAGTAGAAGATAACAAAAATCAGACAATACACATTCTAGCATTCATACGTGTGTCTCACTTACAAAGGGATTGTTGGAATGGAGTTATCTTGTAAGTCTTAAGACTACCTGTACATTTGGCAATGATGTGGATGGGTCATAGTGTTTTCTCCTAGCAAATCGTTAGTAGTTTTGACAAAACTTTTTGGATTTTTAGGTAAAAAAGACTGAAGTGCCACCTCCCGATACATTATTAAAGCACTGTAACAGTTACTCTAAAAGTATTTTACGTAAGGAATCTAAATTTTTAACTCAGCCTGAAAATGATTACTCTGTATAGTAATCACTAAAGCCAAGCCTGGATAAAGGAGGAGGATTGTGCGTTGGATAAGCCAACCAACCACGTAAAAAGAACCATGCTATGAAACCAAAACAAACGAAGCCTCGGAGAAGCATTCCTCGCAACGGATCCGGAACGAAGAAAAGGATTATGAAATTGAAAAGCTGGGGAAGTTTAGTCAAGGACAGAAGAAGATTGTGGAGGCAAGTTGTGAAGGAGGCTAAGGCTCACAACGGGCTATAAAGCCAGGTAATCTAAATCTTTACTCATAGATTTAGACTATCAAATGCAAGCTCCATATTGATTTTATCTATAAATTTTTATTTTCCGTATAAAACCGGAATAGAAATGTAAAGGCCAACATTTAAGTAAACAAATTTTAATGCAGCTATTCAAAGTTGACTCTGTTTCTTCTTCATATAGTAACTATAAGAGGTGATATTCCCATTTTCCCTGTACTGCTACACTAAAAGGGAACTAAACTTAGAGAAATCTTGATTTTTATCATCAACTGAGAATAACATTGTAGAGAACAATGATATGCCTAACTTCTTTTACAATTTCATTGTTAAAAATCATTCACTTAAACAACTTTGACTCAGTAATCGAATCTTTTTCATTTGCAAATTCTGCTGAACTGTCTGATTAGTCACATGACTGGAGACTCCATTAGTGTTGAACCCTTCCTTTTCATATAGGAAACAATTACCTACCAAACCCTTGATTTCAATACAATTAATGTGGTCCTATATTGGGATAAAAGTTGTTTCAAATAAGTGGAATAAAAACCAGCTCCCTCGTAATCACAATCACTGATGCTCTCAATATGCTGCCACTTGACTTTAAAAAGACTGATACAAAATCCAAAATAACAATTTTTAACAGATGCTGCAAGGTAGAAGTTAGTCCATATTTCTATATTCCTGAGATTTAGTAATACAGAATTACTAAATTTGCTCAGGTAGTTTGCTTTTAGTGATGGTAGGTCGTGTATCTACAACTGTAACTGAAATGCTCTATTTCTGAGTTTAAGCTGTTTTAAGCTGGGATTTTGAGGATTACGTGCCTCCCTCACTTTTGGATGATCCACTCTTTCGATCTTTTTCAATTACAGTAAAACCTCGTTAAGTCGTCATTTTCCTTTGGTCCCGACAAGGTCTCATAGACAATAATGTAAAATAACCCTCTTTTACTCGTCACCAAATTTAATTCTACTCCAGATAACTCGTCACTCTCAAAAATGTCGAAAAGCATCTTTATTCTCAATTTTGCCTGCTATCTTTTCAGCCCCACCCCTTCACTCTAAGAAAGCCTAGCCTTTAAGGGGAATTTTCACATGGGAAATTACACACTTCTTGCTGCGACTCTTGTCAAGAGTAGACGTTTTTCTTGACCGCTACTGAGTGTGATTTTATTTCATAGCGAGTAAGCCCCGAAAATTTTAAAGAGATCGACATTGTTTTTCTTCCTCCAAATGTAACTGCACTTCTTCAGCCTTTAGATCAAGGGATAATTCTTGACTAAACGAAAGTACAGACAAATGCTTGTAAAGGACATGATAAAAGCTTGGATAGGAACGAAAAGCTAGAAGTTTCGGTTTTAGATACGATTAACTATGTGCACAAAAGTTGGAGTTCCATTTCATTACAAAGTGTTTCGAATTGTTACCAGTAATCAGCACCTTCATCAATCAACACTGTTAGATTATTTTAATGCCAGTAAAAGAAAATAAAATGTGGTAAGTATAAAATGTGTTTTTTTGGTTTTTTTTTTATTTTCCACTCATTCATTTGCATATATTGATTTCTGAAAATCTTGTTTTTCTCACCGAATCCTACACCAATTCATAAAAATATAGTATTTCAGTGTTTTGTTTTTTTTTTTCAAAAATGCCCACTCCGCTTAAGTCGTCAAAAATGTTAGGTCCCTTGAGTGACGACTTAACGAGGTTTTACTGTATAACCAGAACCCATACATTGATGCATGGTCTGTGCTTTAGATCTAATTCACCATGTTTTCACGATCTTCCGCATACTTCTGTGACCATATACACCACTCAAACACATTCATCGTTCACATATAAGAATTAAAAGCAAGTTTTTGTTCATTTTACTATACTTTTGTGTTTATGTATATATATACGGTGAATTATTAAGCTTTTGTACGCATTTGCAAGTAATGTATGTAGTGCATTATTCACATTTTCCAGCAGTCAAAATGAATTAAAAAAATGTCCCTCTACAGGCCTGGACAAGCCTGTAGGGTGCGGGAGGTCAGGCTCCCAGCATTTCGTGACCACGGGACGAAGTTGAGATCAGGTGGTCAGCCCGAAGCCCGCCTGCCTTTAACTCCCGGGAAAGAAATCCAGTACCCATTCCATAGAGGGGCTGGGTAGACCGTAGGACTCTTTGGTGGTGAAAGGAGCGTGGAGTTAAAATGCATTAGCCAATCAAATGACTACGTTCTGCATTTCAATGATTTCTGGTTTTTGAAGATGCTCTGGTACTAACCTGTTAAGTAAGTGACGGACACATATATCTCAAGATAAGAAAACTATACAGAATTTTTATGTCTTCATTTCTCTACTAATCTTCATGTGTACCTATGTTCTATTGTTAATATTTTCCTAAATAACAAAAAAATATTGAGAATTTAAATGCGTTCTTATTGGTTTCATTACATACTAAAGAATAAAGGAAACTTACCTAACGGCCGACGAATTATCCGAAAATTAGGACATAAATCCCATGATGATGAATTGAAGAGGTTATGTTGATTGGTCGCATGATTGTTTACTACAGTATGAGTTTGATTATTGTTTCCACGGGACAACAGAGATGTCCCAAATGCCATGATTAAGGATTAGTGTTAAAATGGGACATTTAAAAAGGATTGTAAGCTTTCAGATAAAAGGATCTACAGCTTACATAGGACTAACAATCATCTTTCACATATAATGCAAACCTAAAGAAAAAAGAAAACAACTTATAGAAAGAAAACTTAATGGTTTCCATTATAATGTAGGCAGGGTGTTTCCGAACTTATGTTACAGAAGAATATGATAGAGAGTGGGTACGAAAACAAACAAGTTTTCATTAAGTAATGAGTGTACGGTGTTGCAACGTTATGGAAAGTCTTTCTTTTATAGAGATTGTTCCATGACCTCCACATTCACTGGATCTTAATCCGATTGACTTCTTCTGTTGGGGCCATGTAAAGATCCTCTTGTAGGGCACAACTGTCGATGAACTGCATTAACGAATTGTTGAAGCCTGCAACCCCATCCATAATACACATGGCATTTTTGAATGACTGCGGCAGTCAATGCTCTGGCGATGCCACTATTGTGCAGAACAAGAGGGGCATCACTTTGAACATTTTCTCTAATGCACAACACTCCAAATAGGCAGGTGGCAATTTGGTCCTTCCATGAGTGATTGTCTACCAGCAACACATTACTTAATGAAAACTGTTTTCATACTCTCTATATACCATACTCTTCTGGAAACATGAGTTCTGAAACACCCTGTATGAAAATTAAGTTTAAGTTAAATCTGAAAGGAAAAAAAAACAAAAACATTTTGCAATGGGTATTTAACAGAAAGGATAACACTCTACAGGCAGCCCTGTGTAAAGGAAATTTAACAAGAAACGAGAGTGATTTCACGATTTCATATAATCTCTTACGTAATAAGACTTCAAGTGCATTCTTTTATAATTGTAAGATTTCCTGAATTATTTGTTTAAAAAAAGCAAAGCTCACAACTAAATTTTTTGTAACAATTACAGATTAAGCATATTGCTGCAGAACTTTTGTCCTGTTAGCTTTTTTTATTTTTTAATAAATCTTATAGCAAACTTATCCTAGAAATGGGGTTTAAATGACATTGAAACATTCTTTTTGATGTTTAACATCAGACAATTTTAAATTCTATTATAAGATATATCTTCTTGTTCAGTTTAAAAGCCCCAATCAGGGATTATTAGAAATAGGGAAATTTAGATTTATGTACCAAATCTCCTTTGGCACCTACCTCTGGACTTACAGTTGAACTTATGAAATGAAGATTTTACCATTATTTTTTTTTGTGCCCAAAAAGATGTTTTGCTGCTGGGACCTCAGATGTCAGTTCTTTGTCTTACTTTCACTGCTAAACAGGCCACGTAAAAGCAAAGGGTATTATTGCTTTTGTACTTTTTAAGCAACTTCTGCATGCTTTACTTAGTAAAACTACTTCTTTTGATTTTATGATGCAATTATGTGGTGGGTATGGAATGCATGGAAGTGCGAGCTTCGTGATCGAAGCATCCGTGTTCCAGGGAGCACTACTGTTCTCAAGATGGCGAACCCCTAGCAGACTCCCTAGAATTTCAAGGGAAAGATACTGAGGTGGTTTTCCGTTGCCTTCCTCAGAATGCCATTAAGATATGACGTTAGATTAAAGAGGAAGTGAAGAGGCTGACAAATACAGGAAAGGAAATTGAAACAGCCAAGCCATGGCCGGGAATTGAACCTGGGTGCTGTCAGAACGTTCGCAAGGCAGACCGCCACCCAGACCGGCATGGCTGATGCAATTATAAGAATATCTATTCACTTGCGATCACAATAACTAACAACTGCTTATAGTAAGTTGAGATTTTATTGATTCACTCACCAAAGTAAATCATCTTGACAGTTGGAATATTAATTTATATCTTGTTTCTTTTTCTGCATTTGCTGTAAAACTGTTATTTGAGTAATGTAGATTTTTCCTTTGAATTCTTGCATATTAAAAATGCACACTATCAAAATTCAAGAACATTTTAATCTGTAATTTTGCTTGGACTTGATACGTTAATAATTTTTCTCCATTTTTCATACATTTGCTCATAAGATTAAGTCACTGAAAAAGCTATTTGAAAGGCAGTTGCTTTCTTTTTCCGAATGCACTGTTTTCTAGAACAAACGGAAGGAAAATAAGGAGCTTCTTAAACATACTAATCTATTAGGTTTATCCATAAACCTAATCCATTTCAAAGTAGACAGTCGTATTTATTTTGAAATCTACATATTAGGTTTATCCATAATTCTTTAAATAACATCTTCCATAGCAAACACTGATATGCTGAAAAATTCTTCCATTTTTTTTTTTTAAATTTAACTTTCCAAGTAAAATGAACATTGCTAAGTAAAATTTAATATAATATAGAATCCGTGGCTGTTAGTAATTACCTCTATTGCAAAAAAAAAGGCATAAAAACCCACACAAATTAAAGGTGAACTATTTTTGGAAAACCAGTGAACCTTTAATTTGTGTGCATTTTTAGGCCTTTTTTTTTTTTTTGTAATTATATCGTCCTTAATGCACGTTAAATTTGTCAAATAACTCTATTGTATTTTTTTCAAAAAAAAAAGTAAAGAAACGAAGTATAAAGTTTCTACTATTTTCCAAATAAACTGAAGAAATCCTATCTTTTGTTTACAAATTTTTAATCAATTAGAAAGCAATATTAATAAAAATCGGGTTCGGAACCTTCTAAGAAATTCCATTAACTGATTATCTCTTCATAGTTTTGTTATTCAATCCAATTCGTCAAAATAAATACGACGACTGTCAAAATAAAAAGCCACAGCAATTCGTCATCCCACTACTAATAGAAATTATTCATTTCTATTTCAATTATTACTGTTAGCCAAAGCTTCAAAAACTGAAGAAAGATATTTACAAAAAGTTGTTTATATTAAAATGATATATAAAATAGAAAGACTTAGATTATCTCTTACATTTTTTAGAAGTAAATTGTGATATGTGAAGAAAATGATAATTCAAAGGCAATAACAATACGTTGAATCAATAACATCAAACATGTAGAATTACTCTTGTATATCCTCTCAGTCCGTCAACATTTTTTTAGTATATCTGTAATTACAACAGATACTTGATGTACGTCTTCCTGAATTAATGTTGTTTTTTTGGGGTGGGGAGAAGGAAGGAGAACAGAGCACAATAGTTTTAGTACGTAATTAGCATTTGCTCTTTATCTATGTCACAGATCTCAACATGGGGTATGTAAAAAGGTCATTGGGGATACACGAAAAACAAAACCAATACTGTAGACAGCAGGACTGCGCTAGCGTTTGCGAGGCCCTCGGCAAATTTACTTTGCGAGATTCTTATTAGAATATGTTGTAATTTCTAATTTTTATAAATCAACATTTTTTTTTTTTAATTAGTCGTTTTAAATTATTGTTACTTTATGCCTATCTATTTATGCTTTTTTTATTATTAATTTATATATTTTTCTCCAAATTTTTGTATTTTTTAGCATTTTTTTTTATAGAATGAGGGCCCAAATATGGGTCTGGGGTATGGGCTCTAAGGGTGGCCTTAAAGAACAGGCACAAAGTTAATTATAATGAATATATATTTATATGTTTTGTTTATACTTTTTAACTGCTACAATTCTTGAATTTAAATTTATGAGGACGTTCTGGATATTTTTATTTTTAATTCAATGATTAAGTTCAGGGAAACTTTAATTTAAATATCCTCCAAAATTCAACTATTTAATTAAAAAAAAACCCTCGAAAGGTTTCTACATAATACTTTTAAAATACTTTCTACATAGTTACTTAAAATGACATAATTAATACAGCTATCTTAGTGAGCAAATGCATTTCTTTGAAAATCATGGGGATAGTAGTCAGGTGAAATAAGGTTCAGAAGTACTCATCTAATAAAACTGCTCTTTACGAATGAAATTATTTTTTAATAGAAAAATAAGGTTAAATAAACTGTTAAGAATCTTTATAATACACACAATTACAAATTTTATTAATTCATAATTAAAGTTAATTACAATTTGCAAGTCTAGATAAGACTGTGAACTCTTTGTAATTTATATATTTTAATTCAGAGAACATTCAATAAACGTTGAAAAAAAAAATAAGAAAACAAAACCTAATCTTATTTTCATGAAATAATTTAAAACTATTCAATTTTGGTTGTTTGAATGATTATTCTTCAAATGCAAGAATAATTAACAAAATAACTTATTCTTCTTATTTATAATAATCTTTATCACAAAGTTGTAACAGAAACTTCTTCATACCTTAATTGAATATCAATGACAGTTATTTGTAATTTTTTTAGAATAAATAAAATCAATGAGAGTAAATGAAGAACTTACATAAAACCCATTATTTCGTGTAATAAAGTAACAGTTCTTTCTTGACAATTTTGCCAATCGAGAGCGACTGTATTCACGTCCTAACAGCAGTAGGACAAAACAATCTCCTTCTAGTGTCCACAATACATCGACACAAACCTCGCATCTTTCGATGCTGATAAATAGCTGTTATGTAATGAATAATGAGCGGAATTCCAGTCCAGCAGACGATTACGCAATAAATAAAAATACAGTCAATGATAACTGGAAATCGGGAACAAAACATTGAGATGAAAGAGATGACCCAGACTTCGACTCGATGTATCTCAGGATGTTTTTCTCCTTAATTTAATAATAAAAGCAATCTGGGAAATTAATTAACAGGATATTTATTACGTCTTATTGCCTTTTTATTACATTTATGAATACTTTTCAGTGGGAAGGATGGTCTGAACTCCAAAACATCTCACTGTTTACACTATTAAGTAAAAGGTTTATGAGCAATTGGTTTTTCCCTAATATTAATTTCATTCTGAAATACTGGTGTATTTTAATACTTTTAAAATATTAAATGGATGTAATCTGTTTTTAGTGTAACAAACACCGCTGACTTGCTTTATTTCCCGCTCTTTTCACCTGATTTCTCTCGTTTTCTTTCATTTCTTTTCTTTTTTCTGCCTTGTTTAAATAAAACGGGATTTAATTGATACAATGTCTGAGAATGACATGACCTATAGAACTACTTACGGGTCTGTCATTTCGGCGTGAAACCAGTCATTCGTAACCTCTTTACGCGTTTTTCAATTAAGCGAGCGAAAGAGATAAGTTTAGGAGTCATTAAAGAATGATCTATGACTCGGGATTGAATAAAAATGCTGGCGATGGCTCTTCATTAGTCATTTTCTAATTTTACTTAGGCCTAACAGGAGGGAACCAACTGTCACTCACATTCCCACTGACCCCAGCTTTTGTTTCCCGCTTTTCAGCCAACCCCTCATTTAACACCGCCCTCCCTAAATTGTGTTAGGGTCAGAATTTCTAGATTTGCTGAAAAAAAGCAAACAATTTCCGGAAAAATACCTACCATGGTGGCGTTTGTTTTCCCCACCCCCTCACGAATTTATCGATTGGCACAAACCATCATGGCCGACGTCCAAACGATGAAAGCGAACGGCTTTATGAAAACAAGAGGTCATAGCTTTAGTTGTGAAATTGGCCACTAGATGTCACGGTAAGCCGTCCCTATTTTGGTGTTATTAGAGTTCGTTGTATCATTGGTAGCGAAATTTTTTTTGTTAAAATCTTCCAAAAATAAAACAATTCAGTTGGTAAAGAAATAAGATATTTAGATGTAAGATTTAATCATGAGAATATATGAGAAAAAAATCCTTTTAAATTCAACATTTTCCATATTTCATTTATTTATTTTCTTTTTCCGCAGACCAATTTCTCAAGCACCAAATCAAAATAACTGGTAAAAAAATAAAAAAAAATTGGGGTATTTTTGAAAGGATAAAAAGAAAATTTACTGTTGATTTGTATTAAATATATCACTCTCCAAAAAATATCTGGATATCATTTGTTTCTTCCTACAATTGGCCTTCCCATCGAAATAGACCCGCCATTTAAGGAAGACATACAATCCTTTATAATTTAATAGATCTTCCTTGGCACACGGATGATTACTTCTAGGGTTTTGTGTTGCTCAATATCATATCGTGCGCATGTTGAACGAGATTCAGAGACGTCATATGCTCCTAATATCAATCTAATAAGTGTTTTTGCAGTCGCCTAGGAAACAAACAAAAAACATATTTCGTCTTTTATTTCTTGAAAAATAACACCGAAATTGCTACCGTGGAGTTTAAAAATAAACGGCACTGTATTTTTAACGGCCGCTAGGTTACAGCTTGCCTGTAAAACATAGGGGACCGCTCTTGCTTTTATGTTGTTGGATGTCACACTCTGTAGTGGCCAAACAGAGATATTAGAATGAAACCTTCGCCATTGTGTTCAGCATCAAAAAATAGGTGACCACTTCCATCTAGGACCACTTCCTGACCGGATGTGGGGAGGGTCAAAAGTTCAATACGTTTTTCTTTTATCATATCTCAGCAACCGTTTGTCTGGCAAAAACGTGACCACCACCAATGTGTTCAGAAGGATCGATATTGGGGGGAAGTCTATCGCCGTTTTCCTCTTAATTGTAAGCGACCACTTTTGACCCTTCTTCCCCCCTCCAACTTCCGGCTTGCTGTAAGCGTTTATTAGGTTCATTGTAAATGCTGGTTAGGTTCACTCTACTTTTGTTTATAAAATTGTGCATATTATGGGACTGCTTTGCTTTTGACACTGTCTAAAAGCATTAATTATCTTGTTTATTTTTATTTTTACGGTTAAAATATTTTTATAAAAAGGATCAGGAATACTTTTATTTCAACTATCCTCAAAGTTAAAGAAACCTTTAAGAAACAACCTTTGTATTCTTCATCATCTATGGATAACCAATCTTGTAGGGCTCTGAGACTATCTCAGTCTTCCTAAACTGGCAATCACACAGGAAATTAGATTTTATTGAGTCTTATATATATATTTTTTTTTCCACTGTCTCAAATTTGAAATGTTGTCTGAAAACCTGAACAAAAGATACACCGCTTTATTAGATATATTAAATTTTTAAGCCCAGGAAATTATGAATATCTTCTTAAAATTAATAGTCGTTAATTAATGATTAAAGTCTCTGGATGGAATCCACATTCAATGTAAAACAATTGAATATAATTTTGTGCTAAAGTATTAATTTAAGGGTGGCCCATAATAATAATAAAAAATAAATAAAAATAATAATAAAAAAAAGGATGTACATTAACGTAAGGAAATAAATAGTAATTAAAATAATAATAAAAAAAAAACACGGTAGGGAAAGCGATTAGTAAACCAATCACAATGCTGCGCAACGTCTTTTGATAGGAAAATATAATTAATATTGATTTAATTTCCTTATTATAAATGTGTTGCGAATGCAAATGCCGCAATTGTTGTAGAGCTGTATTATCAATGTGATTGTTGCGCATGCAAAACACGCAATTGTTTTGATTGTTGTGCGTTGCATTGTGGGATACATGTCTACATACAAAACGGGGATTATAAGTCTTCTGATCCTTATCAGAAGACTAGACCGCGCGTTTGGCGATTTCGCTAAGACACTGGCCTCTCACCTCTGAGTCCCTTGTTCGGTTCTCATGTGGGTTTCATTGATGGTGGCGATCCGCGCTGGGCAGGTTTTCCCGGGGTTCTCCCGTTTCCCCTGCATTTCTCACACCATCCTTTCTCAGTCTTTCTCTCTGTCTGTCCTTCTTTCTGTGGGATAGCACAATAGGTCGACGTGCTCGGCAATCATGCCACCCTCTTTCAATTAATCTAATCTATCAGAAGACTAAAAACCCAAACAAAAACCCACGCGGACTTTAGCATAAAATAAAAGATTAATGGCCGTGTGCATCAAACTAGAATTAACTTTGATGGCTGCATTGTGGAAGTAGCTAAAATTAGTGGGGGGTGCCTTTGTTTCAAAATTTTAGCCTTTGTTTTAAAATTGTGTGAAAGGAAACAAACA
>JAFIDM010008419.1:49365362-49381560 GCA_023159025.1 Thereuonema tuberculata | reverse complement strand
CTTCTTAAAATTAATACAAGTCGTTAATTAATGATTAAAGTCCCTGGATGGAATCCACATTCAATGTAAAACAAATGAATATAATTTTATGCTAAAGTATTAATTTAAGGGTGGCTCATAATATTAATAAAAAAAAATAAAAATAATAATAAAAAAAGGATGTACATTAACGTAAGGAAAAAAATAGTAAGTAAAATAAAAAAACAAAAACAAAACACGGTAGGGAAAGTGATTAGTAAACCAATCACAATGCTGCACAACGTCTTTGGATAAGCAAATATAATTGATATTGATTTAATTTCCTTATTATAAATGTGGTTGCGAATGCAAATGCCGCAATTGTTGCGCTTGTTGTAGAGCTGTATTATCAATGTGATTGTTGCGCATGCAAAACACGTAATTGTTTTCATTGTTGGACGTTGCATTGTGGGATACATGTCTACATACATAACGGGGATTATAGGTCTTCTGATCCTTATCAGAAGACTAGACCGCGCGTTTAGCGATGTCTAAGACACTGGCCTCTCACCTCTGAGTCCCGGGTTCGGTTCTCATATGGGTTTCGTTGATGGTGGCGATCCGCGCTGGGCAGGTTTTCCCGGGCTTCTCCCGTTTCCCCTGCATTTCTCACACCATCCTTTCTCAGTCTTTCTCTCTGTCTGTCCTTCTTTCCGTGGGATAGCACAATAGATCTTTCAGGTCGACGTGCTCGGCAATCATGCCACCCACTTTCAATTAATCTATCAGAAGACTAAAAACCCAAACAAAAACCCACGCGGACATTTGAATAAAATAAAAGATTAAGAGAAAAAGAATATATATAGGCTATGAATTCGAACCGATAACCTTCAACATATGAGTCCGAGACTTTACCGATCATACTGATAAAAATGCAACCATTTGATTTCAGTGAACATCTAAGCTAATAGAGGAAATCCAATGAAAACAGTGTCAAATATCTCAAACATTGGGAGTGGGGGGGGGGTGTTGGCCGTAAACTCATTAAGATATCTACCAAACAAGGACGGCATTGTAAATACAGTACACCTAAGCCTCCGCTATCGCGCCTTCCGCTATAGCGTTTTATTACTATCGCGCATACTTAAAAAGCTGCCCAAATACCTTTATCGCGCCCTAAATGACTGCTATAGCGCACCCTGGTTGGTCGAAAAAATTCAAATATTTGCAAATTTCAAACACCAAATTTCAAATATATGCAAGTGAGTAGATTCATTCAGTGATTGGTCAGGACATCACGGGTGCTGATTGGCCAAAGCCACAGGAGTGGCCGCCATGTTGATCACGAAGTCACGGGCTATCTGAGCGCTGATTGGCCAAAGAGATGTTTACAGCTACCATTCTTTGTTTGCCGCCAATTTTCACATTCAGTGCGCGTATCAGTGTAAGCCAGTGATAGCCTTCACCATTTTTTGTGTTCAATAATGGCCAGTATTCCCCTCCCCCCCCCAGTCCCCCTACTATTGCTGAACGTAATGCGGCTAACCCGGGAAGGGAAATAAAGAAGCGGAAGAACTTGACTTACGCTCAGAAACTTGAAAAAGTGAAACTAATAGACTGTGAGGGACTCAGCATGGCTAACATCAATGAGTCAAAGGAACTCATTGACTTGGGTGTCAGGATGCGCCACCTCCTTGAACAAGATGTTACCATCAACAGTGAGGCAAGGTGTTCTTTTGTTATGAAAGCACTGGAAGGTTACAACGAACAGTATCATGCCCACATCAACTCCCTCCAGCAACGCCAGATAACGCCGTCGCACCGAGGCTCAGCCGTCGAGTAAGACTCCACACCAGCCTCGGAACCCCTTCAACCCACCCAAACCCCTCATCGTCCCCAAAAAGATGAATAAAACGGGCTATTATGTTATGTTTTTATTATTTATACAGTATAACCGTGATTTTTTTTAAATTTCCAGCATTGTTTTGTAATTAAAATAATTTAATAAAAAGAGGTCAAAATAGATTAAATTAGGAGTAAAAGTTGAGGACGGGGAACCAGTAAGAATTATTACCATAAGTTCTTCAGTTCGACTATCGCGTTTTCGGCTATAGCGCGGCAATAGCGGCACCAATTGGGCGCGATAGCGGAGGGTTAGGTGTACTTTATAGTTAATCGATTTAAATAAATTAAAATTATCAACTACAGAGAAAACAGTGTGAGTTTACAGTGAAAAAAAAAAGGCATATAAGGTAAATATTAATATGGAATGGAATTTAGGTGACGATAAACAAAAAATATACCATTAACACAGTATGACGGATATGCGAATTTCCACTTCAAATTTCATTCTCAAACTTTTTTTTTTCTTTACAGACACATTTTAAGAGGACCAATAAACATAGACCAAATCTACAATATCCTGTGATAGCCGTCATCTGACTACAAAAAGTTTATTGGTAAAAATATTTCGTTAAATATTTGATGTTTCAATCAAACATATAAAAAACTTAAAATATAGTTTCAGTTTTTCTTGTGTGTGTGTCTCATCTCGATTGAAAAAACAAAATAAAATGATATTGATGTATGATAAAAGAATTCCTATTATTTAATTAAAAAAATAATAATGGATTTGATAATGACATCAAAGCCGTTAAGTACTTTCAATTATAAAAGATAACTTTGAAATATCTCAAGTTTTGACACAGAGAAAGTTCATTAAAACAATCCTCTTCTTCCCGGAGGTCTAAACCCATTGCAACGAAATGTATATCCTCTCGTGGACAAGAGGGGGTGATCAAAACCACAAAACGATCAGCGAACTGCCAAAGGCCTGGCTTTTTCCACCTTTTCCCTAAGCCAATGTTGCGGTTTTTTACGACAACGATGGAAAACACAAGCAAGTGCGTTGCTAGGCTAACCGTTTGGCCGCTACAGTGTGAGACATACAAACAGGACAAAAGGAAGAGCGGTCCCCTAGCGGTTTTACAGGCAAGCTGTAACCTTGGGGCCGCTAAAAACTCGAAAATTAAAATGACCATCAAAAAAGTAGCCCATACAACCAATAATAATAAAAAAAAGCTGGAGGACTTCTACAGTATCAAGCATATTCCTAATATTTTATCCGAAAAAATATTCTTAAACATGATGAAAATGTATTTTTTTTGTCTTAAATATGCCATTATATACCTAAAAAAGTCAAAATCCGCATTTATAGGCACAATGAAAACAGTATTTTTGAACAAGAATATCTTGAGAAGTATTTACACCCACTTAAAAATGGAAATTTATCTCAGGAAAAAAAAAACCAGTTCTGTGTCGCGGAATCTTGAGGCCTTAAGTAACAATCCACACTTAATTCCTTTTTCCACCGCCAGAGGGTCAAACAGAATGACTTATTTTTGGTGTATGTGCTATCATATCCCATAGTCATGTTACGTAGTAATTTAAGCAAAAAAATTGTCTAATTAGTTGAAATCTTATATTAATTTTAGTTGTAATATGTATTGTTTCTTCTATGTTCTATTGTAATTTCATGATTTACTTGGCTTACAATTTCATTTTCGATTTTTAAATAGCAAAAGATCTTCTACGTCGTCAATGAAGTTTGCTCTGACACTGAGTTTGGAAGGGCACAGGAAACGCAGCATGTACTAAAATATACTGTATTAAAGTAAGTGATTCCCGCCACTTTCTACGAACGGAAACTATAAAGGAACGCGTTACTGCGAACAAAAAAAAAAATAAACAAAATACAGTAATGTTACCTATTTTATTGCTTATTATCTATTTTATTTTTTGGGGAATTTCTATACTTTTACACAATACACCATTTTTTCATTTATTAATAGTTACATTTTTAAAATAATACGATTTTTTATAAAGTTTATGGCGATATGAACATATATATTACTTAAAAAATATCAGTTACATTACAAAGACAACCTTCCACGTTTTATATAAACAAAGAAATTATCGCTCTCGGTATAATATCAGTCTGGGTGTAGGCCTATGCATTTTAATGTTACTGTGAAACTTTTTTGTTATCGTGATTTGCAACACAATTGAAGTTTAAGTGCGACATTGCTATCAGTAATTCCTTTTAATTTTTGGAATGACAATGCAAAACCTAAGAAATGGAAAATGCCAACACCGAGCGTTATTCCAAAAAGAGTTAAAAAAAATAAGTCAATGAGACAAACTGAGTAAAAACAAGTGCGGAACTCTTTTAACTGTCAAGACGAGCTTGACGATGTTGACCAAACCAGCAATCACGTTGAATCACGTGTTTAGCGAGATTTCTCAGCGAGATTTCATGGCAAATCACTTTTTTTAACATCTGTTAGGCTGAAATTGTCTTTTCTTTGTTTATGTACAAGCTGATATTTTAAAATTGATTACAAACTACTTTGAAAACATGTCGAAATTCAAGGAAAATGCTTCATTCGTTGCCATTCTAACACCACAAACGAAGAACTGAAATGGTGGAATAAAAATAGGTGTAAGTAAATTTCCCCACATTTTCAACGTTGTTGAACTATGTAGCTTTCATCTTCAATTTCTTCGTCTACATAATTGATTGCCTGGAGATTCGCATCATTTTCGGACGTCCAATGTAACATAGATCCTGACTTCATCTCAATTCTCTGGAAAATGCGATTGCGCTGACAATTTAGCTGCAGTGAATTTAACATAACTATCTCATCGCTGGTCAAATCAAGAAATATTATCTCAAGCAGTTCGAGACCTAAGAAAATAAAAAAAATGTTCAATTGTATATTGACAAAGCCCCATAACGTATGAATATTTTAAATTTTTATCATAATAACAGTAATTCGTAATTGTTATTCGTTAATGAAATTGCAAATAAAGTCCTTTTAGGGTACGTTTACAGCAGGCAGAATGAGGAACTGAGCACGTGGCCGAACACATCATTAACGGAAAAGCGTTATGATTAGCCCCCAATGCATCCTGAAAAACGTAATTAAAAGAAAAAGATTGAAAATTTGGTTAAGTGTTGGCTTTTTTTTTCTTTGTTTGGATGATGTGATTTTTTTTTTTATTTTGACGGAACAAAATAATATTCTATACTTCGTTATTCAAAATTCCAGGAACATCACATTAGTGATATGAAGTATGCATGAGATTTCACCAGATAATCAGAGCGATTGTCTCAATGTGAAAACAAGCCTTTTCTTTAAAAAGTGGAAATTGTGATACCGGGAATCCAAGACAGCTGGCGAATCCGACTGATGATGGCTTTAAACCTGACATAGGCCGTGTTGGATTCCAGGTATCACAATTTCCAGAAACAGCTCAGTAAATGAGTTTTGAGAGTTTATTTAATATTTCCATATTATTGTTCCTAACGCACGTTAAATTTTGTTGTTATATTGCAACAATGTGTCCGTCGTTCTGTGTCGCGAAGTTTTTTTTTTTTCCTTCATTATAAAAATTCCGACTTACTTTTTCATTTCAATCTTCATGTATGGCTTCATCGATCTACTCATTATAAAAGCAACCATCATTTTGATTAGAAATAATGTATATTTAAATAAGCCTAATCTTGAAAGTCATTAGGCACATGCCAACTATACGATGGTAATCTAAATTTCAATAGATTACTGTACATATATGAATTGGTGTCTACAAAACAAAGGCTAACTTTGCCGTCATCGTAATTATATCGAAACACTTAAGCTCTACTAAGGAGACAGAACACCGTATATGGGTCAATAAACTATTCTTTGAACCTAAGTTTGTCCCGAACACAAATTTAATAAATATTGTTTTTGAAATAATTATTGGACTTTATTTTTATCCCAAAGTATTATTAGATCATTTATCAAAAGCTTTAGAGTGACCGATGTTAGTTTAATTACGAATATTTTATTATTTTTACAGTAACTTAGGAGACAATTTTTCCCCGCGAGTATTTGGTTTTCCTGTTACTTCAGAGACTTCGCTAACTCCCAAAGCGAATGTTTTAATACAGATTGCTATTAAATATACAAAATATATGTTAAATAGTAGTAACTGATAGTAAGGATATGCGACAATGACAGGGAAAAGTAGGCTGTTTGTTTTGTGCCGCAGGGACAGTAACGCAGGGACAAATTACCGCCGCAGGGACAGTAACGCAGGGGACAAATTACCGCCATAATCTCACTAAATAAAGCAAAATATTGCCCTTCAAATTAAAAAAAGTGCTCTGCCCATTATCTTAACTAAATCTTCATTCACTAATCGTTAAAATGTGCTCCATAGGAAGTTAGATTTTCGATTTTTGTTTGTTAGAAAATCATTATGTCGTCACTCGCGTTTAGTACAAAGAATAGTTGATTGACCCATATGTCACGGAATTCAATGCTGCAGTAAAATTATCAAGGAATTCAGTGTTTTGTTCAATAAAAATAAAAAATTAATTTAATGTCAGAAAAAAAAATTGCGTCATTTCAGATTTGTCCTAGAAAGATACACTTATCAAATCACTCGAAATTTGTGTCCTACGCGGAAATCTAAAGAATGGATTCTGAACGACGCCTAATGGACATTAAGCCTTTTCGTTAATTCATTACTTCGGCATAGTTTGATTTAACTGAAATTAATGGGCTTTAGATAATTAAATCTGTATTAGTTACTTAAAACTAATATCAGAAAATAGAAAAAAAGTACTGTTTGAATTCATTATATACAAATAAACTTTAAGACTTTTCGCTTTTGTCATTTTCCCTAACAAAAAAAACAACTGAAATATTTCGCTTAAGTAAATCATCTTCAAGCCGTGCTGGCGTGGTCGTGCGGTCTCGGCGGCGGCCAGCCGTGGCGTCCAGTGCGCCAGTTCCTGGGTTCGAATCCCGGCAAGGGCATGGCTGTTTCAATTTCCTTTCCTGTGTTGTCCAGCCTCTTCTTCACTTTCTCTCTGGTCTGACGTCATTCCTTAATGGCGTCCTGGGGGAAGGCAACGGGAAACCACCCCCAGTATCTGTTCCCTAATTTATCTACGGCTTCTCCTAGGGGTTCGCCCTTCGGGGGTCACTAGGTTCCGTAGACCGCGTAACTTCGAATATACGAAGATCGCACATCATGATGATGATGATGAAATCATCTTCGAAAACCAAGAGCATCTATACTACGTCGCAGGTTAAAGTTAAGAGCATTCGCGATGCTAAAAGTCGCGTTCCTTGCACTTTTTAACTTCTAATACAGTATAAAAAAAAATAGTCTACCAAGTTCATTATGTATTGGAACTTTTCATATTACGATATGTCGTTATCACTGATTTTTTCAAATGTATCATTAATGTTTATGCTTTCCAATTTTTTTTTGTATTAATACTTCCAATTATTTAATAGTCCCCGACTTACGAACATTCGCACTTCCGACCCAAAATTTCGAAATATCAAAAAAATCGTACATTAAAAAAATAAATAAATAAATAAATCTAATATTCCTCGGATTATTTTTTGTTTAGCGAAACATGGACGCATCTAGAACATGTATAAGCCATCAAATATAAACATATAGGCCGACAGACGGTTCTTGATGATCCAGAATTTTCGCGATTTCACGTGATTGACGCGAGAATAGCCTCTATCCATGTCTTCTCACAAAATGGCGAGAAAGAAGGCTTATCGACTCCGGGAAAGAAGTGATCACGAGCAAGCCCCGTTACTGATGTAGACTTATTTTGACCGATGCCTTATTCGCCGCTGCCTCCATCGTCTCTACGCTGAAGGTAAAAATCCAACTTTAACATTTTTTCTCTAGCAATTTCCTAGTGACAGACATTCAAAATATTACATTCCTTGAGACCTGCTGAAGAGGCTAATGGCCAGATCTCGCGTTTTTCGTAATTCTCGTGCAAACGTGATCATCAAGAACCATCTGTCGGCCTGTAGTATATACACCATGTATTTATAGATCGTTGACGTAGCGTCACTAACTGTTCTCTCTCCACTTGTTCAGTTCATTAGAACTAGAACTTCCGGCAGAGATTCCCCGCCTTCTATTCTCTTGGCAGCTGTCGATAACTGGTATTTACTATAAAATATCCGTAACAAGTTGTGTTCATTTGACAATATATACTCAATTTTATTTTGTATCTGTATTCATAGTGTTTATTGTACTTATTCAAAATAAATGTAATATTTTCCCGCGGTGAGGGCTGGAACTACCCTAGCTTTAGGGGAGGCTAAAGGGTCCAACCATCTATGACGAGATCTTGTTCTAATATTGAACATGCTGTATCGGGTGTGGGCCAGGATAAAGTCACCCTCGTTCGGGAGTTAGGCCTCCGTTCGAAAAATATACGACGGTCTCCCGCAGATGGTGGTGGAGAAAGTGGCACCCCATTCTGTAGTATGGCTACCACATTGCCCTGGCAACACCATCCAGCCCGAACGGTCGGAAGTGTTTCGTTATGCGAGCTTTATATACAGGGTGAATGGGAAAGCCCTAAGTCATCCAAATAATTTTTGAACGAAGATAGCTAGAGTTAGGGAAGTTAGGTTTTTGTATAGGAAAGTGATCATGCGCTATCAGACGAGACGGACGGTAGCGCTCCTAGCGGCAAAATGTGGAAGTTAGTAACCCTAATCTCGGAAAAACATTTACGGAAAACCAAATGAGAAAGTTGTAGAGCATCACCAAATTAGTAGGGAATGACATTTTACAGAAAAGAATCATGCAATAAAAGGCGGTAGACGCCACGAGCATATGCCTTTGTGTGCCATAAGCAAATGACGCCATTCCTGCATATTAAACTAATGCTTTGCGCCTTTGCAGTCTAAAAAGAATCGTCGACTATCGAATATTCCGTTATGACTATGTAGTATTTTGTAAACAAGACTTTACTGTTTTACGTACCGCTTTTGCATTAATTGACATTCCGAATACTTACATCGCCTTTTATTTGCACGATTCTTTTCTGTAAGATGTCAT
Organism: Thereuonema tuberculata; assembly: GCA_023159025.1. Taxonomy (NCBI): domain Eukaryota; kingdom Metazoa; phylum Arthropoda; class Chilopoda; order Scutigeromorpha; family Scutigeridae; genus Thereuonema; species Thereuonema tuberculata. The sequence goes on along the minus strand of JAFIDM010008419.1, from coordinate 49,372,659 downwards.
TTCCTACTAATTCGGCGATGCTCTGCAACTTTCTCATTTATTTTTTTCCGTATAAGTTTCCAGGATTAGGATTACTAACTTCCACATTTTGCCGCTAGGGTCGCTGCCGTCAGTCTCATCTGATAGCTAAGAGTTATGGAAGTTTGCATGTTACCTATCTTCGTTTGATGAAGTTAGTTGGGTGATTTAGGACTTTAACGTGCACCCTTACATAGTTTCCTTTTTTAATTTTTTATTTTGCGCATTCCCGACTTCTGATCAAGCTGTCGGAACGGAACCCGCTCGCAAGTCTGGGGCAATCTGTTCGTAAGTCTGGGACAACGTGGAAATCATTTCGGGAAATCAACACGGCGACAACAACTCTTGGTGGAAAATAATGCGGCACCTCCACGAAATAAATAAAAACATAAAATAAAATTATTATGAAAGGAGCAGCGCTCCTCACTGAAAGACATGCATCACTTACCAATCTTCTTTTCAGCTTTCAAACTGATTAGTTCATCCACAATGTCAATGGGAAGTTTCGCCCTGATATCCAACCGAGAGAGCCTTGGGCACAATTGAACCAATTCCATGAGCGATTTCCTGATGTCTTGCAATTGATAGTCACAAACGAAATCCAGTTGCAAAATCTCTGAGAAAAAAATATTTCCCACATTCATTTAGTAAATTACCTACACTGCTTCAGTTAAATAGTTATGATAAATTACAACTACAGTAGGACTCCGTATCCGCGAGGGATAGCTTCCTATATCTACCACGGTTACGGGAAACCCCAGATAATACTGAACGCTATATATAACGTGATAAAAAGCATAAACAGGCCATGAAGGTCCACGGGAGCGCGGGAGGTAAGGCTCCCAGCGTTTCGAGACCAACGGGACTAGATTGAGGTCGGGAGGTCAGCCCGACGCCCGCCCGCCTTAACTCCAGGAAAAGAAACCCGGTACCCATTCTACAAAGGGCTGGATAGACCCTAGGACCCGTTTGGAGGAGAAAGAAGCGTGGAAAAATTCCCGCCCACCACCGAGGCCGGGAACCAAACCCGCCACCTCCAATCCGCAGCCAAGCGCCCATATATAAAGAGTGATACTCGAATAAAAATACACAAAGGCGATAAAGATTAATTGATAAATTATGCCCAGTAAAGACATTACTAATAAGTGTGTATTTTTTTTCTATTTCAATCATATCCAGAATTTCCACTTTCTCACTAAAGGAAAAGGACATCACGACTTCTCTTATGGCTGCTTTACACGCTCCCGAAAACTTGCCTCAAACGTGCTCAAATTCTTCACAATTGTCAGTTGCCGCTTGTATCGCTTTACACGGGAAGATTGTTTAAGTCTCGTTTTGTTCTCGTTGAGATCGCGAGAACAACTGCCTTTGCCGAAGCGACAAAAAATATTACTTTAAATCTTAAGTTTTGTTATTAATTCTCAACTCATTTCGCAGCAGAGATAAAGGAAAAAAGATCCCAGAGGAAGAGAATGTGGTGAATAAAGTCGTTAATTGAAACCACGAGCAAAGAATATCCAGATTTCAGCGTGATATTAACACTGTCGTAGTTTTTAAATCAATTTTCTCGCCGCCATGAGCGCTGGTGTCGAGTTGCTTCTAATTATTTGCCTGAATTTAGAACCGTTTCTATTTAGAGCAACTATCAGATTTTTCGAGCCACTTGCCGGTTTCAGACAAGTTTTCAAGAGCGTGTCAAGCAGCCATTAGGCTTAGAAGAACTTGTCAGCCTCCTACGTCTTGGAACCATTATTACGGTAAATAAGGGGGTAAAAATCCAGTTTACGGTACGGGGTGTTTTTTTTTTCCGCGTTGCGAAATAGGTCAGTTTCGGAACTAATTTCAGAAACCGGAAGCTGAAGTTGAGGTCACATGTTTGAACTTTCGGAGAATTATCTAAAATAAATACACGAACGGCTATTCTTGCTAAAACGGGCCATCCTCATTAAACAATAAAAAGGCGCTGAATATTTACTGAATCTCCGATGGATTATATAGTCAAAGAAAAGATGGTTAGGTTTATCTCATGTGAGTTATTTAGGCCTATCGATAAAGTTGTCAAACATCAACATGATCCTAATATGAATGGTATTTGTTGGTTACTTGCTTAGTATGAAATTGGTGATAACATGCAGTGGCAAGCAACGGTATCACGGACAATCATGGCCCCTACACGTATCGGACATCCATGGTGAGGCCCAGGAATATAAAAGCACACCAGACCCATGGTTATGCCTAAATCCAGCCCATGTTCTTTGAAAGATATTCCTTTTACCTCGAATACAAGGATGTACTCGACGATTACATATTGACGAAGAAATCTTGGTATCCTCATTCGTGTAATGTGCTGTAGGATCGCTCTGTCATGTTCAAAACAAAGAAAATCACAGAAATCAGCAGATGTAATTGCTAAGGATATAGCAAGTGCCGCCATTTTACATTAAAAAAAAACCATGTGATCAACGACGAGAAATATTGTGTATCACTGCGCAATACAGTGAGCCGGAAGCAGTAAGTCGGCCTTCGGCAGTGGATGTCAAGAACTCTTCCTATTGGCGGGTACCTTCAACCAGTGGCGTAGCAACGCCTTTGGGGGACCGGGGCGGGAGTTCCATTATTCCACAACCAAAAAAAAAAAACGTTATGGTAAAGGGGCTGGTCGGGATAGTTAGGTGAATGAGGCCTCTAGGCTGGCTGGTGGGGCCCCCTAAACCAGGTCCTTCAACAATCAAAAAAAAAAAAAAAAAACGGAATCTCTAATTCAACAACCAAAAAAAAAAAGGAATCTCTAATTCAACAACCAAAAAAAACCCTTTAAATATGAATTCGTCTCGTCGTGGGGCCCCTCCCAGACGGGTGTCCGGGGCGGTCCGCCCCTCCCTTGCTACGCCACTGCCTTCAACTGGAATTTACCCAATAAGGGCTCTCTGAACACAAACACTACGATAACGCGGCAACTAATCCAAACAGCGAAAACTCTAAAAGCAGAATGGAAGCAAATTCTGCGAAGAAGCGTGGCTACGGGAACAAAGATGAACAAAGAATTTGATTTCACCATGTTATGGCTAGTTCTCGCATGGAGCACGTTTTTAAACCCTTTAATTCCTTAAATTTCGCAAAAAAATTTTTTTGGGGCCCAAGGTAAACCGCGGATACTGAATCAGCGGATACAGAGGTATTACTGTATTAAGAAATTTCTCGAATAACTTTAGCCAGGGCTAAATATGCTGCTTTTTATTTATTTATTTATTTATTTGTTATTCGAGTCGTCTACTACTACTACTATCTTGAATTCTAATGTAGTGAAAATTTGACCTATAAAAAAAAATCGAAGTATTATAGTTTAACTGAACGCTTACCCTGCATGTCCTTCCATGAGATTACTCTCGCAGACATACAGACAGCACTAAAACATGCACACAACTGGAAGGCTCCTGGTGTAGACCAGAGTCCAGAACTTCTGGATCAAGAGGTTCACGTCCCTGCATGGAAAACTAGCGCTCACACTCACTGACATAATCCAAAACCCAGAACATATGCCTCTTTTCCTCACACAGGGTGTCACATACCTACAGAGCAAGAACACTGAAACAGCGCAACCTGCAAACTACCACATTGCACCACAGTCTCAGCACACTAGGACTTCACAAAAACACTTATGCACAACTGCAGAAGGCTGTGGTACTCAGCACTACACGCATAGTTAGGAAATTTATGGACACAACCACACATCCCTAATCATTCTCGCACACGTCTTTACACTTGGCAGTATGTGCTTTGGTCCTTGACCCGCCATATTGTTTTTGCTGGGGAAACCCAAGGTTTGAAACATGCAAACATAATAATAATAATAAGCCCCCATGGACCCTACCTTCTCGTGGTGGGGGCGGGAACTACACTAGCTTTAGGGTAGGCTAAAGGGTCCAACCATCCATGATGAGAACTCGTTCTAATATAGATCATGCTGCATCGGGTGTGGCGCAGGATAAAGTCACCCGCGTTCAGGGGTTAGGCAGAGGCCTCCGTTCGAAAAATATACTACAGTCTTCCGCAGGTGGTGGTGGAGAAAGTGGCACCCCATCCTGTAGTATGGCTACCACAATGCCTGGGCAACACCATCCCGCCCGAACAGTCGGAAGTGTTTTGTCTGTGTCAAAGCAGGCGACCACCAAGACTGGGAAACCACGGCAGCGCATCAAATGGTCATCCCAGATGAACCAGGATCTTATGCGCGACTTCTTCACTGTTACAAAGTTAGGTACTCAACTAACAGGATACAGACAGGCACTACACCAAGCTTTCACCACACGCTATCCATCGTTAGGGCTTAGCGAACAGCGGGTAGCGGATCAGCGACGTTCAATTATAGTAAACAATCTTATTCTCCCATGCATACTTGCACAAATTAAAGAAGAAGTCGCTGAATCCAACCACAGGACACCAAACCACACCCCACCAGAAGACACCATTATGGAAAACACAGAAACAATCTCTACCCCTCAGTACATATTTCCCAACCATACAACTAATGAAATATTACGTGCAGCTCATGATCATTTCTACACTGCACTCGCACAATACACAGGCACAGACCCCACACTCAGGCCGCCACTCCCCAAAGTACACTCAGGCCGCCACTCCCCAAAGTACACACATCAAAACAACTCTCCACAGTCATATACCATCTCAACACACACTATCCCACAACACCTTGACAACATCCAAACATTAGAAGACATACATACAACACTACTGTGCCGCACAGGGAACCATTCGGGCACTTGGAATCAAACAACACAACATACCTCCCAATGCACGGACACAAGAATACATCCCCCCTTGGAGACGTCGCCTTGAGGGCCGCATCAGCGACCTTAGAGGAGACATAGCTAGGCTCACACAATACTGTGCAGGAAACAAAACAAAGAAACTTATGTCCCAGGTTAGAAAGATATTCAAGCACATAAATACTCGCCCTTCACATTCAAATCATCATAATCAGGTTCGGGAACACTAAAACAAAAACTCAGTGCACTTGCAAAAAGATTACAAAGATACAAACAGTGCACTCTGCGCAAACAACAGAACAACACTTTCCAATACAATGAGAAAAATTCTACAGATCCCTTACATCTTCCTCTACTACAACTAACACAAACACTCCCAACAGCGAGGCTTTACATGAATACTGGTCGTCTCTGTGGTCAAACCCTATCCCCCACAATTATAAAGCACCATGGATCACAGAGGAACAGCAACTCACTGAACACTTACCCTGCATGTCCTTCCATGAGATTACTCTCGCTGACATACAGACAGCACTAAAACATGCACACAACTGGAAGGCTCCTGGTGCAGACGGCGTCCAGAACTTCTGGATCAAGAGGTTCACGTCCCTGCATGGAAAACTAGCTCTTTCACTCACTGACATAATTCAACACCCAGAACATATGCCTCGTTTCCTCACACAGGGTGTCACATACCTACAGAGCAAGAACACTGAAACAGCGCAGCCTGCAAACTACCGCCCAATCACTTGCCTCCCCACACTTTACAAACTCCTCACCTCCTGCCTCGCAGACAAGATCTACACACACATCGAGACATATAACATTCTTTCCGAACAGCAGAAGGGTTGTCGCAGGAATTCCCAGGGTTGTAAGGAGCAACTCCTTATTGACTCTGTAATCCTGCGCCAGGTACGCGCCAAGAATAGGAGCTTACATATCGCATACATCGATTACAAGAAGGGATTTGATTCTGTCCCTCATTCCTGGCTCCTACACTCTCTTCATATCTACAAAATACACACCAAGATCACGGCATTCTTAGCTGCCACGATGAAGAGTTGGAACTCAACATTACACCTACGCACCTCTAACACCTCCATCACTACAGATCCCATTCCCATAAGGAGAGGTATTTTCCAGGGAGACTCCTTGAGTCCTCTTTGGTTCTGCCTCGCCTTGAATCCACTCAGCCATATACTAGATAACACAAAACACGGTTATAGGCTTACCACAGGCATTGTGACACCATATAAAATCACACACTTACTCTACATGGATGACATTAAACTCTATGCCACAAACAATGCACAACTTACTAATTTACTATAGGCCACCACACAGTTCACCAAAGACATTGGGATGGAATTTGGAATTGACAAATGCCGCAAGTTACACATAATACGTGGGAAGACTTCGAATTTGGAGGGTTTTGAACTGGACCATGGTTTAGCCATCCAATCCATGGAACAGGGAGAGACCTACAAGTACCTGGGCTTCCAGCAAGCGCGCGTCATTGACAACGCAAACATCAAAAATGCACTGAAGAACACATACCTTGCTCGAGTTCACAAAATCCTCAAAACACAACTCAACGCCAGAAATAAAATTAAAGCCATCAACACTTTTGCCGTTCCCACACTAACATATTCGTTCGGCATAATTCCATGGACAAACACCGAACTCCAAGCACTACAACGCGCAACACGCACTACATTCACGAAACACAACATGCACCACCCCAAGTCCGCTTCGGAAAGGATGACTCTTCCCCGCAAGGAGGGAGGCCGAGGACTCTTCAACCTCATCACCCTACACGAAAAACAAGTATATACACTTAGGGAACATTTCCATCAAAGAGCAGAGGACTCCTCACTTCACTCAGCCATTGTCAATGCTGACACACACCTCACACCCCTGAACCTCGAAAACTCTTCTCCAACACTCACCACCCCTGACACCCACACTCAGCAGCTGCGTGAATCATGGGCTCGTAAGGAACTCCATGGCAGACATCATCACGAACTCAGCCAGCCTCATGTCGACATGGAAGCGTCGAACAGATGGCTGACGAGTGGTGAGCTGTTTGGGGAGACCGAAGGGTTCATGATCGCAATACAGGACCAAGTTATCTCCACACGCAACTACAAGAAACACATACTACACGATGCAAACACACATGACGACAAATGCAGGAAATGCCACACTACGCATGAGACGATCGACCACGTAATATCAGGCTGTCCCCTTCTCTCTCAAACAGACTACCTCCACCGACACAATCAGGTAGCGTCGATCGTTCATCAACAACTAGCACACAAACATTCACTTATTAAGAACACGGTCCCGTACTACAAGTACATACCACAAAGCATATTAGAGTCACCCTCATATAAACTATACTGCGACCGCCCCATTCACACAGACAAAACCATACATCACAATAGACCAGACATCACACTTGTTGATAAGGTCAACAAACAGACCTATCT
>JAFIDM010008419.1:49303003-49363869 GCA_023159025.1 Thereuonema tuberculata | reverse complement strand
TCATATCGCAGCCTTCCCATTTCAGTTTTAGGCGTTGAAGTTTATTTGTTAAAGTTTTAGCGATATGTCGAACTTGATGATGATCTGTCCACTGGAACAATGGTTATTAGGTTGGTTAAAGCAAACAGATGTTAAAGTATGATGACTGTGTAAATATTTTGCAGGTAGTACTAGCTATGTTAGTAATTGGTCTGATAGAAAATGTAAATTGAAACAGATTCAAAATTAGAAATAAAAGTTTCGTAGATGATGAAGAAATCTGGTAAGTAGGAAACAAGGAATTCTGTAAATTAACAAATATTTGTAGTCTAATATCAGTCTGTCAGTCAGTGAGAACTTTCCTATTTATAAATAGAGATTGTTTGTTCAATTCATTCTGTAAATCCATTGTAGACCCATTTATTTTCAGTTACAATCTACAAAACTGATTAACAGCAACTACATTAGTTTCAAACATCTTGCTAATATTTTGAGTACCTTTATGAAAATAGGCCTTCAAGAGGTATGCAAGCGAAAAAAGGTTGGATACAATTTAACTATTAGAACGTTAGTTCCAAAAAACATATACAGTAGAAAATTGTTTCTAAAAGAGAAAAACTTCCACTCATGACTGGACTCTAGCACAGCTGTTTCGACCTTGATGAGCTATTTGTAGCAGAACCATCCAGTGTTAAAAAACCCAAAGAGGACAAAGGGAAGAACTAGAAATAGAAAGTTTCCTTCTACGAAATTAGGATACAAAAAAATAAAAGCAGTAAATAAAATATGGAGTAGACAAGGCATCATTTTTGAGGAATGGAAGAGACCGAGACCACAATGGATGTGTCTATGTTAGATATCCAACCATAAGCTTTGATCGAAATTTCATGGAAATCTGTCCAGTCGTTTTAACGTGAAGCGCCTGCAAAAAAGGAAAGTGAAAGAAAAGAAAACTGTTCAAGTGGAATAGAAAGACTTTGTTCAGTTAATAAGATAAGATAATATCTTCCCAGCTGAGATTTCGTAAAAAAATGGATTTGATGTCGGCCATCTACCTATTGCTGAACAGCGGGGAGACTGATGCCGGGTTTTCTCTTTGATGACGCATTTAACTCGCCACTTTCCGAACTGCTAAAATTTGACCGCTGATCAGTGATTTACCGACTGCTAAACCCCTAATGAACATTGGTGCACAGAAAATGTCACTTGATCGTTGCTTTCACAGCCATCAAAGTTAATGGAGGATTGGTGCACTCGACCCTAAGACTTTTTTGATCAATAAATAAGATAAGATCTTGATAAATGTCGATATTAAACTATGCATACTTTTGAGAGTTTACCACGAGAGATGTTTGTCCATAAACGAGAGAAAGAATATGATAGGGAAAAAATATAAATTATAATCCTCGCAGCGGTTCTGAACTCCTCTGGACAATTATCATCGACTACTTTCGCCACTATGAATGTTGCCCGTTTTGCAGGAAAGCAAACATTCTTGCTGATTGAAATTCTTTTGTTTTTAAAACGTTCAACGCTAAAAATTATCTCTCTGGATGACTGTTGATGGCTTTTCTTTGACGAAGTTTTGAATGTGAAGCATCGGCCGCCATGTTTCTTTCAGTCTGTCAAGTCGAACAAACTGTCAGGACAGTACAATCGATGATAAGCGTTGCATTCTGGTAGAACTCGACAATTTTAGATGATTATAAAACAGATTATTTAACGTGTGTAAAAAAAAAAAAAAAGTTTGTAAGGTAAAAAATTTGAAACCAAAACAAGATTAAAAATGTTTTAGAATTTATTCTTTTGTGTTGGTCTCGAATTTTTCAATTTACAAAAAAACAATTAATGACCCATTTAATTTTGGGCCTTTGAACCCTGTTTAAAAACTTAGAATTCTTTTGATGTTAAAATCTACATTTTTAAATTAAGTATATCAAAGAAACTATTCATAATTTCTCGACTGTTCCAGTATCTTTTAATCAATACGTGTATCTGTTGTTTTTTTCTTTATGTTCTCAGGTGTACAGACGCTTCATATAATTTTCATGGGTTTGTCTGAGGAGCAACAACTTCTGTTGGAAACCATCAGACAAAATTTGCATCGTAGCGGTCTATTCCGAAGGACTGAGATAAGCTGGGACTGATCGTATGTTTGGACGTCGAGAAACGAAGAGGGAGAATGGGATGATTCAGATGAAGAATTGTATGTTTCAGAGGATGGAAAATTCAGAGTAGTTTCTGATATATCTTACGTTCAAAATGGAGATTCCTTGCATGAATCTAATTCATTCTTTCACCTCTCCATTAGTGATGTTAGGATTTCAATTAATGCTTCTGTTTGGAAGTTTTCCAAATTGTTTTCTCTTTTTAATGAGTTTTAAAGGATTAGTGACTACATAAACAAGGGCATATGATTTTAGATGAACTAAAACCAGCATTCCAATGTATCCTCATGAATATCTCGGTGCCAGGTGATTGGATATTGCTGGTTTAAACAAAATCTTAGGGATTCCTTTAATTGATGAAAGAAAGACTCCTTTCAAGGACTCAAGGACAAGTCAAATCTCTATAAATGTAAAACGTATGAAATTTCCAACTTTCGATGCAAAAACTCTATTTAAATAAAAATGATTTTTATTTGTCTCTGTCGTGGTATATCAAAATCGTGTAAAAATAGATTTGGGTGTGTATTATGTATTTCTGTAAAATACCTTGGACTTTAATGTTCTTTTTTTCTACGAATTGGCTGTATCCAAATTTGGAACGTTATTCGCCATAGAACTTCGGATGTTTACATTTTTAATAGATCCAAAATAATCAGATTTTGTACATAATAATAATGTCACAAATCTAATAATTTTGGGATATTGAAACTGTAAATATCTGTAAGTAGTTAACTAGTGAATTATACAAAAAATTACAAGTTTAAAAAATAAAAATAAATTAGAATGATAACTTATCTTTTTTTGTTTGTTTGTTTGTTTTTATTTTGTTTACGTTCTCTAATTTTCGGTATTCAGAATTTCGGATATGAGTTTGTTGATCTGTACTACCGTACGGAGGCGTAGGTATCCAGCGGCGACTTGTCCTGACTGATGAGCACAAGTCAAATGTCTCCAGTAAAAGACAAGATCTGCATCTACAGTTAAATTAATACAGCTTTTGTCTGCAGAATCCTTGTTTAAATACGGCACAAGGAATTGCTATTGCGTCAAGATTCTGTAACTAAAAGGAGGATTGCAGCTTATCTTTCTTGAATAAGTTAAACATAGTCAATCAAGTCTCACTGTAGTCCGACGACTTTAACGTTACGATCGGAAGGAACGTCACGTGATTATGACTTATCTGTTTTTCAGTCAATCACAAACAGGCGCACCTCAGAGCACAGATCTCTTATTAATTTCCTCATAATGTCGCCCCATAGTATTTTACAGAGCAGTACTCGAAAAATTATTTTAAAGGTGAAAGAGTATTTCCGAAAGGAAATGGAAAAGGAAGGACTAAAATTAAAACTAAATTTTGTTTTAAGTTTTGCTCTAAGCTGTAATGTAATATTTTTCGAAACCTCTGAGAGGCTAGGGCTGACGTCAAATCGTTACATTATCGTAGTAGAACTATACATATGAATGAAAAAGCTTTGGGAAAAACTTATCTGGCGATGTAAAAGAATACTTAAGCCTCGACTTTGTAGACAAAGAAGATTGGAATAGTGTACTCTCCATTATTTCTGTAGAATCTCCTATAAAGTCTCTACGCTGAATAAAGATCCACCCAGAATGTAACATAGCTTATAGATTGAGCTTTCCTGGCCGACCGCTAACATTGAAAGAGAAGAGGTCGCTTCTCTTCTCTTTCAATGTTAGCGGTCGGTCAGGAAAGCTCAATCTATAAGCTACGTTGCATTCTGGGAGGATCTTTATTCAGCGTAGAGACTGTAGACAAGGTATAGTTTACTCTAAAGGAAGGAGCAGTTTTATTGTTATGGAAATGGACCCCCAAATACGGAATCTTAATGGAACAAAATTACAGTTGCGAAGCTGCTGCTGTCATTGATGGATGCTGAAATTATAATATGTAGATTCCAAAGAAATAGGGATGTATTCTTCCAATAATACTGACCCGATTACATGTAAAGCTGAATTTCCAAAATAGTAAAAGAAAAAAAAAAAAAAAAACCTACCGCTTATAGTAAGACTTTCTGTTTGAGAATTACATATTTAATATTCACTTACATAAATTGGACCCTGTGTTAAAAGGGTTAGTTGAATCCTAGGATCCGACTGAAGAAAAATACCTACGGAAAAATCCCCAGCCTCGGGTAGGGAATTGAACCCAGCTTCCTCCAGTCAGGAGCGCAATACTTCTTCACTGGGCCACCGGGTCCCAACAAATTAACAGTATTTCTGAAAAATACTAAAATTAATCTATTTTACCAAAGTTGGAATGTGTTACTAATTTCCTCTGCTCATCGCAATACTTTGAAGAAAAGGTTAAATAATACTATTATAGGACAGTATTTTTGTTGTCGGTGGTGGGAAGTGCTTTGAAGGTTATTCTTCCAATCCAAAAAAACTAAAGAGAGGAGAGGAAATTAGTTCCGTCTCCATATTTCGAAATTTCGCCAGGGTCTCCACTACCATTTTCCTTATATACGCTTACAAATGAAACAGTGTTGAAAAACTTATACAAAAAGGTTGATTACGCTAGTGAATATATGCAAATTTCAATAAGGAAAATCTCAGGTCGGAGGAGCACACCCCCGATTCGTCCAAAGGTTATTCATTCATTCATAGTTCTCTGCCAAGGGCAGGTCCTTCACTGCAAACCCAGCATTCTCCAATCTTTTCTATTTTCTGCCTTCCTCTTCGTTTCCACATAAGATCCATTTACCTTAATGTTTTCGATCATCTTAAATCTTCTTCTGCCTCGAACTTTTTTACCGTTCACCATTCCTTCCAGTGCATCCTTCATTAGGGAGTTTCTTCTCAGCCAGTGACCCAACCAGTTTCTTTTTCTCTTCCTGATCAGTTTCAGCATTATTCTTTCTTCACCCACTCTTTCTAGCACAGCTTCATTTCTTATTTTGTCTGTCCATTTCACATGCTCCATTCTTCTCCATATCCACATTTCAAATGCTTCTAGTCGTTTCTCTTCACTGCGTCGTAATGTCCATGTTTCTGCCCCATACAATGCCACACTCCACACGAAGCACTTCACTAGTCTCTTTCTTAGTTCTTTTTCCAGAGGTCCGCAGAAGATGCTCCTTTTCCTATTAAAAGCCTCCTTTGCTATTGCTATCCTCCTTTTGACTTCTTGGCAGCAGCTCATATCACCACTTATAGTACACCCTAAGTATTTAAAGTTGTTCACTTGTTCCAATGTCTCATTCCGAATACTTAAGTTTATCTTCTTTGTCTTTCTTCCGATAACCATAGTCTTTGTCTTGTTTACATTTATCTTCATTCCATATTGTTCACAGCTGTCATTCAGCTGCAGTAGCATATCCCTTAGTATCATCTCCTCTTCTGCTAACAATGCCATATCATCAGCAAATCTTATGCACTTTATTCTTCTTCCTCCTACTATCACCCCTCCCATGTTCTGAAAACAATTCTTCACTAACTCCTCCAAGTAGATGTTGAACAGCGTAGGTGATAGAGGGCATCCTTGTCGCACCCCTCTCCCTATTCCACTTCCCTCTGACCAAAGGTTATGAAGGCAACTATTTAGCTAACATTCCATTGATTTGTAATAGTATGTCGGTTAAAATGTCACCGAAAATTAACGATTTCGGACCGCTATCTTACTGCCCTTAACGATGCCAAATTTTCATATTCTGAGATGATATGCATGTGAAGACCCGGGGATTGCACTTTTCGATAGAAGAGATGAACAATGTAATAAATAAAAAAAGAAAGAGTGAAATACCGGCAACGTTGAACGAACAAGGACCCTCGAGGCAGAAACCCGCATCTCGTCAAACTTAGGAGGTAGTTGCTAAAATGAAGCGCTTCATCATGGAAGAAAATCTCTGACGTCTCGACGAATATGATCAATAGCTTGAAAAGCTAAATTCATATCACTTTTGTAATGTATTGCTAGGAACATACCTATAACTAATTGAGTCCCTAAACAAACTCCCAATAATGAACCAAAATTTCATCAGGAGGAGATGTTAGATGGACAGGGGAGATCAATTAAAGATCCATTAATAATTTTAAATAATGGGTGTGTTTTTGGTTTGATCATTCAGAAGATTGTTTAATATAAAATATTAGCTTTGGAAGTTAATGATAATTTTTTTCTTCTAAAACTAATGATAATATTAGCAGTTTTTTTTAAGATTATTGTTTCTTACTTCCTTAATTTATATAAGATGAATAAATTCTTTTGTATCAATTACAATTTATGTTTTTTTTAGTATATTATATTTTGAGAGAACTAATCATTCATGATTGATATGTTTTATAGGAGGGGACTTTATTAACACTAACTTTTTGAATTTTGGCATAAATAGTTTTGTCTCTGTGAAGCATGATTCTCATGGAAGAAAGGAATTTGGGGTTGTGAATTTACTTTTATTAATTATTTTATTTATGACGTTTTGTAGAATAGACTTGATATCTTTTTATATTTGATTTGAAATTAGACTAATTCCTACTTTTTAATAATTCTTGGATGAGGATTTCAGCCTGAACGTGTTCAGGCTGGAGTTTATTTGATATTTTATACATTAACAGCTTTTTTACCTTTGTTAATTTGTTTGATATAGTATTATGAAGAGGTAGGAAGATTATCATTTATGATTTTAACTAATATGAAAATAAATGTTAGAATAATCATTTATATTTTTGTCTAATTTAGCATTTCTTGTAAAAATACCTGTATATTAAGTTCATTTAGGATTTCCTAAAGCTCAAGTTGAGGCTCCAATTGCTGATTCCAATTGCTCCGATGGTTTTGGCAGGGATTTTACTAAAAATAGGAGGATATGGTTCACTTGTAACATAATAAACCCTATATTTGTTATGCCGTAAGAAATACTTCGTACGGTTTCATTCTCTTTCAATTCCTTAGCACGTTTCTGTACAATCATGAAACATCTTAAGATGTGGATCAGAAGAAAAGGTTTAATATTACAATCATAGCATGTGCCTTTCATTGACATAACGTCAAATTTATTCCAATGCTTTTTATTTATATAATTTTAGATTTTTATGTTGTGTTTAAAAAATGAATTCGTACATGTAATAATATGGCACTCAGCATTCTTATGTATAACTTATGTAAAACATTTTCTATTTTACATATAAGCATACCATTTAAATTTTTGGGAAGATATTAAGAAAAAAGAAGTTTTTATATAATAATAAAATACTCAAAAAGAAATAAGTGACGATATAATTTTTTTCAATAGGAAGAAATATGGCACCTTCAAAAATCAAAACTCAAAACAAGAAATGTACATTAAAAATAGAATAAAGAAATTTCATTGAGGTGGCGGAGTCTAGCACATGAATTTTCATGATTCTATTCTTAATTTGTATTTCTTGTTAATTTAAAGAAAGAAAGGGTTCATTTTCTTGTTCATTTAAACAAGGAAATTATTAAAGGTTGACTAAACACACTAAAGGTTGAGACACAGATTCTAATGACATTTGAAAACAGCCGTTTCATGATTATATGACGTTCATCAGTTGTGAAGTAGTTTGTTCCTAATGCTACTTGTGTTCACCACTGTATTGAGACGTTGATGTTTACTGGTGACTATTCTCAATTGATGAAGCGTGAAACAGCTGTTTCACGTTTATATGACGTTCATCAGTTGTGAAGTAGTTTGTTCCTAATGCTACTTGTGTTCACCACTGTATTGAGACGTTGATGTTTACTGGTGACTACTCTCAATTGATGAAGCGTGAAACAGCTGTTTTGAGATGTCATTGATAAAGATCTGGTCTCAACCTTTAGGTGTCTTTATGTAATTTTTGTTTTATTTGGATTCCTTTCAGCAGTCAGTAATCCCTATACTTGCTCACAAATTAAAAAATCTATTTCGTGAAAATTTTACAATCTTTAAATTATCCACAAAATGTCGGTGATAATCGGGATAAAAATAAACCAATCTGCAAATAAGTTCTTGATTCCGTAATTCGTACACTTTCAAAATGTTACGGAAATGAGTAAGGTATGTGTCATTTGTTAAAAAAAATTCCAACAATAAGTTAATTTCCAAACATTAAACTTTATCTTATAACTGTTAGTAAAACTATTTTCAAAGAAATGGACTGATAGAAAAAAAACATGGCTGCCAAGACATCGCTATCAGCATCAAATCTTTGTGCAGAGAATGGAAGTGACACTGCGTAATATTATTGAGGACTGGAGGCCCAGGTTGCAATTCTGTTTTAAGGCGAGGGAAGGACATTTTGAGAAATAACTTTCTATTTATTGCAATTACATAGTGGTGAAGTACTATTAAAAAAAGCCGAAGATTACTAAATGTGTTAAAAGTACTCTTGGTAACGAATCATTTGAGCGCTATTGTGATAGCATCAAAATCAGTTGATATTGCTTTTGTCCTTTTTTTCCGGTCTTTTTTCCCCCCCCCCCCCAGACACACACAACAATTCGGATCTAAAAACGGATTTCCACATTTGTTAAGATGTTTGTGTATAAATTACAATTTTACATGAACTGTTCGTATTATTAAGAAAGAATGAAGCCTATGCATCTGCTTAAAATGTGTACATAGGATAAAAATAAAATTATTTACAATAAAACAACCGGTTTCCATCCCGAGAGGGACCATTCTCAAGCAATGTTTTTTCTTATTGCTTTAGAAAGATCCCTCTCGTGATGGAAACCGGTTGTTTTATTGTATATAATTTTATTTTTATCGTATATAAACATTTTAAGCAGATGTATGGACTTCATCCTTTCTTAATGTTTGTATATATTATGTATATTTCAATTTAAAATATAAACACCATTATTTTGGTTTCGCAGATTTTAAAATGGACTCCTGCCCTCATTGCTGTATTGCTTAGTCACTACTATGCTAAGGAGAAATGAGGGTATATAGTTAATTTCTAGTTCATTTCTATTTGTAACATATAAATGTTTCGTTTTCTAAATTAAAATTTTCCATTCATTTTCTTTTTAGAATTTTAGAACATTAAAATTATGAGGCATAAGGATGTCTTTCATCTCTTAAATAACTTGTCTATATATTGAAAGAAAACAAAAATCAATAGATGTAAAAAACAAATTTTCTCTTAACTGAAAAAATATTTACTATGCAGACTTCAATATTTCAACTTTTTCCATAAAAGTTTTCATCAGGAATTACATAAAAGAGAAGAGAATGATGAAATCACTCTTCTTCTACTTAAAAATAAAATCATCATTCTCTTCTCTTCTATGTAATTCCTGATGAAAACTTTTGTTGAAAAAGTTGAAATATTGAAGTCTGCATAGTAAATATTTTTTCAGGTACTTAATTTTGTAATGTTAAATTTCCTTTGAAGATGTATAAATATTCTCTTGTTTATTATATTATGTTTTTCTTTCAGACGAGGGCTATGTTTAAAGAAGGTTTTTGCTTATCCACAGCATTTCTGGTAATGAAAATCTGCAATTTTCGTTTGACTTTTACATCCGTGAAAAACCGAATTTCTATTTATTATGATTCTAAATGTTCATAACAACCAATTTGGTACAGTATACAAGTATATTGCTTTGTTTACAGAGTCATTGATTTTTCTATTATTTCATTATGAATAAACAGCAGAGAAATGTAAACAATTGTTTCAGTTGATTTCGACTGTAATCACGCTATGATGATTACCTCATTATTCATTACTCGTTCGATTCTTAGATTAAATAAAATTCAATGTCTAGCATTTAATGTAGTGCGTGTAAAGTTTTTTATGATAAATAAAATTTAACTTATTAAATTCACTTTTTTGCCTCAATACGTCAATGTCATACTAAAACAAGGTTATTTAAGATTGAAGGTTGACTCCACAGCGAAAACGGTTTCTATTGGCTAGCGCAATGACGTCACCTGGTTGCACGGTTGGATTCCAGAGCAAACGCATTTTTAGTGTAACACTCAATAACTATTGTAACTCAAATTAAAAGTTTTGAAGTATTTAATTTTTTTTATTTTTGAAATATAATTTTCTGTCACTCATTCACAAGAATTTCGAAAACTGGAAAAAATATTAAGAATAAAAGAATTTTAATTGTCTTTTTATCTCTAATGGTAACACAAATTTACTTTCCTTAAAAAAATGCCTTTATAAATACTTTTTTCATGTATTTAAAAGAGAAAGAGTTCAGTGACAAAATATCGTATCTAATTAAGAAAAAGTTTCCACTGTAAGGAAATTCTTTCCGGACTATGGTAATCCTTGAAAGAATGTAAATTTGCTAAACTCTCTTTCAGTGAAAATGCAGTAATTCCACGTTCAAAAATCAACTAAATGAAACTGATTAAAACAACATAGAGCTCTACACTTTATTTATTTATTTACTTATTTTTTAAGAGTGACATAGAGTTTATAAAATATCGGAGAAGAACTCATAAAATAAAATCTTTAAATGTTCACAGACAGAATATCATTTTACTATTTAACAAATTAGTAAATATTACAAAAAACCAATTTTTGTAAATGGTGAAAGGAACTGAAAAGGAACTTAAAATTATGTTAAAAATATTTACAAACAAACAATTAATTTCTCAATATTGTTAACACAATTTTAATGTTTGTTTCTAGAAGTTCCTTTCATTATGAAAATCAACAATTTATTACAACACACGTAAAACATCACTTATTTCTACAAAATAACCAACAAAAAAAGAAACCACGAATTTCATCAACTTTTCCATATCTCTCGCGCAGTCTGACTCAAACATCAAGGGTAAATTCTGCTGTTGATTCCAAATAAGGATGAAAGAGCTGTTCAGGATTCCCGTTGATGTTGGCTCAGTGTGCGAAGGCATATTTACTGTCTAGTTGTGATTTTTTCTTGATTTGTGAATTATTACAGACGTTAAGTTCTGCTTTTTTTTCAATTTCTTTGTTAGCATTACATTTCTTTGATTTTCATTGGCTTTAATTGAAAACGAAGTCAATATAGTTAAAAACTAAATTTATTTTGTAATCTTTGATGAAAATAACAATGAAATTTATATTTTCTGTTGTCTCAGTATTATCTTTGAAAAGTTCCTTTTTTTCGATAATGTGAACCTATAATGCTCCCTAAAAACAGTTTAAAGAGATGAAAAAAGACCTACTGTGCAGTATTGCAATTGTGTTTTCTAGCCGTTCTAGAGCACAGACTTTCAGTTTTGCCTTGTCAAAGATTACGGCAGCCATTATAGCAGGTTTCCGACCTTGAGCACCGGAGATTTGTGGTATATCGAGTTTGCGGATTATCTTTCCTGGAAATTGGTGCACATGTTGATCACGCCATTCATCCATCAATGCGCGACGTTCTAGGAACCATTGCATCTTGTTGTATACAGTCAAACGTAGCCGAAGCAACCATCGTCTTGCAGCAAATCCCTGATGATGCAGACGACGTCGAACCGTAGGAGCGGAGACTGGTTCCTGTGAAACACAGCAAAATTCTGAAGCTGAAGGTTTGTGATGTGGCTGTACGATCCGCCATAACCATTCGCAGAAGATATCTGTCCTTTCAATTGGTGGTGTGATAGTGTCGTTGGGCTCCTTAATATCGGTGAGTTGTTTATTTATTTATTTAATTATTTATTTTTTTTAATGTCTTACTGCTTATAAATTTAATATTTCAAATATTATTTCGCAAATTTTCAAAACATTTTTGTGTATTTTTTTTTAAATGAAGCACTCTCACCATTATTTGAATAGAAGAGAATTTCCAAGTTGCAACCATGTGACATCTTTCTCAAATAGAAAATATACAGTCAGAGGAAATAATATGAACTAACATTGCTTGGCGCAGCTTAGCTGCAGCTGCGTTTGCGCCATAAAACACCAACCAACCAACTAACATTGTGTTACAACATTGACTCGGCTCGCACAGAGCGCAGTAAATCAATTGTTGTCAAAAATGTAAGGAGAGCATAGAAAGCATAGGGCAGCATTATTCTTGGAATAAGCTTCACTAATCGTTTGTTATCGACATAACTGACAAAAATTGAAGACTCGATTTTTTCGAAATACAGCCGTTGAGAGGCAGTTGGAAGGTTGTGGAAGCAAAAGTTGTTTCTCGGTGGATTCATTTCAGAATTTTTTGCCATGATTTCTAGTGATCCAACGAAATGCTGGAACAATCTACCAATGAAGATCTTGGTTGAAATTCTGTCCTATTTGAATCTGAAAGACCGAAGGAACGCTGCTAACACTTGCCAGTCCTGGTCCAAAGCTCTGGACTGTCCTCTTCTTTGGCGACGTCTGGGCTGCGTGTTTCACAATGCGGTAGACATCTCTGGGACTACCCGCGTTCCTTTTTGTAAGGCAATACACGCAGTCCGAATCCTTCAGCATTGCTCTCCATGGATACGCCATCTGTGAATTAAAGGAGGATTAATGCATACGGAAGGAGGCTTTAATCCAGAAACCATCTACCCTCAAATCACTTTCTCATAGAGAGGTATGATTAAGAGCTATTAGAATAGATTTAAGAAAAATAATCAAAGTTTAAAGTGCTGTGAAATAAACTTAGAGAAACAAAGATAAGAAAAGAAACAAAAGAAAGCACCTGAATCAAATAGAAATTGCTTTTCCGAATCAAATAGAAATTGCTTTTCCGAATCAATTGTTAGGAGAGAAGTTAGGTACGGCCGTTTCGTCGTTCTACGGACTCATCAGCCCAACCCTGCCTCTCCCGATTTTTATTTATCGGGAGAGGCAGGATTGGGCTGATGAGTCCGTAGAAGGACGAAACGGCCGTACCTAACTCCTCTCCTAATAATAGAATCGGAAGGGCAATTTCTATTTGATTCAGGTGCTGTTGTTTATTTTCTTTTCTTATCTTTATTTCTCTAGAATAGATTTAACTTAACTAAAATAATAGTCTGCTTCCCTAGCTTTATACTAAATTTATATTAAATTATACTAAATTTGGGACAAGGTAAGAATGAAAAAACAATAGAAATAAAACTAAATTAAAATTGGAGTTTAACATTTAAAGACTGCAAAAGTAGCCAGAACAATTTAATGGTTAATTTAGACGAGCAAAGGGAGTCGATCCATTCCGAACAATAACACATTTTGTGAACCGTTTTATTCAAAACTTACAGTAGCTAGAAATATGACATTTGCACGCCCACGTCGAAATCCATATAGTATTGCACAATCATATTTTCCAAAAAATTGTTTTTTAAAAACTTGGAAAAATCCATAACAAAGGCCATATCAAAAGCTCCATTAGTTCTAAAACCGAAAAAAAAAATTATAATTTCTAATAATTCTAGAAGTCGTAGCATTAGTCACTTTAACATGCTTAGTCATTCACTAAATTATTTAAGTAATTAGTACTCAATAAAGTGCGCGAGTCTACTCAAAACCCGGCTTTTGGCTATTTTGTAATAATCTTTTAAAAAGCGAATTATAAACTTATATGAATATTTTTAAAATCTTTGGTAAAAGTCTAGTTAACGGCATCCCGGTTGACCGGAAGTCGATCGGATGAAATCTCTTTGGAAGGCTAATGAATGGGGAAAAATTTTGAAAGGGCCAAAATTGTTTCCAAATTTACCAATATGTACATCCTGCGGCTCAGCAGACCTAAACCACCCTAACCTACAGCTAATTGTAGAAAACGATTCGGTCCTACGGACCTCATTAGCATACAAGTTGTTTCGAAGGCCGTACGAGGGGTGCCGGATACTAGATTTTAGCCAAATCTTTTCCATTAAAGTTTTAAGCAACATATAAAATATAAAAAAAAAACCTTTATTAATTAACTTAATTTACTTCGTTAGAGAATGGAAAAAAAATTAAAAAAGTTCATTTTTTTAATAAAAGAGTTTGTGCAATAAATAAGCTACGTACTGAATGTTTTGAAAATCCATCCATCCGTTTTAACGTGATTCAGCACAATCAGACAAATGCATGAACAGGGAAGAAAAATATTCCAATGGAAAAGTAATATTTCCTAGCTTACTCAATGAAGAAATTATTGTCATTAATCACTAGTTAGAGAATGAGAAGATTGCCAGATCACTCACCCAGAGCTTCTGAGAAATTCTTGAAGTACTGAATAAAGGATACTCCTTGAAATAAGTCTTCATAGAAATCTAACCAAACCAAAGGCACTTCCGGAGGAATGATACTTTTCAAATAGCCGAGATAAGGACACATCTGATCTGAAAGTAATTGGAATTAAATAAATTCTAATAAGTGCTTTTATTCTTTGAAGATTAAAGACAAAGTTCAGAAGTTTTATCTTTTTATTTCAAAAAATCATAAATCAGGAACCATTAATTAAATGTATACATTGATCTGACAGTTAGCCTTGGTATAGGAATAGTATTTTATAAACTGAATCAATTTGTTTTCTACTTTATTTATTTCAAAAACAATTTCTTTCCTAGGATTTCTTTTATTGATTTCTATTGGTTTTTTGCCCAAGAATCTCGAAATTCGGTTATCCCATGGTGACAGCTTGGTGACTGATAACAGATGAGAGAACCATCAATGAGTCTCAAAATACATTGTAAACTTCCTAAACCTCCAGAAGATAGACATCGCTTCCAATTTTCAACCTCAATATATAGGGTGGCGCAAATAAAACCGGCTCCAAAAGATTTTGCCGGCCTATTGTTTTACGTGCGCCACCGTGTAGTTGGTTGGTTAAACCAAAAATGTTAACTTAAATTGTGAAAAGTTATTTATTTTATTATAATTTTATGCTTTATTTTACATACTACAGTGTAGCCGGGAAGTTCCTCTACCCCTTCATTGGTAGTCATATTTAAGAAAATATTTACTCGTTAAGAGTCCAATGCATCTGTGTGCTCGCCATAATGCTGTACACACAAATTCATACCCGCCACAAACTACTTGCAATTTTTTGAAGAATAACTAGTGTAATGGTTTGAAATACCGGTACGTTCTCAACTGCATTGCGCAATTCTTCATTCTTCTTCAGCATAACGACGTTCAGACATTTGGCCTTGATGATTTCCCACAATGAATTATCACGCGTCTTGAGGTCAGGACATTTCAATGGAGCTGGCGAAGCTGGAGAATCGCGACCAATCCAGCGTCCTGGAAAGAATCTCACGCACTGAAAGAGCAGGTGCCCAGTCCTATTGTAGCCATACGCGTTCCATGATACCCGCGTCTTCAAGCTGTGGGATTAATCATGTTTGTAACTTGTGTAAATAAGTTTCTCCATTAATGTCACCGTCAAAAAAATTACCCAAACAAATGACGTGATGTCATCGCAGTCCATTTCATTACATGAGGCGGGTTCCTCTCCAACTCTGTGTGTAATGAGGGTTCTCTTTCACCCAAAAGACGACATTTTTGTTGCATGAACTTCTAGTGCCACCGTTATTCTAGTGTCAATAATTGAAATAACATTCAATACTAAATATTTACATTTATTACAACATAATAGGGGGTAAAGGAACTTCCCGGCCCCACTGTACAATATAATCAAAAGAAATTAAAATGTTTTAAATATTACGCACCTCGATTTTGTAGCTCATTTGCAATAAATAATATAAGAATCATTATAATTACATGTCCACCATTGAAGTGTTCGCTATGAGATTTTTCCAATTTTTCTGTGTCCATTGCCTGTAAGTAAAAAAAAAAAAAAAAAAAAAAAAAAAAAAAAAAAAAAAGCATTTTACATTTAATTGTTTATTTCATAATTTCAAGGTAAGGAACGCTTAAAGGAATGGCTTGTACGGAATTTCTAAAAACATGGGTGATGTAAATAAAACCGGAATTCAAGAAAACAGTTGAAATTCTCCTTATAATGTTCACTACTGGTTCATTTACCTTAATTGATCTTATAAAAGATGAAACTTCTGAAACAATCATTTTGGAGTTCAGTCTACATTTTTTGATTTGCATTTCTAGATGTCATTGACTGGAAAGCAAATAGTATTTACGTATCGCTTAAACTGTAGAGCAAACTTGAACAACTAAACGCGATTGGAGTTACAGGTCTGTATGTAAAAATACTATACCCGTACCATGGTAGTTCAATCCGGAGATTGGATGGAAGTCTACGGAATCTTAGTGACCCCCGAAGGGCGAATCCTAGGAGAAGCCGTAACTATACAAGGGACAGATACTGGAGTGGATTCCCATTGCCTTCTCCAGGACACCATTACAGAATCAGACCGAAGAGAAAGGGAAGAAGACGCTGACAACACATGAAAGGAAATTGAAACATCCATGCTCTCGACCGGGATTTGAACCCGGGTACCGGCACACTAGCCTCACGGCAGACCGACGCCTGAGACCGAGCGACCACGCCGGCACGGCGTATGTAAAAATAAAGAAAGAAAATAAAGAACCTAGAAATGAATCAGTATATTCTATTTTCATCGAGTTAAACATGTCTATTTTAATAACAAAAGCAGATGCACTTTTGGGTTAGGCTGTTAAGCCATGGGATAACCGAATTTCGATGTTCTTGGACTCTCATCAGCCAGGGCTGCTCGAAACGGAGTCCCAAGGTCTCAGCTTAACCCAAAAGGATTCTCCTTTTATTATCATTATGCTTGTGGCTTTTCTTTCATCCTTTAGAGGGTTTTGTTTTCTTTATGTTTTTTTGTTTTATTTTTTTGTTTCTTTGTGCACAAATTCCTTTTGGCAGTAATTGAGATGGCCAAGGTTTATGTTTTCTATTTCTGATTGTTGTTTTTTTTCGTGTCATTTAGCTTTGCAGGGTCATTTTGGTTACCAACTTTAAATGTCTGTTTTCATTTATTAATATACTCTTAATTTCATAATAGACTGTAGATACTTATTATTAAATACTGAGTATAAGCTCAACTATCTGATTGAGAGATGTCGAGGTAATTTCGGAGGGTTAGGAGGGATAGAGACTAAAATAAAAGTGTCTAGGTTTTAAGTTGGGCCATAAATAAGCTACGTACTGAATGTTTTGAAAATCCGCCATCCGTTTTAACGTGATTCAGCACAATCAGACAAAATGAATGAACAGGGAAGAAAAATATTCCAAGGGAACAGTAATATTTCGTAGCTTTCTCAATGAAGAAATTATTGTCATTAATCACTAGTGAGAGAATGAGAAGATTGCCAGATCACTCACCCAGAGCTTCTGAGAAATTCTTGAAGTACTGAATACCTTGAAATAAGTCTTCATAGAGATCTAAGCAAACCAAAGGCACTTCCGGAGGAAAAATACTTTTCAAATAGCCGAGATAAGGACACATCTGATCTGAAAGTAATTGGAATGAACTAAATTCTAATAAGTGCTTTTATTCTTTGAGCATTAACGACAAAGTTCAGAAGTTTTATCTTTTTATTTAAAAACATCATAAATCAGGAACCATTATAAACATATACATTGATCTGACAGTTAGCCTTGATATAGGAATAATATTTTATAAACTGAATCAATTTGTTTTCTACTTTATTTATTTCAAAAACAATTTCTTTCCTAGGATTTCTTTTATTGATTTCTATTGGTTTATAGATTTTTGTACAGAATTAGCATTCAATCATGCGTTTTTTTGCATTAGAATGCTTTGAAGGCTTTATTTACAATATTATCAACTTTTTGTCACATGAGCACAGTGTTGAAAGAATGCTTATTTGGTATGAGTCAACCTATTCCTCAGTGGTGTTGCAAGACCGTGAAGTAATTTGCCAGCCATTGTCATTGCAATAGTCATTCCATAAGTAATTCTAGATAAATTTAGAATGAGATGCAAAGATACTTACATATTATAAATTCAGCACGGAGCTGCGGTGACATTAACTTCACTTTTTCCAGATGAGGGGCGAAATAACGAGAGATTCGGAGACATGCCTGGTCATGTTGACAAAACTAGTATTAGACAATATTCGAATCACCTGTAGTGTCTTGCACTCGCCCACCATCAGTGGTAGAGTTTCATCTGTCAGTTCACCCAGAGTAAAATGAAGTGTGTGAAAGCTGTGAAGCACAGTCAGACATTTGAGGAGCACTCTTGGATTCCTGCTAGTTATAGAAAGTAATAATTTATAAACATTTCCTTACTCTTTAGTGAATTAAGAAAATTACACAAAAATACCCAAGAGAGACCATAAACAGAACCAGCAGAATACCAGCAGAATTTTTCTTGCTTTCTTTGGAAAAAATTCTCAGAACTGACAACGAGTGGTGAGTAAAGTCACTGCTTCTGTTAATATGAGCTTCCTTTTCATTAACAACTATTTAATCACTTCTTTAACAACTGGGAATTTATGTAATTTAGTTTGAAGGCAATTAACTATGGAATTTAGTTTGAAAAATGGAACAGAAATCTTAAAACTTTCAATTCTTATTCCTTGAAAGTTGACTTCATTCCATGCGCGCTGTTTTCAGTGGAAAATTGGGGCTTCAAATGCAGCCAATGCACCAAAAAGAACTACTTCAGACATTGCTACATCGATCACTGAATAGTTATCGGTATCTTTTCTTCTTACCTTTTTTCTAAGATTGCTTATCAAGTACGGTTATCTTTAAAGAATATTAAAAAAAAAAGTTAAGCAATCCCATAAATAGGCCATGCAGGCCCACGGGAGTGCTGGAGGTAAGGCTCCCAGCGTTTCGAGACCAATGGGACTAGATTGAGGTCGGGTGGTCAGCCCGACGCCCGCCCGCCTTAACTTCCCGGGAAAGAAACCCGATACCCATTCTACAGAGGGCTGGGTAGACCCTAGGACCCGTTTGGAGGAGAAAGAAGCGTGGAAAAATTCCCGCCCTCCGCCGAGGCCGGGAACCGAACCCGCCACCTCCAACCCGCAGCCAAGCGCCCTTACCCACTCGGCTACCGGGCCCACTTAAAGAAAATTACAGATTGAAATTTGGTATGAAATTACTGTTTGTCTTGTCTGAGCACATTAAAAGCTTTTTATAAATATAAACAAACAGTTCCAGACGTTTTTCTTTTAATATCAAAAGATATCTTATTCAGTTGTTCTTTATTTCAATGTTTTTTTCAATGGTTCGGAGACTCACGAACATCCTTAACACAGGTTTCGGCCGAATGCGACAGAGAAATAATTTAACTGCTTTAAATGCTTATCAGTTACTAATATTATAATGAATTTCTGAAAACATAACTTCTAATGAACTTATATCATACATAGTAGTAGTACCACAAGTGGTCGTTTTGACCTAATGTAGTGATCCTTTTACCAGAAATATGTTAAATTTATCGCAGACCCCACACATGAAATCCTGGACTTAGTACTAGGCCAGTGTCAGGTCCATTGTATCAAATTAGGTAAGTGACCAAAAGCTTTACTATATCTATGTGACTGTCTGTCTATCTAAATACTGGTTCTAAAACTATATACTGCGAATATGAAGGTGATAGATTATAAATTTCAGATAATACATGTTGGGTCGCCAGTAGCGAAGGGCATTTAGCAGCAACCCACATTTCTAGTTTCAACGGATGGGACAGAAGAATAGTTTTAACTTTTTTAAATGCTTCTCAGAAACCTATATTACAATGGAATTCAGAAAACTTAACTAAAATACAGACAGGCATTAAACAGTAACCCACGGTTCAAATTGGGTTGGGGTTTAATAACTTGGTCACAACATCTATACACACATTAATTCTAAGAGCACACTTCTATTTTGAATTCATGAAACACTAAAATAATAATTATAAACACTTTAAAATCACGTTAAAAGAGTTTACAAGTAACATCCCAAAACAGCTGTAGCTAGCTCCACATTCAAACAAAATAAAGGAAATTCATGTGCTGTCCTTCGACAGCTTCAGTGAATTTTCCATTCACATGGAAAATGTGTTAATGCATGTTTTAGGCGCTTTTTCTTATTTGAATTGCGCATGGAAAATTCGTTGAGGCTCTCGGAAGACAGCGCATGAATTTCCTTTTATTTTAAATGTTTATTTTATTTTAGGTTTGTTTTTTTTTGGAGGTGTCTTACTTATTCTTACTTTAAAATCAATTTACTCACAAAGAAAAACAGCCAAAAACGAAAAGATGCGAATAGAACCGTCTTTCATACACAATTTGATGAAATGTACTTATGTACTAGTAATGCGCTATTCTGGCGACTGATTACATATTGTACGCAAGTGTACGTAACTCGGAATTAAACATGAACGTAACTTCAGAGACTGGTTACAAAGGAAAACGTACGTACGTCCGGAGTATGATTGTATATTTATACGAGTTTGGATCGTTATTTTCTTGTAAATATAAATAAAGTAAATACCTAACCAAGTCAATGGTGAAAATGTGTTCAAGGAGGAAAATGTTCATAGTATTCCTGGTGTTCAGTTCACCTAGAAGCAGGCCTTTATGTAGAACGGGCAGCCTCCATTCAAGTCGGAAAGTCTTCAGCTGTTCTTGAGTACGAAGAAATTTAACCAACGATAGAATTAGCTCCTGTACGACCCAAGTTTCAGTTTGTCCTCGAAAATCTTCATATCCCAGAAGTGAGAACTGCTCCAGCTGTGGAATCCTTTCACCTGCCAAAAGACTGAAAGAAATTAACAGTGTCAATAGTTAAAAACGAATTTACTTTCAGTTACCATAATTTCTAGTAAGCTTTTCCCCTTTGCAACAATTCTACTTCATGTTTTAGAAAAGAATAAACAAAAACGAATTGCATTCTGCCACAAAGAAATCTAGAAAATACAGAAACTGATGCTGCACCAGTCATTACATAGATCACTTGCTAATCTAATTTGTTTTAAATGTTATGCTTCAATTTTTAACTATCAAACGCTGTAAAGTGATAGTGCTGGAAGAAAATAGTGCAAAATGATCTTCAAATGCCTACCTACGTCACTATTTCTAATCAACATCTTCCCCGTTCGAGTGCTTTCTGTGGTTTTGGGCAGGATATTTATCTGTAAAGTTATTTTGTCTACGAATAAATACAGCATCCACAAAAAAAAAATTACTTTACAACGACCGTGAATGTACATAACATCTGGGTGCACCAGTTGTTCACGTGCAACCCGGTGATTACTACCGAAAGAGCGATAACAGATTTTACGTTTTCACAAGATTAATTGTATCCTATCACAAGGCGGGCACCAGAAAGAGCTTCACTTCTGTACAATAGTAGGTATGCATCTGAAGTCAGTATGAGCATTTCGTGACAGTGGGAGGCAGGGAAAGTGATACATTCCCCTTTAAATCACCGTCTGTCTGTCATTAAGTGTGTTTATGTGTCCAAGGGCAACGTGAAGTAATGACTGCAATCTAGTTGAAATTGGACTGATTCTGTTGGATACTAGTTGTCCTGAACAAGTGTATTATCGCCGGAGCGGTGGTGAAAAGTCCGACAAAGTCGATATGAAATGACTAGATCATTTGATTGGTTGTTACTGTATGCAAAATTGACCGCGTCCAACTGATACACCCTGTACTACGGTCTCTACAGCTCGGTCTGTAATTGGTTCTCGAAGTCCTTACACTGATTCTCGCAGTAATCTAGGATTACTTTCTATAGTGTTGAGTTGGTTCTGATATAAGAAAGAGCAGATGTTACATTTTCTATAAATGAAATGACTCGAAAGCATGCTGTTTGTAGGCAATCTGACAATAAGGACTTTGTCTTGTGCAGGACTTCATAACATGCGTTTTGCAGTAAGAACTAAATCAAGATAGAGAACTAATGGAGAAAGGAAATGAATTAGAATAAAAAAAAATCAATGAAGTAAGGTAAGAAAATAAAATAGTAAGTTATCAATAATCATTGAGCAAATGTTAGTGTTGCAATTAGTAAATAAAGAGGTAAGTGGACGGATGCCTCGCTTGCACAAAACACTTTATAAAAAATAAACTTTTTTTTAGTTTTTTTCCCGCTTACATTCTCTAACTAAGTAAACTAAGTTTAATTAATAACAAGTTTATTAATTAAATATATTTTAAATTTTACTAAATACATAAGTATAAAAGATTTTAAAAATATTCGTGTAAGTTTATAATTCGTTTCATGCAATCTTCGAAAATGAATTTACACACACTATTCTACAAGCATTTCTACGTGGTCTTGCAAAATATCATATTTGTAGGTACTGTACCTTTGAATAAAACGGTTCACAAAATGGGATCTATTTGGGAATGGAGAGACTCCCTTCGCTCGTCTAAATTAACCATTAAATTATACTAACTACTTTTGCAATCTCAAAATTTTAAATTCCAATTTTTATTTAGCTTTATTTCTGTTATTTCATTCTTATCTTGTCCCAAATTTAGTATTACTTAATATAAATTTAGTTTAAAGTTAGGGAAGCAGACTATTCGGTACTAGTTCTTTAGTTAAGTTAGATCTATTCTAATCGCTATTAATCATACCTCCTAACGAGAAATGTGATTTGAGGGTAGATGGTTTCTGGATTAAAGCCTCCTTCCGTATGCATTAATCCTCCTTTAATTCACAGATGGCTTTCCATGGAGAGCAATGCTGAAGGATTCGGACTGCGTATATTGCCTTACAAAAAGGAACGCGGGTAGTCTCAGAGATGTCAATCGCATTGTGAAACATGCAGATCAGACGTCGCCAAAGAAGAGGACAGTCCAACCCTTTGGACCACGACCGGCAAGTGTTAGCAGCGTTCCTTCGGTCTTTCGGATTCAAATACGACAGAATTTCAACCAAGATATTCTGTGGTAGATTGTTCCAGTATTTCGTTGGATCACTAGAAATCATGGTAAAAAATTCTGGAATGAATCGTCGGACAAACAACTTTTGCTTCCACAACCTTCCAACTACCTCTCAACGGCTAAATTTCGAATAATCGAATTTTTGGCAGTTATGTCGATAACAAAGGAGTAGTGAAGCTTATCTCAACAATAATGCTGCCCTATGCGTTCAATGCTGTCCTTACATTTTAGAGCAACAATTGATTTACTGCTCAGTGTGCGAGCCGAGTGTATGTTGTAATATGGATGTTAGTTCGTATTATTTCCGCTGACTGTGAGGTGACGTAAGTCGTCCACTGTTGTATGATATTGACGTCTTGAGGCAGGAAGTTGGCAAAGAAGTGAATTTAATAAATTAAATTTTATTTATCACAAAACAATTTACACGCTTTACATTAAATGCTAAACATTGAATTTTAAAAATTGAACGATTAATGAATAATGAGGTCATCATCATAGCGTGACTTCAGTCGAAATCAACTATAACAATTGTGTACATTTCTCTGCTATTTCTTCATAATGAAATAATAGAAAAATCAATGACTCTGTAAACAAAGCAATATACTTATATTGTGTACCAAATTGTTGTTATTAACATGTAGGGCCGAGTGCACCAACCAACAAACGATGCAGTCATTAGTTATGGAAGGGTTAGTTAATAAACGTCCATCAAATAGGAGTTGCTGTGCACCAACGAAGTTTTGACAATCATTTACTGTTGGTCGCTAAAAATCTAACATGTTTCTAAAGTTGCCCTTAGTGGTACAATTTTCTCAGTTTCTGACATAAATGTAAATTGGCGGCCAGATGGAACTATCGGCCTCATAGTAAATGCGCTACGGAGACGGCCATCACAAACTCCCAAAGACGCTAAAATCTCAAGCTTCGAAAATGTACATCCACCGCCACCAAAGAGTTCCAATTAAATGTATAAACTTCCTAAAAATTCAAAACGAATCCTGTTTTGTTTAACGCTTTTATTCTTATCATGTATTAACGACGCACTTTCTTCACAAAAACAAACAGATTAGCCCTAATTCCACAGCTGAGATTTCGTAAAAAACTGGATTCGATGTCGGCCGTCTTCCTATAGCTGAACAGCGGGGAGGCTGATGGGTTTTCTCTTTGATGACGCATTTAACTCGCCACTTTCCGAACTGCTAAAATTTGACCGCTGATCAGCGATTTAGCGACTGCTAAACCCTTAACGAACATTGGTGCACAGAAAATGTCACTTGATCGTTGCTTTCACAGCTATCAAAGTTAAAGGAGGATTGGTGCACTCGGCCCTAAGACTTTGTTGATCAATAAATAAGATAAGATCTTGATAAATGTCTTTATCAAACTATGCATACTTTTGAGAATGTACCACAAGAGCTGTTTATCCATAATCGAGAGAAACAATGCGATAGGGAAAAAATATAAATTATAATCCTCGCAGCGGTTCTTGAGTCCTCTGGACAATTATCATAGACTACTTTCGCCACTATTTTTGCTGCCTGTTATGCAGGCAAGCAAATATTCTTGCTGATGAAAACCTATCGTTTGGTTGACATGTAATTTCGTTAACAGAATTGAAATTCTTTTGTTTTTAAAACGATATACGTTAAGAATAATCTCTCTGGATTGACTGTTGATGACTTTTCCTTGACGATGGTGTGAATGTGATGCATCGGCCGCCATGTTTCTTTCAGTCTGTCATGCCGAGCAAACTGTCAGGACAGTACAATCGATGATATGCGTTGCATTCTGGGAGAACTCAAAAATTTTAGACGATTATTATTTTTTTTTTTACAAATGCCCGGGTTCGTAGACTAATCATCTTTTTTTAGGCCAACAACAAGCGGCGAGATATGATGCCTTTAACCGACGAATCGTTACCCAGGATACACCATAGGAGGCAGCATCAATGGCACCCGCAGAACGGACAGAAGAAGAAAGAAACATCCATGCCACGATCGGGATTCGAATCCGAGTACCGGAACACTGGCCGCACGGCAGACCGCAGTCTAGACCGCTCGGCCACGCCGGTACAACTTTTAGATAATTATAAAACAGGTTATTTAACGTATGTAAAAAAAAATTTCTAAGTTAAAAAATTCGAGAACAACACACAAGATTATGTTAAAAAAAGTTTAATACATTAAAAATGTTTTCTAATTTATTCGTGTTGTCTCGAATTTTTTAACTTAAAAAAAAGTAAATTAATGAATAATTTAATGTGGGCCCTCTTTGAGAACTTAGAATTCTTCCAATGTTTAAATCTACATTTTTAAATTAAGAATTTCAAAGTCACTATTCATACTTTCTCGATTACGACTATTCCAGTATCTTGTAAGTAATTCGTGTATCTGTTGTTTGTTTTTTTCTTTATGTTCTCAGGTGTACAGACGCTTGAGATAATTTTCCTGTGTTTGACTCAGGAGCAACAACTTCAGTTGAAAACCATCAGACAATATTTGCATC
Organism: Thereuonema tuberculata; assembly: GCA_023159025.1. Classification (NCBI taxonomy): domain Eukaryota; kingdom Metazoa; phylum Arthropoda; class Chilopoda; order Scutigeromorpha; family Scutigeridae; genus Thereuonema; species Thereuonema tuberculata. Next base: position 49,338,550 of record JAFIDM010008419.1, on the reverse strand, counting down.
GTAGCGGTCTTTTCCAAAGGAATGAGATTAGCTCTATATATTAAAAAAAACGAACAATAGATGTAAAAAAAAAATATTCTCTTGTGTTTTATAATATATAAATAATAAATTATGCAAATATTATGTTTTTCTTTTAGACGAGGGCTAAGTTTAAAGAAGGTCTTCTTATCCACAGAATTCCTGGTAAATGAAAATCTGAAATTTTCGTTTAATTCTACATCCGTGAAAAACCGAATTTTTCTTTATTGTGACTCGAAATATTAATATCAACAAATTTTGTACCGTATATAAGTATGTTGCTTTGTTTACAGAGTCATTGATTTTTCTATTATTTCATTATGAATAAACATCAGAGAAATGTAAACAATTGTTACAGTTGATTTCGACTGAAGTCACGCTATGATGATTACCTCATTGTTTATTACTCGTTCGATTCTTAGATTAAATAAAATTCAATGTTTAGCATTTCATGTAGTCCGTGTATATTTTTTTTTTATAATAAATAAAATTTAACTTATTAAATTCACTTCTACGCCAACTTCCTACCGCAAGACGTCAACATCATACTAACAGTGGACGACTAGCTTCACCTCACAGTCAGCGGAAATAATACGAACTAACATTGTGTTACAACATCGAATCGGCTCTCTGTACAGTAAATCAATTGTTGTTTAAAAATGAAAGGACAGCATAGAATGCATAGGGCAGCATTATTCTTGAGATAAGCTTCACTAATCCTTTGTCATCGGCCTAACTGCCGAAAATTCAAGACTCGATTTTTCCAAATGTAGCCGTTGAGAGAACGTTGGAAGGTTGTGGAAGCAAAAGTTGTTTCTCGGTCGATTCATTCCAGAATTTTTTGCCATGATTCCTTGTGATCCAACGAAATGCTGGAACAATCTACCACAGAATATCTTGGTTGAAATTCTGTCGTATTTGAATCCGAATGACCGAAGGAACGCTGCTAACACTTGCCAGTCGTGGTCCAATGCGTTGGACTGTCCTCTTCTTTGGCGACGTCTGGGCTGTATGTTTCACAATATGTTCCTGATCTCCTGGACTAACCACTATCCTTTTTATAAGGGAGACCGAATCCTTCAGCATTGCTCTCCATGGATACGCCATCTGAGGATGATAAGAGGATTGGTGTCTCCAGATGTATGGGGCGAAGGCTTTAGTCCAGAAACCATGTTCCCTCAAATCACGTTTTTCATAGAGAGGTATCGTAATGTCTATTAGAATAGATCTAACTTAACTAAAAGAACTAGTACCGAATAGTCTGCTTCCCTAGCTTTATACTAAATTTATATTAAACTATACTAAATTTGGGACAAGGTAAGAATGAAATAACAATAGAAATAAATCTAAATAAAAATTGGAGTTTAACATTTTAAGACTGCAAAAGTAGTCAGAACAATTTAATGGTTAATTTAGATGAGCGATGGAAGTCTCTCCTTTCCCAACAAGATCACAATTTATGAACTGCTTTAGTCAAAAACTACAGTAGCTAGAAATATTATATTTTGCACGGCCACGTAGAAATCCATACAGAAGTGCACGCTCATATTTTCAAAAAAATTGTTTTTAAAAACTTGGAAAAATCCATAAGAAAGCCATAACAAAAGCGCCATTTGTTCTCAAACCGAAAAAAAAAATTATAATTTCTAATAACTCTAGAAGTCGTAGCATAAGTCACTGTAACATGCCTCATCATACTCTAAATCAGTGGTCGGCAACCTTTTGTTGTAAAAGGGCCAAATATGCTATGTGGGGATTACTGCGGGCCGCACTTGGGCCTTACTTACTTTAACAACCAAAAAAAAAAAGGAAAATCTTACTTTAACAACTAAAAAAAATTCCAACCCGCCCCGCGGGCCGCATCAAAACGCTTCATGTGCCGCGGGTTGCCGACCGCTGCTCTAAATTATTTAAGTAATTAGTTCTCAATAAAGTATGCGAGTCTACTCAAAACCAGGCTTTTTGCTAGTTTGTAATATTCTTTTGAAAAATATATTCTTCTAAAACTTAATAATATTTTACATAGTGTGTGTAAATTCATTTTCCAAGATTGTATGAAACGAATTATAAAATTATATGAATATTTTCAAAATCTGTTGCATTAAAGTATTAAATAAAATTTAAAATACAAAATAAACTTTATTTACTTAGAGAATGGAAAAAAAATTAAAAAAGTTTATTTTTTCTAAAGAATTTTGTGGAAGCGAGGCATCCACCCACTCAACCCTTTACTTACTATTTGTAGCAGTAACATTTATTAATTAAACTTAGTTTACTTAGTTAGAGAATGTAAGTGGGAAAAAAACTAAAAAAAAGTTTATTTTTTATAAAGTGTTTTGTGCAAGCGAGGCATCCGTCCACTTACCTCTTTATTTACTAATTGCAACAGTAACATTTGCTCAATCATTATTGATAACTTGCTACTTTATTTTCTTACCTTACTTCAATGTTTTTTTTTTATTCTAATTCATTTCCTTTCTCCATTAGTTCTCAATTTTGATTTAATTCTTACTGCAAAACACATGTTATGAAGTCCTGCACAAGACTAAATCCTTATTGTCAGATTACCTACGAACAGCATACTTTCCTTTCATTTCGTTTGTAGAAAATGTAACATCTGCTCTTTCTTACATCAGAACCAATCCAACACTATAGAGAGTAATCCTACAGTCGGGGCACACCTGATAATATAGGAACAGTTAAGGTATATATGCCTTCGCTACGAAAAGTAGTCCGAACGTTAAATGATGCTACTGTCAAAAATAAATGCCAATTAACAGAAATCTATCATTTTCAACATTTTGTAATTTCTCCAGATAAATATCGTAAGCAGACAAAGACCACAATTCCGATATCTGAGTTTAAAAAGTCATTAGTTAATTAACTAATCACGTGATACCTTCACAGTTGCGTTAAGATGGAGTCTTCCAACTCCTTTGTTTTTCAACCCCATAAACCAGGAAAACCCTTACAAAGTGCTGCTAAGATCATCATTCTCAATGTTTTGTTCAAATTAAGAGAAGCACCAGGATTAGTCGAGAATGCAATGGTTGCAGAATTAACAGGTGTATCAACAGTAAGTATTAATCTTTTGAAGAACGTATGATGAAGCATTACGATGACTTCACACTGGCCTCATGCCTACGGAACAAAGTTCACAGTTTCTTTTTTAGAAACGAAATTCCGATAGCATCAAAAATGATGAAAGCTATTAACGAAGAGGAAGAATTTATTAAATGTTATAAGATAATAATAAAACTTTTGCTATAAAATGAAATATATGTAAAAATAAAGTAAACTCATATTCATTGATTTTAATCAAAATAAAAAATCATACAAGAAATAATTTCGATTACAATTTTAATATCGATAATTTAAAAAAAATATTAAAATATTTTTATTAATTAATTTAAAACAATTTATATCGAAATTTCATTCTAAAATTCAATTTAAAAAAAAAGTAGTTTTCATTTTTTTCTTTAAATTATAATTTCTTTTTAATTTACGACTTCTTTTAAATTATAAATAAATTGTTTCTTTAATAATTTTAATTTCTTTCTTTTTTTTCTTTGAAATTCCTAAACATAAAATCGAAACATATCGGGATAGCGGTAATGAGAATTCATCTTGTTTACATCGGAAAAAGAATCATGTTGGCGCGGAGGGATACTTTCAGGTGCTAGGTGAGACGTCACTTGGTGTGATTTGGGCCCCGTAACTGTTTCTGTATTATCAGGTTAGGTGTGCCGCGACTGTAGATTACTAAGAGAATCAGTACAAAGAGTTCGAGAACCAATTACAGACCGAGTTATAGAGAACAGGGTGTATCAGTTGGACGTGGTCAATTTTGCATACAGTAGCAACCAATCAAATGATCTGGTTATTTCATATCGACTTTTTCGGACTTTCACCACCGCTCCGGCGATAATACAGTAGTTCAGGTGAACCAGTATCCAACAGAACCAGTCCAATTTCTTCTGAATTGCAGTCATTACTTCACGTTGTCCTTGGACTCAAAAATACACTTAAGTACAGACCAGACGGTGCTTTAACGGGAATGCTCCACTTTCCCTGCCTCCCACAGTGAATTGTTACACTGTCATGAAATACTCTTAACGACTTCAGGTTCATGCCAATGTTGGACACAGGTGAAGCTCTTTCTGGTGCCCGCCTTGTGATAGGATACAGATACTCTTGTGAAAATGTAGCATCTCCTACCGAAAGAAGTAGTAATCACCAGGTTGAACGTGTGCAACTGAGGCACCCAGATGTTATGTACTTTCACTGTTGTTGTAAAGTAATTTTTTACGCGCATGCTATATTTATTCGTAGACAAAATAACTTTTCAGATAATGATTCTGACCAAAACCACAGAAACCACACAAACGGGGAAGATGTTGATTAGTAATAGTCATTTAGGTAGGCTTTTTGAAGATCATTTTGCACTATTTTCTTGAAGCAGTGTCACTTTACATCATTTGATAGTTAAAAATCGAAGCATAACATTTCAAACTGATATGAGATTAGCAAGTGGCCTAGTTAGTGCCTCCGTTGCATCATCAGTTGCTCGATTTTCTAGATTTCTTTGTGACAACAATGAAATTCGTTTCTATTTAATCTTTTTAAAACACGTAGTAGAATTGTAGCAAAGGGGAAAAGTTTTACTAGAAATAATGGTAGCTGAAAGTAAATTCGTTTTTAACAATTGACACTGTTAATTTCTTTCAGTCTTTTGGCAGGTGAAAAGATTCCACAGCTGGAGGAGTTCTCTCTGCTGGGCGATGGAGATTTTCCAAAATTAACTCCTGAAACCTGTGTCGTACAGGAGCTAATTCTATCGTTGGTTAAATTTCTTCGTACTCAAGAACAGCTGAAGACTTTTCGACTTGAATGGAGGATGCCCGTTCTACATAAAGCCCTGCTTCTAGGTGCACTGAACACCACGAACATTACGAACATTTTCCTCTTTAAACACATTTTCACCCGTGACTTGGCTAGGTATTTACTTTATTTATATTTACCTGAAAATAACGATCAAAATGCTTATAAATATACAGTCATACCCCGGACATACGTACATTTTGCATTGGAACCATTCTCTGAACTTAAGTACATGTTTGCTTCCGAGTTACGTACACTTTGCATACAATATGTGCTCAGTCTCCAGAAAAGCGCATTACCAGTACGTAAGTATATTTCATCAAATTGTTTTTCAAAGTCGCATCTCTTCGCATCTTTTTGTATTTGGCTGTTTTCTTTGTGAGTAAATTGATTTTAAAGTAAGAATAACTAAGACACCTCCAAAAAAACAAAACTAAAAAGCAAATACACATTAAAAATGAAATAAAAGGAAATTTATGTGTTGTTCTCAGACAGCCTCAACGAATTTTCCATGCGCAATTAAAATAAGAAAAAGCATTTAAAAAATGCATTAACACATTTTCCATGCGAATGGAAAATTCGTGGAAGCTGTCGAAGGACAGCACATGAATTTCTTTTTAATTTATTTTTAATGTGTATTTTGTTTTTTGTTTAGTTTTTGTAGAGGGGCCATATTTTTCCTACATCTATTTATATTCAGCTCTTATATTGAGTCCTTGTGTCTATAGTGACTACTCTCAAGTAATGATAGCCAATTTAGCGAGAAAAAGCTGTTTTGGGATGTCATTTGTAAACACTAGTTTCAACCCTTTTAACATGATTTTAAAGTAATTATAATTCTTACTTTAGTGTTTCTTGAGTTCAAAGTAGAAGTGTACTATTATAGCTCTTAGAATTTAACGCAAAAATTGTATTGCAGTTACGTACATTGATAGGTGAAAAAGTTGTTGCTTCGGAATATGGAAATCTTCGACTTACTAAAGCGCTTCAGCCGTATGTCCGGGGTGTGAAGGTTTGTGAGTGTAGAGATACGTGTATATATAATCCAAGAGAGTTAAATATTATTATAATGGCATCAATAAAAATGAAACTACAATTTATTTACGGAATGAACATTTCGAGCTGTTGTGACCAAGTTATTAATCCCCAACCCAACTTGAACCCTGATATGTATTTCAAGAAGTTAAAGTATTTCTCATTCGTTCGAAACCTATCATACGGATGTTCTTGTGTAAAACTTGAGTCTCCGAACCATTGAAAAAAACATTGGGCAAGAATGCAGAATCTGGTACCACCAATAAGAGGTCTCTTAAGGGTACATCGCCGACGGGCATTCTACCGCTTCAAATTCCGCGCACGATAACATGTTTACCCACGAGTTTTTTCGTCATGTGCTTTTTGCCCATGTGTTTTCTGAAGACAGCATGGCGGTGCAGGTTGAAGCTGAATTGACACGTCCGGAAAGATTGTGAACGGCAATTCGATGCTTGTGTGACAGAAGTTATATGGCGGAGAAAGTATAACTACAAGTACAAGGATGGAATAGTTACAAGATAACCGCCACAAGCAAGCGACAATGTCACATAAGGTAAGCCTAATTTGCAGTAGGCCTATTTCTTTAATATACGATTAGGTTAATCCAAGCCGCTATTAATAGGCTACGAGTGACCAGCACGGGAGCAACCGGGAAGGCGACCGTGGGAGACACGAATCGTTTGCATACAGTTAGACAAAGATCGTAGTCAACCACATGTTTTACTAGCCTATCCATCTTCTACAAACAACGCTCATACATCCAACAACAACTTCCTTCATAGGAAGTTCAAACATCCCTCATCAACATCCGGCTTCATAAAAGTAGTTCCAAAGCAGCCATTTTCACAAAACGAAAAAAAATGAAAAAAAAAGAAACCCAGTACCGGAAAGAGTATTTTAACCAAACACGGAAAAAAAGATTAGATGGACAAGATTTCTTTTAAATATTAAAAGAAAAAGTCTGAAAATGCTTATTTATATTCATAAAAAGCCTTTAGCCTGCTCAGACAAGACAAACAGTAATTTCATATTATCAAATCTCTATGTCCGATTTTCTTTAAAAATAACCATACTTGATAACAATCTTAGAAAAAAAGTAAGGAGAAAGAGTCAATACCGATACCTATTCAGCGATCGATGCAGCAATGTCTGAAGCAGTTCTTATTGGTCATTGGCTGTATTTGAACGCCCAAATTTCCACTTAAAACAGTGCGCATGGAACAGTTTGCAAGGAATAGGAATTGAAATTTTTAAGGTTTCTCTTTCATTTTTCAAACTACATTCCAAAGTTGATCAAACTTTGGAAGAAATTCTCAGAACTCACAACGAGTCGTGAGCAAGGTCACTGCTTCTGTTAATGAGTTTTCTTTACACTAACAACTATTTAAATCAGTTCTTTATCAATGGTTAATATATTAACTTTACGTAATATATTCTGTTTCAGTGTTTCCTCTCAGTATCTTGATTATCTTGATTCAAACATTTCATTTCTATAATTTACATTGAATTTATGGTATTGTTCTGAAGTCTCACTTATACGAAACTCACTTATACGAAACATTCAGTTATACGAAGAATTTCTCATTCCCCGGCGAAACCCCCATAATACTATATGTAATTCACTTATACGAAGTATTCACTTACACGAATAATTTTTGGTTCCCCTTCATATTCGTATAAGTGAGACTTCACTGTAGTATAATTCGGCTGGTTCTGTTTATGGTATCTCTTGGGTATTTTATGTGATTTTCTTAGTTCACTAAAGAGTAAGGAAATGTTTCTAAATTTTTACTTTCTATAATTAGCAGGAATCCAAGAATGCTCCTCAAATGTCTGACTGTGCTTCACAGCCTTCACACACTTCATTTTACTCTGGGTGAACTGACAGACGAAACTCTACCACTGATGGTGGGCGAGTGCAAGACACTACAGGTGATTCGAATATTGTCTAATACTAGTTTTGTCAACATGACCAGGTATGTCTCCGAATCTCTCGTTATTTCGCCCCTCATCTGGAAAAAAGTGAAGTTAATGTCACCTCAACTCCGTGCTGAATTTATAATATGTAAGTATCTTTGCATCTCATTCTAAATTGATTCTAGAATTACTTATGGAATGACTAAAGCAGTGACAATGGCTGGAAATTTACTTCATGGTCTCGCAACATCAACGAGGAATAGGTAGACTCAGACCAAATAAGCCTTCTTTCAACACTGTGCTCATGTGATAAAAAGTTCACAATATTGTAAATAAAAACCTTCAAAGCATTCTAATGCAAAAAAACGCATAATTTAAAGCAAATTCGGTACATGAATCTATAAACCAATATAATCAATGTAAGAAATCCTAGATAAGAAATTGTTCTTGAAATAAACAAAGTAGAAAATAAACTGATTCAGTTTATAAAATACCATTCCTATATTAAGACTAACTGTCAGAACAATGTATAATTTGTAAATGGATCCTAATTTATGGTTTTTTTTAATAAAACTTCTGAACTTAATATTTAAAGCTTAAAAGCACTTATTAGAATTTAGTTCATTCCTATCATTTTCAGATCAAGTGTGTCCTTATCTCGGCAATTTGGAAAGTATCATTCCACCGGAAGTGCCTTTGGTTTGGTTACATTATGAAAAAATATTTAAAGGGGTCTCCTGTATTCAGTACTTCAGGAATTTCTCAGAATCTCTGGGTGAGTGATCTGACAATCTTCCCATTCTCTAACTAGTGATTAATGACAAAAATTTCTTCATTGAGAAAGCTAAGAAATATTACTGTTCCATTGGAATTTTTCTTCTGTATTAATGCATTTGTTTGATTGCGATGAATCATGTTAAAACGGATGAACGGATTTTTAAAACATTTAGTACGTAGCTTATTTATGGCCCAACTTAAAACTAGGCACTTTTATTTCAGTCTCTATCCCTCCTATTCCTCCGAAATTACCTCGAAATCTCTAAATCAGATAGTTGAGCTTATTCGTAGAATTGAATGATAAATACATACAGTCAACTATAAAATCAACAATACATTAATAAATTAAAACAAACATTTAAATTTGGTAACAGAAATGACCCCCACAAAACTAAAGGACAAGAAAATAAAACCAACAATCAGAAATAGATAACATAAACCTTAGGCATCTCAATTACTACCAAATGGAATTTGTCCACAAAGACACACAAAAGAAATAAAGAAACAAAAATCCTCTAAAGGGTGGAAGAAAAGTCACAAGCATAATTATAATAAAAGAAAAATCTATTTGGGTTTTTGAGATCCTGCGACTCCGTTTTAAGCAGCCCCGGCTGATGAGCCCGAGAAGCTCGAAATACGGTTATCCCAGGGTGTCAGCTTCACCCAAAAGGTTTCTGCTGTTATTTTTAAAAAAGACATGCTTACCTCGATGAAAATAGAATATATTGATTCACTTCTAGGTTCTTTATTTTCTTTTTTACATACAGACCTACAAACTCCAATCGCCTTTAGTTGTTCAGTTAAATTTAGTTTGCTCTACAATTTTATGCGATACGTAAATGTTATTCAAATAGTGAACAATTCAATGGTGTAGGATACAGGATACCTTACAATGGTATATAGATCAATAGTGTATAGATCAATAGTGTATAGATCATTGGTGTATAGATCTGATTGTAGGTTGAATCCTACATAAACTGTTCCAAATTTTATGGAAATCTGTCAAGCCGTTTTAACGTGATGCGCGTTCAAACAGACAAATGGGCAAACAGAGAAGGTCAAGTGTATTAAGTAGTTTGTTTCGATAGGATGAATATCAAGCTTTATTTTCAAATGTTCTTCAATTATAATATTACATCAAACGTACGAGGCGAGTCAAATAAGAGTGAGAATGGATTTTTTAAACACGAAATACATTAAGCAGGGTTCAGGTTGATATGGTCTTTTTGGAATAGTTCCAATTGAGTTGTGTACACTTGGTTTAAAGTGTCTGCCAGTTCTGGAAGATGTGCTGGAACCCATCGTTTGACATCGTGAGAACCGCCTCCGCCTTCTTCAGAACTGCCGTTGATGAGCCTGTTTGCTCTCGGGATTGTACTGATGAAGCCAACTCTTTATCGCCAGTAATGATGGAATTCAGGTAGGCCACGTCAAGCTCCGCTACCAAACGCTGAAGCTCCCGTAACACCTCTACTGCTTCTGTTCAGGCATTACCTATCTCGGCACCCATCTTGCAATGACGCGTCTCATGTACACGGGAACGTCAACGCACTACCATGGGAAAGAAAACATGTCCGGCAGTCTATCTTGTTTCATTCGGCGATCCTCCCAATGACGGCAGCTGAGTTAATCATTAGCTCGTTCACCGCGGTGGCCGGAGCGCCAGGACCGCCCTGCTTTCTGGTCGAAACACGGCCCTCCTTAAACTCTTTGAACCACCGAAATCATATTCACTGCATGTCTGCTGCAACAATTCCTATGCTTCCGTGGTGGATTCCTGCAGACAGACGCGAAATTTCAGCGGCTGCGCACAACTCAAGCTTTGTCGGCTTAATGCTGTGGGACGCATGCCCGTACGCCCTTACAATTTTTTTCGCCGATCCTACAAGACCCTTTTTTCTCACGAAACACTGTTTCACAGACGCATGTCCAATGCGTGATACAAAAAAAATTCATTCTCACTCTGTTTTGACTCGCCCTCGAATTAAATATAGCAATATTTTTATTATTCAAGGTAGGTAAAATTCCTCACTTTCTATGATGCTATTCAGCTACATACTCTGTGCGTTTTCGGTGCAATCATTTTTAACACTTGCTATTGCCATCATTGATGGATTTAATGTACTTCAATTATTCTTTTTTAATATAAGCATATAGTTAAAGAATGTAAATAATTTTTAGACTTTAATGAAGTGAAAAATATTTTTTTATCTTAGAATCATTACATCTAGACTATTGGAACCGTTTTGAAATGGAAGATCTCAGTATTTCACTACTGGGATTGGTTTGTTTGTGTCGAAGACTTTCTCACTTGTATATCAAAGGGCAACTTCCACTGTCAATTATTGATGATCTGAGCACTTTAAAAGCAGGAAACAAAATTGGTAAGACACATACACTATCCGGCCACTTTATTAGGTAAACCCTAAACAAATGCTGTGCCTCACAACAACTCTTCAAGCGGGTGGGGGCAGTGTCATGGTGTGGGGGATGTTTTCCTGCCACACGTTGGGTTCATTGATACTTCTGGAGGCACGTCAGGATGCTAGAACGTATCTAAACATTGTATCTGATCAAGTGCAACCGTACATATTAATAGTTCGTCCTCTTGCAGATGGCTACTTCCAGCAGGATAATGCGCCGGTTCATAAAGCCCCAATCACTATGGGATGATTTTAGGAAAATGACGATGACTTTTCCTGAGCAGTGGCCCGCTCAGTCCCCGCATCTCAGCCCGATGAAAATTAGTGGGATGAGCTGGAACGGGCTGTTCGCTTCAGGCCTATACCTCCATCCAATCTTCAGGAACTGCGTGGTACACTCATATCTGTATGGTACACAATACCTCAACAATGTTTTCAGCATCTTGTGGAATCCATACCTAGAGCTGTTTTGAGGGCTAAAGGGGGTCCAACACGCTTCTAGATAGGTGTATCTAATAAAGTGGTCGGACAGTAGAAAACTGACATAACAGCAACTACAATAATTGCAAACATCTTGCTAATATTTTGAGTACATTTATGAAAATTGGCCTTCAAGAGATATGCGAGTACAAAAAGAACTACTAGAACGTTAGTTTTAAAAAAAATGTATAAATAGAAAATTGTTTCTAAAAGAGAAAACCTCTGGTCTACTCGGGACTCGACTCTACGGCAGCTGTATCGACCTTGATGAGCTAATTTCAGCCGAAAAACTAGAACTAGAAATAGAAAGTTTCCTTCTATAAAATTAGGATACAGAAAAATAAATGCACTAAATTAAATATGGATATGACTAGGCATATGCTGATGAACTAACGCATAGTAGGGACTTAGCAAGCAACGCCAAGGAGCCCATTTTGATATCTGGGGGTGTTGGAGTGAAGAACCAAAATATTCGTACTTGACTTTTAAGGGGGACCGTCAAATTTTAAAAGAATGTGCCCAGCCACATTAGAGAGGGATTTCGGAGATCATTTTTGAGGAATGGAAGAGTCCGAGACCAAAATGGATGTGCCTATGTTTGATATTCGACCATAAGCTATGTAACAAATTTTATGGAAATCTGTCCAGCCGTTTTAACGTGAAGCGCCTGCAGAAAGGCAAGTGAACAGAAAAGAAAACTGTTCAAGTGGAATAGAAAGCCTTTGTTCAGTCAATAAATAAGATAAGATCTTGATAAATGTCTTTATTAAACTATGCATACTTTTGAGAGTTTAAGACAAGAGGCGTTTGTCAATAAACGAGAGAAACAATACGATAGGGAAAAAATATAAATAATAATCCTCGCAGCGGTTCTAAAGCCCATTGAACATGGATCCGAAAATCGGTCGGTCGGATCCATGTGCAATGAGCTTAAGGGGAGCGTTTGAGACCAAAATTATCATATTGAAATGAAAAAAGGTAAGTGAATGAGGATGTTTTGGAACACAATTTAAAAATAGGGTGATTCAGTCCAAAATTTACATATTCAAAACACCCTCATTCACCATATCCTTTTTTAATTTCAATATGATAATTTTGGTCTCAAACGCTCAATTATCATCGACTACTTTCGCCACTATTAATGCTGCCCTTTATGCAGGAAAGCAAACATTCTTTCTGATAAAAACCTATCGTTTCGTTGACGAGTAATTTCGGTAAATTAAAATAATAAACAGAGTTGAAATTTGTTTGTTTTTAGAACGATCAACGTTAAGAATAATCTCCCTGGATTGACTGTTGATGGCTTTTCCTTGACGAAGTTTTGAATGCGAAGCATCGGCCGCCATTTTTTTTTTCAGTCTGTCAGGCCGAGCAAACTGTCAGGAAAGTATAATCGATGATATGCAATGCATTCTCGGAGAAAAATCAAGAACCGCTACGATGATTATAAAACAGATTACTTAATGTGTATAAAAAAATTTCTAAGTTAAAAAATTCGAGGCCAAAACACAAGATTCTATTAAAAAACGTTTAGTACTTTAAAAATGTTTTTTTACTTTATACTTGTTTGTTGGTCACCAATTTTTTAACTTACAAAAAAAATAAATTAATGAACCATTTAATGTGGGCCTTTGAGCCCTCTTTGAGAACTTAGAATTCTTTCAATATATAAATCTACATTTTGAAATTAAGAATTTCAAAGAAACTATTCACAATTTCTCGACTTCAACTGTTCCAGTATCTTGTAAGTAATTCGTATATCTGTTGTTTGTTTTTTTTCTTTATGTTCTCAGGTGTACAGACGCTTGAGATAATTTTCTTCCGTTTGACTTGGCAGCAAGAACTTCAGTTGAAAACCATCAGAGAAAATTTGGATCGTAGCGGTCTATTCCGAAGGATTGAGATAGGCTGCGGGTATTCGCTATTTTCATGAGGATTAAAATAAAGGATTAAAGGATTAGTGACCACGTAAACAAGGGCATATGATTTTAAATGAACTAAAAGCAGCATTCCAATGCTGTCGTCATGAATTTCTTGACGCCATGTGATGCGATATTGCTGCTTTAGACAAAATCTTAGGGCTTCCTGTAATAAATGAAATTAAGACTCCTTTCAAGGACTAAAGGACAAGTCGAATCTATAAATTTAAAATATACGGAATTTCCTACTTTTGATGCAAACAATCCATTTAAAAAAATGATTATTTGTCTCTGCCGTGGTATATTTACATCGTGTAAAAATAGATTTGGGTGTGTATTATGTATTTCTTTAATATATCTTCGATTTCGATTTTCTTTTTTTCTACGAATTGGCAATATCCAAATATTGAACGTTGTTCGCCATAGAACTTCGAATGTTTACATTTTTAATATCCCAAAATTATTAAATTTTATAGATAATAATAATGTATCAAATAATGAAAATGTAAATATCTGTAAGTAGCAAAATAGTATATTACACAAATCAAAAAAAAAAAAAATACGAGTTTGAAAAATAAAAATAAATAAAAATGATAACTTTTTTGCTTTCTTTGTTTCTTTTATTTTATTTACTTTCTCTAATTCTGGTTCATTTGCGAAATATAAATTGCTAAAAATACCACGAATACACCACGAACTTAGTGTTGTTGTTGTGAGTTCTTCCCAGACTCGTTTTTGGGATCATTAGTCATAAAGTTACTCTCTATGATGGGATAATTAATGCTGCAGTCGTTTGGATAGCTTAACTTAAAATTTGAATTATTCCGAAAGAGAACTATCATCTGAGCAGCAGCAAATTCACTTCTGCAGGACTAGCAGCGCTCACACACAAACTGATTCAACTGATGCGCTTCCACTCAGCCGCGTGAGTCATTGGTCAACGTTTGATGCCACTGAAGCTGAGAAATAAATATTTCGGTTTTCAGAGCTTTTCGCTATTCAGAATGTCGGATATGAGTTGGTTGATCTGTGCTTCCGTACGGAGACGGTATTCAGAGGTGACTAGTCCTGACTGATTAGAACAAGTAAAATGTATCAAGTAAAAGACAAGATCTGCATCTACAGTATTAATAAAAAACAGCTTTTGTCTGCAGAATCCTTGATCAAATACGAGCACAAGAATTGCTATTGCGTAAATATTCTGTAACTAAAAGGAGGATTGTAGTTAATCTTTCTTCAATAAGTTAAACGTAGTCAATCAATTTAAAGAGCCATATATTTGCTAAAAACAAAGACTAACTATAGTCCGACCGCGATAACGTGACGATCGAAAAGAACCCCACGTGATTATGACGTACCTGTTTTTCAGTCAATCACAAAAAAGCGCGCCTCAATCCACAGGTCTCTATTAAAATAATTTCCCTCAAATTGTCGCCCCCAGAGCAAAATTATTTTACAGAATATAGATTATTTCCGAAAGGAATTGCAAAATGGAGAACTAAAATTAAAAACTGAAGTTGTGTTTTTGTTTTTTTTTAAGTTTGGTTTTATAGCTGCAATGTAATATTCTTCGGAGCCTCTGAGAGAGGTTGGGGCTGACGTCATGTGGCTAGTGCTGACGTCAAATCGTCACCTTATCGTTGTCTGACTACATATGAATGAACAAGATAATTAATGCTTATAGACAGTGTCAAAAGCAAAGCGGCCCCATAATATGCACAATTTTATAAACAAAATTTTATCGGAGGCGACCACTTTTGACCCCCCAACTTCCGGTCAGGGAGGTGTCCTAGAGGTCTTACTTTTTGGACGTGGTCACCTACTTTTTGATAATGAAAACAATGGTGAATGTTTCATTCTAATATCTGTAACCGTTTGGCCGCTACAGAGTGTGACATCCACCAAGAATAAAAGCAAGAGCGGTCCCATATGTTTTACAGGCAAGCTGTAATCTAGGGCCCGCTGAAAAGCTTTAAGAAAAATTTATCTGGCGATGTAAAAGAATACATAAGCCTTAACTTTGTAGACAAAGAAGATTGGAATAGTGTATTCTCCATTATTTCTATACAATCTCCTATAGACAAGGTATAGTTTACTCTAAAGGAAGGAGCAGTTTTATTGTTATGGAAATGGACAACAAATACGGAATCTTAAAGGAACAAAATTACAGTTGCGAAGCTGCTGCTGTCATTGATGGATGCTGAAATTATAAAATGTAGATTCCAAAGAAATAGGGATGTATTCTTCGAAAAATACTGACCCGATTACAAGTAAAGCTAAAATTCCAAAGTTGAAAAAAGAAAGAAAAACAAATTACTACTTACAGTTAGACTTTCTGTTTGAGACTTACATATTTAATATTCACTTACGTAATGTGGACCCCTGGGGTCACGAGAGGTAACGCTCCCGGCGTTAAAAGGGTTGTGTAAAACCCTAGGACCCGCCTGAAGAAAAACACCTGCGGAAAAATCCCCAGCCTCGGGTAGGGAATTGAACCCGGGTTCCTGCAGTCCGGAGCGCAGTGCCTTTCTCTGAACCTGGGTCCCAACAAATAAATAGTATTTATGAAAATATTAATCTACGCAATTCGGAGTTGGAATGTGTTACTAACTTTCTCTGCTCATCACAGTACTTTAAGGAAAAGGCTAAATAAAACTATGAGAGGACAGAGCATTTTGGTTCCATTTCCATATTTCGAAATTTCGCCAGGGTCTCCACTACCATTCTCTTTATATACGCTTACAAATGAAACACTGGTGAATAAGTTATACAACAGGGTTGATTACAAGTGAATATAAAGGTGAATATATGTAAATTTCAATATGCAAAATCTCAGGTCACCTGAAGTGCGATTCGTCCAAGGGTTATGAAGGCAACTATTTACCTAACATTCCATTCATTTTTAACAGTATGTTGGTTATAATGTCACCGAAAATTGAACGATTTTGTGAGCGCTATCTTACTGCCCTTTCAGACACCAAATTTCCATATTCTGCGATTGTATGCATGGGCAAAATCCTGGATTGCACTTTCGATAGGAGAGATGAACAATGTATTAAATAAAAAAAGAAAAAGTCAAACATCGGCAACGTTGAACGAACCAGGACCCTCGAGGCAGAAACCCGCATCTCGTGAAACTCAAACTTAGGAGGTGGTTGCGAAAACGAAGCGCTTCGTCATAGAAGAGAATCCGAATATGCAAAGGATTGTTGCAAGACAAATAAGTGTCTCTCAGTCAACGGTATACAACGTAATTCACCAGAAACTGTAACTGTTTAAACGTCACAAATTCCGTGGGCATAAGGTCCTGTGGAGGTATGTTCCAGGGAGACATATCAATTGCCGAACAGCTTCATTTATATTTATATTTCCAGCGATAAATGGAAATTTGTTGCAACTTTGGACGAGGCATTTGTGTATCTAAATGACGATAAGAAGCCACAGCAATATATTACAGGCCAAGGGTGAAACAAATTAACGTAAATGGTATCCAGAATGTGGGGAAAGTTTACCGAGAGGTTTCATGATCATCGCTGGCTACAGCTATAAGAGAAAATTCTAGATTCGTAAGATGACTAACAACGACAAAGTTAACTCCCTCTCATCATCATCAGTGTTCTGTCGTAGACAGGTCCAATGGAAAGCAGCAAATAAGGTCAGCAATGTCTCTTTCTCCAAGTCGTTCTATCTCTTGCCTCCTCCTTCAGGCCTTGATATCCACTTGTAGTTAATAGGTCATCCAGGATCATTTTTCTCTTTCTTCCTCTTGGTCTCTTTCCTTCAATCTTCCCCTCCAATACTTTCTTCATGAGAGTTTCACCTCTCAGCACATGACCAATCCAGTTCTTATTTCTTCTTCTAATATTCTTTAATAAAACTTCTCTCTTCCCCTATTTTTTCCAGAACTTCATCATTAGTCATCTTGTCTGTCCATTTAATTTTCTCCATCCTCCTCCATAGCCACATTTCAAATGCTTCCAGCATCTCAGTATCTCTCTTTCTCAGAGTTCAAGTTTCCGAACCATACAAGGATATACTCCAAATGTAGCATTTTATAAGTCTTTTATCTTAAATCAATATCCAAATTATTTGTGAACAGGTTTTTTCTATTATAAAATGCAGATTTTCCCTTACGAATTCGATCTCTAATATCTATGTTACATTTACCGTCATCCTGAATTATATTTCCCAAATATCTGTATTGCTTAACTTGTTCCACCCTTTCTCCATTCAATTTAATATATACTTTTTCAGCATTTCTAGCAACTCGTAGCACCTTTGTTTTCTTGGTGTTAATCTCCATTCCAAATTTATTACAAGCTTCACCAAATCTTTTCAGCAAGTGTTTTAAATCTTCCTCACTCTCGGCTACTACAGCCAAATCATCCGCGAATCTAACGCCTTTTATTCTTCTTCTTCCAATACTGATACCCGTATCTTCTTCGCAATCAAAAGCTTCCTTTATCATTTCTTCCGAAAAGATATTGAATAGCAGATATTGAATAGAATAGGGGATAAGCAGCAACCCTGTCGCACTCCTCTTCCAATTATACATTCCTTTTTTGCTTCCTCCTTTTGTCTCAATTATTGCTGTTTGATTCATATATAGTTCTGCAATTAGTCTACGATCTCGCCAATCCACACCTATCTTTTTCAGTACTTCCAACAGTTTATCCCTTTCTACCATATCAAAGGCTTTTTTCAGATCAATAAAACAAATATAAACTTCTCTATTTACTTCGATATGTCTTCCCTCTAATACTCCATCTAATAACTCCCTCTAATACCACAGAAACATTCTGGATCCATTATAGTACATAAAAATTTCTTCCCTATATGGATTAGGCATAAATGAGGTTTGGGTACAACAATACAAAACTTCCAGTCACACCTATAGGGTCGACCGTGGATTACTTAAAAAACCCTGAACAAAAAACATCATTATGTGCTGTTCCTTTATCTGATATCCCGGTCCAATGCTGCGACGCATCCCAGATGAACTTTTGCGGGTTTGGGTTATTAAAACGCGCCTTTCAAAATAGGCGACCACGTCCGTTGGACTGTTTGTGGAAAGCCTATAGAGAATAATGAGAGGCGATTGATACGAATTCTCTGAGAAGGAATCTTTTGGAAATTGCGATGCAAGGCAAAGCTTTGAAATAAGGGCTATCGCATAGAATATGTTCGAACGTGGCTTCGAGGATTTCCATAATGTTGTGAAGATTAGAATTGGTTCACTTGTAACGTAATCAATCTTGTATTTGTATTTGTTATGCCATAAGATTTTTTTTTAAAAAATCCTTTTAATCTTAACTTTCTCTGGGACTCCATTCAACCTACTGACATAGAGCTGCGGAGTGCTTAATGACTACGAATAAGTTACAAGGTAAGAAATTCGTGTATTTATTTTACTCAACAAGTCTGTACTACTTAAGTGGCTTTTCTAGATTATGAAGTTTTAATTTTGTTAAAAATTTTGTTGAAAAGATAATTAGAATTCTATACAGTAGAGCCCCGATAATCCGCGAGCGGATGATCCGCGATGCGGAGTATTCGCGAGTGCCGCGAAATTTTTTTTTAATTACGAACCTCAAAAAAAAACAATTTTAATCCAAGCCAATAACAGAGAAAATACAATAGGTCCTACAGTGCGAAGGTCGAAAATTACTGACAGGTTTATTGTGCCTATTGTGCCTTGTGATCCTATAGGCCTTCTCGGAATTTGTGGATGCAAATGTAGAGGAAAGGTTTCTGCTTTACTGTACATATTTTAAAAGTTTTACATATTATGTTTTTTGTACAATAAAATGTAGTTTTAATGGTGAAATATTTTTTTTTGTGTGTTCACCCCTCATTTTTAGTCTTTTTTCGGGTTATCCGCGATTTTCGTTATTCGCGATTCCCTTGCCACCTAATTCTGCGGATAATCGGGGCTCTGCTGTATTTAAAAAAACTGTAGATAATAGTAACTCGACTGTAAGGCTTATTTATTGTCGCTAAATTGCGACTTCTGCAGCTCGATTTGCCAGCTGAATAGCTAGTATTTTATTTATTAATAAATTTTATCCAACGACTTTCTGTATACACTCAATAGTGTATATAGCATAGAAACAAACGTTAAACAGTGTCACGTAACAGCAGACACATAAAACGAGTAACAGTTGATTCAAATATTGCAACGGTTACAACACAGACAAGTAGCGCCTCCACGCGGCCGATAAAGAAATACACAAGAGTAGAAAATTCAATTGTTTTTGAAAAGGGATTGTTGAACAACGAAGCTGTTATCCAACACAGTGCAACAGCATTACCTCAGCAGACCTTTGTTACTGAACGCTAATCAACAATTTCCAGATTCGACGTTTCGATGTGCATGGAAAAAAAAACTTTAGTTTATAAGTCAATCGATTAACCAGAGGACTGATTTATTGACTATGACTTCCAAGGATCCTGAGAAATACTGGAACAACATTCCACTGAATATCTTGGTTGAAGTTTTGTCGTATCTGAATCCCAATGACCGAAGGAATGCGGCCAATACTTGTTGGTCGTGGTCCAAAGCGTTGGACGTTCCACTTCTTTGGCGATACCTGGGCTGCATTTTTCACAACTCGGTCGGATCGTCCCAGACCATTCCTGTTACTTGTTGTACGGGAATGAATGCAGTTCGGATTGCGAGTCATTGCGCTCCATGGTTAAGATATTTGTGGATTAAAGGAGTTATGGATTTCGAAAATGTTCCGTTCATTCCCGAAAACTTCTTTCCCGTATTCACATATCTAATGAAGAGGTAAGAAAAACAAACGAAGTTAGTAGATTAAAGTAATGATACAATAAGTAGGCCTAATCGTTTAAGAAACAGTTTATACTATAATATTAAGTGTTTTACTTGCCATTGAAGTTGACAATACCAATGGCAATATGAAGATGAATTGTGAATGACTAAAAAACTTTAAAAACTTGATCTTATATGCGCGCTTCCAAAGCAATGTTCATTACCACGGAAAATTTATACTTTTCAATTGCAAAAAAGACATTAGATCATTATAAATTAATGCCGTCATATCTACGTTTTTGCTAACGAAACTAAACATTGATTTACGTAAAAGTTATCTATTCATTGCATCAGAATAGGGGAGAGTATATTTTTATTAATAAAAATAGCATATATGTATTTCATTTTCAAAAACAAATTCGAAATTTTTCGTTAAATCTCGACCAGCGACCATGTTCTTCGAGAATTCAATAGGCCTTAACTTCAGATTTTTAGGTTAATGATTTTGCTATGATTTTGGTTAGTGATGTAATTTTTCTGTAAACATCCAAGAACAC
Organism: Thereuonema tuberculata; assembly: GCA_023159025.1. Lineage (NCBI taxonomy): Eukaryota > Metazoa > Arthropoda > Chilopoda > Scutigeromorpha > Scutigeridae > Thereuonema > Thereuonema tuberculata. Next base: position 49,317,768 of record JAFIDM010008419.1, on the reverse strand, counting down.
ATTGTGAAAAGATAACATCTGTTCGTGAATATCAGTTTTGTAGTCGGTACTTTCGATTTAAATTGACGCAAATAGAATTGGACTTCCAACTTCTACAATTCGACACCAGGCGCGCTATTACACGAGGGAGATTTTCAATCTTCAGTTGTCCTGCTTTTATCCTTTGTTAGCCATTCCATCAACATATTTTATGTCATTTTAAACACGGACATAAAATTATTTAATTGTACTCATAAAAAACAAAATTTGAAATTCTTGGATTTGAGGAAATCATTGTTTTTATTGTGTTAGGTTCAAGACATTTTCATTAACACATGATAGACCTAACGATGAATAAACTGAGCCTAAATATTGCGAAGTTGGAGAACAATGGAAAGTTGACACATCGACGACAGTTCAAGGGAAGGCTCAAAATTCTTAAGATTCTTTATATCAATGCCCAATACCTTTTATCCAAAATACTTAATATAAATTTTATCAAATTATGGAAGGAATCTATAAAATATTTTAAAATATTGGATTTTTATATGTTTATTTTTCGAACGATTTAATTATGTTGTTTCTTGTCTTGAAATAATTTTTTCAGTTATCCTTTTAATACCTCTTATTACATTTCCTGCATGGAATGGCATAGCCCTTTACCAAGTTTTGTAATTTTCTATTTTTTCTTTATTTACATTTAAATGTTACTAACATTTTAAATATGTTACTAACATGAACGTTAAATGGTTTTAACCATTTTTTAATTAATTCGAGGAACAATTGAGATTACGAAAATACTATTGTTTTTATTTATTTATTTATTTATTTTGTTACTTTTAACTAATCCAGCTTGAGCTTCATAAAATCCTCTTAACAACAAATTGAATTGAATCGAAAATTTCTTTAAATAGATATTAACATTTGAATTTCTTCGTTCAATAAAGAATTATTACAATTTTTTTATTGCCATTTTAAGAAAATCGCTTAGTTTTAACTTTGTAAGGAATAAAATGATTTTTTATCATCACGTTATAAATACGTTTTTGTTTCTTTAATCTTTTCTGTTTTATTAACAGATCTTATCTATTATTTTTATCCTTGAATATTTATTAAAAGAGAATTGTAATTAGGTGTTCATTAAACCTTGTCAGATTTAAACTTGTCACTAAAAGAAAAGTTGATAATTATTTAAGAGCAGCTTACCAACTTTTATACGAGTGTAATACACAATTTTCTTTAAAAGATGGCCTTCGGACTAGGCATTTGAGATTTTTTTTTTATAACCTTTTAATAAATAAATAAGGGACTATAAGTAACATTTAGCCGCACGGTTGGCGATGTCACTAAGACATTGGCCTCTATCTCTGAGTACCGTGGTTCGGTTCTAACGAATGTGGATTTCGTGATGGTGGACGATCCGCGCTGGGCAGGTTTTCTCGGGGTTCTCCCGTTTTCCCCTGCATTTCTCCCACCATACTTTCTTTCCTCTCCGTCTGTCCTCATTTCTGTGCGATAGCACAATAGATCTACAGGTCACGGTGCTTGGCTTCCCTGCCACCAACAATCAAGAAGTAACATTTCCAAATGTTTTGAACTGTCAGTAATTGCGTAATTCCGAAATTTGTAGAAAGCCTTTGAAGCTCCTTGAAATAATTATTGACAAATTAATACTGTATGTATGAATATATGTATGTATGTATGTAAGAAAACGGACTCCAGCAATGAGCTTTCCGCTCGATAACGTTCAGTTTTGATATATATTAAATGATTTACTTTTCTCAACAATATACATGAAATTATGGTTTACTTTTGTTTACTTTTTTATACAGCAGAAAAATTGACAGTCGCTTCCATTTCCGGTACAGGCCATGACCACCCTACATTACATGGTTTCTTCCGCAATTGAAGTACATATAAATGCAGATATATTTCTGCAATCCGTTATCGTATAATTCGCATGACTAAGGACAGCGTATCACGATTTAAGCGACTTTGAACGAGGCGTGTTAGTAGTTGCCAGAGATTGGTCACTTCATAATCCGAAATCAACACGAAATTTGGGTTTTCATGTGCAACAATTTCAAGGGTGTATCGCAACTTCACAACATCAGGGAAGAAGACATCTAGTGTGCGACAACGCTGCGGCCGACTTAAAACTCGCCAACGATTGTGAACAGCGTCATCTAGAAAGCACACCCACTGGTATGCGCCATTGCAGCAAATAACAGAATTCAATGCTGGGGTCACAAGTAACAGCGTTCAACATTCTTTCATTTAGGGTACAAGAGCTGACAGCCCACTCGGAACTCATTGCTGACCCTGTACATTGCTGGCCACATTAAGACCCTTGATACATCTGTAGACATCATTGACCGGCAAACCCTACGTAACCATAACCTTTCAGATCATTTGCATCCATTCATATTACGCATTCGTTCAGACGGGTGCAGGCTCTTTTAGCAGGACTGTGCATCACTACACAGGTCCGCAGTTATCAAATTATGGCTGAAAGCATAATTGCTATGAGTTTGCCATCTTAACTTGGCCCAATCGTTCAACGGATCTGAACCCGGTAGAACATATGTGGGATGCGGTTCAATGTGCCTCGATGCCAGGGTTCCACCACCAGCGAATGTTATGGAATTTTGGACCACTATGAGGAGGCATGGTGTATACACTATCTGCTTCAGACAGCTCGTGGATTTTATGTCCCGTGGCGTTGCTTCTATAATCCGGTCGAAAGGAAAATATTTGTTAATGTTTCCAGACAGCATCGGCGTACCAGGATTTTGGAATGCGATGGGTTTTAACGTTTTCGTAGTCGTTCAATTAAAAAAGAAATCGTGTCCTTTCTCGGATTGGGAGGGAGGGGTTTACAGACAAATCGATTAAATTTCCAACCAAAAAAAATAGATCAAAGTTCTAGATTTCTTCCATTTTTGGATGTAATGGAGGGGAGAGGTCTCTAATCCTTTCCAGCCCCTTCTGTAACCTAAAACAATAGTAACAATCGTATTCTGACGATATGGGATCAAATTGAAGAGTTTCAGATTTTTGAGGAGCGATTAAATAATTTATGTCCATGTTTTAATTTTTCCCAATCCAAACTTTCAAAACAAAATATGTTGATGAAAAATGGCTTTAAATCTATTTGTTTCTGCTTAAAACAACAATACGCTGTCGGAGCTGCGCACGACTAATCTCTTTGCTCCATCTGGTGGTCTCCTAGTGAAACATGCCAAACTCTCCCATAGAAACTGTCGAAGCTTCCTAGCATGAAAAGAGGTGACCTGACCATTAGCGAAAGAGATTGCAATTTGTCATTAGCCTAATACTTTACCTTCCACAAAAAAAATAAAAAAGCAAAAGGGACATCTTTATTTTAAAAAAAAAATGCGGAAGAAGCATGGTATCCAATTTATATCTCCTTCATACTTTCTACACTATTCTCTTTACTATTGATATCCTGATATTTGCTATCTGTCCGTAATGTTTCTTTACTGCTAAAGAGGAGCGGTGAAACTATGAACAGTATTGGCAGTGGCGTAGCGTGAGTTTCAGCCTTCCTGTGGCAGCTGTGAAAGCCCATAGTCGAACTCGTTTCAGTCCTGTTCCTCAATTTCGGTTAGTACAGACAGTGTTGCCAGTCGCTAGAGCGAGCGAGATGACTACACTCACTTAAATAAAGGGGATTCCCAGGTTCCGTCACAGATTAAATAATAAAAAGTTCCGTGTTCATTTTAATCGGTCCGAATTATAGGTGCGTCAAAAATATGAAAAGAAATGGTTGAAATTTTTAGTTCAGATTACAAGATATTATTATTATTTATTGTACAATTTGCCGCCCGGGGCGGGCCGCCCCCGCCACGCTATGCCACTGAGTATTTCCTCATGCCCAGCGTTGCTTACTCGTTATTTCGATTAGTTTAACTTCTGCACTCAACAGTCGCCTTCCATATGTATACGTACAAGTGCTTCTCATTAAGATGAGAAAAATCTGCAATTTGTGTTTTTTCCATTAGGCACATATAGGAAATTATTTCTGCCCCCTTTCCCAGAAATCTCAAAATGTGTAGAAAATGCCCTATTTTGTTTTTATTTGGATGATGGGTTGAAGGGACCTTCGCCCTTCCCAAAATTTTGAAAACAACAGCTTTTTTGTTTTGTTTCTTCTGGTTCTTCGAGGTCATCTCCCTGACTTGACTCTTCCCAAAATAAGATCCTATTTACTCCCATGTTTCTCCATAATCTTGCTTCCTCTCGCAGTGCAACGTAATGGATGGGGAAAATTGTTAGTAAATAATATATCTCCTGGTTAAATTGTTTTTCAATGGAATGTTTTCTTTTTTAGAATCTTGGAGAATGAGGATGAGATTCCACAGCTGGAAGAGTTCTACCTTTTGGGGCGTGAAGACTACAGGGCATTGGATGAAAACTCGATGCTGGACGAACTTGTTATGGTATTGACCAAATTCCTTCGTACACAAAAACGACTTAAAATCTTCCACTTGGAATGGAACCTGCCCAATCTGCATAAGAACCTGATTCTAGATGCGCTCCATACCAACAAAACGTTGAGCAGTTTGTCCCTTGATCACTGCTCCCGCAGTACCTTTGAAAGGTAGTATTATCTTATATACATTATAGTAGAGATTTCTAAAGTCTTGAAATATTAGATATGTGAATTAAAAATATTACATAAATATGACAAATTTTAAAAGTTAAAAATATGTCCAAAATGTTATATCCAACAAAAAAAAAAAGGACCGACTAACATCGATAAAAAAATGTACTAAATATCCCTTTTCTACGATAAATGTTTCTATTTATGCTGTTAAATATGTCGTAATTTATCAAAATACGCATGTTACAACTCATAGGTCAAAGTATAAATTAAGGAATACGAAAATCGTGTTACAGTTGAGCATCCTTAATCCGGGATTACGAAATCTAGAACTTTTCAAAGATGATTCCCTGCCTCTGTATTGCCTTCATTTTTCTTGCCTTAAGGGATACATTGGTCACCTAACAAACAATTAGAAAGGTAATTCTTCAGATTTATCATTCCAAGCCAAAGAATTTCTCTGAGGTTTCTATCAGCGGGAATCAGGGTATTTCTTAGTCATTAGATGAACCTTTAATGTTTTGTGTTCCTATGCAGACCATTAAACACTGACCGATAACCGTGTGATTACATTTCTCTCTCATTGTTTTCTGGAATATAACTAGAATAGGGTAGGTAATGAACAGGAGTCATAAATTAAACAATAGCCTGCTCAAAAGATTGCGTAGCTGACTAAAAATGAGTGCAGTCATCAATACAAGGACAGAAGCAGGGGAGACTTAAAGCAATTCACATTATCCGTTAAATGGCCGCGATTAATTTTTTTACACAATGTATCATTTAGGGATCGTCTGACTCCGGCTGCCTGAGACAAAACATTTTAATCCTGGGAGGATTAACATTTTGTTCCTGATTCAATTAAACCTCTTTCGATGTTGTTTCCGAAGATGATAAATAAATTTAAAATATTTTGTTTGTTCCATTTGCATTTGTTTTTGTTTTATAAAATAAATTTTAAATATTTTTTTCACTTCATGGCAACACTACCATGCCGTAAGAATGCAAAAAAAGAAAAAAAAAATGAAAATAATTTTAAGTAGTTTTTAAATTTAAAAACTCGTCCAAAAACACGCCGAAAAAAAGCTTATATAACGTCACTATTCCTCCCTGTGACGTCAATGTGCTACAGTCTCAATTCCCAATTTTGATATTGTTCATGTACTGTGATTTTTTTTTAATCAACTATATTTGAAAGAAATATTATTATAAAGTTGCAGATATTATTATAAATGTTGTGCCACTGCAAAAACTTTGCAAATTTCTGACAATTACTAGGCTTATAGACAGAGTTAAAACCTAAGGTATATGGCCCAAATATCGCCCATCTAAGAAAACCTGCCCATATTTTTGTCATTTATCGTCTCAGTTGCTTGCAAACAATTACAATATATCATAGTAACCTTCACTTCCATGTTCCTGAACCAATTATAGATATAACTATTATTTTGTATTTTTCCTCAATTTTTGTTCAGGCAAACCTCATATTTTGAATTTTGTGAAAGTGTTCCAAATATGCCCACACAATTAAATACTTTGGTTTTTTTTTGCACTTCTTTGCATTTTTTTGTTTTTTTCTTAATCTTTTCGCAATTCTTTATAGGTGTTGCGAGCTTCTTTTTCTTTGGATCGTCTAAGTTCAGCCCCTTAGGACTTAGTTTCCTTTTGCTGAGAGAATTCATTAGAGCAATTGTGAATGGTGACCCACTCACAAGACTGGGACATTAAATGTTTTGGAAGCTTTCAGAAGGCCCATTTTTTTATTTTTTACAGCTGTGACAACTTCTCTTTCCCATGTCTTACGTTGAGACATCTGTAATAAACCAAAATAAAATATCGCACAGTGGGCGATATATGGAACAACGAGGTGGGCGATATTGGGCACTCTCTAGCTTGTCAATTTGGGGGACGCTACAGACAAACCGGCTACCTCTAACAAGTGACAGACATTATCAACAGATAGGTTATTTCTTTCACTACTTCACGATATTAGATGGTTGCGATGGCATGAATAATTCATAAGCTGCAGCACTAAAAGAAACAGTAGGTTCATAACTTACCAGAACGAAAAAACTTCAAGAATTCAAAAAAAATAAACGGATTGAAGTAACACCACCATACGAACACAGCGTGCTAATGAAAGGAATGGCAAATTGTTTCCATCGGTTCCGTGTGATAGCATCAATATCCCGTCCTACATCGCCCTGGGCGGTATTAGGAACCTGGGCGATATTTGGGCCATATACCTTATATGATGAATGAATTTTCGTCTTCAGTTTTCAATCTAAATAAGTTCGAAAGAACAAGTTTCCTTAATTTTCTCTTAAAATTTCTTCTCCCTTTTTGTAAATTCCTCTTCCTTATTCTGGATCCATCTTGAATCACTGGCCATTGAGAATTAAGACTCCATGGTAGGGAAGAAATGTTGCTGTCGTTAGATATCAATTCTGGAGGCACTGTTAGTCAGACTTTGTTTTCATTACTGAAAAGAAAAGAAAACATCCAAGTCCCACGCCGGAATTCGAACCCTGGTTCACACACACATCAGCCTTATCACAGGTCTCCGCCTTGACCACAAGGCTTGTACACTGTTGAAAACAAAAAACGAAAAGCCTACATTTATATTCAAATTAACTGAATATAAATCAAGTACATATTTTCCTATTTCTGTAGAAAGTGATTAATATTACACCTACATTAATTAATCGAGTTTTGTATAAATAAATCTAATAACAATTAATTGGATGAAAACAGGTGCAATGGATTAACTAAGATTTGATATTACTATTTTTTTAAGATAATCAGATATTAACAGAAATAAACTTAATCCATTATTTGGATTTCAAAATCCAATGCTTTTTATAGGGGAATTTTTGTCGTTCTTTTCATGCTGATTTCTCGGCAAACATTCATTAGGGAAAGATTTCAAATATAAAAATTAAATCGTCCTTCGTACACGAATGCGCATGCAAATTTTCAAGCAGATCCATCCAGTAGTTCACAAGTTTTAGACATACATAGACAAAAATAAATCTCACTTTTCACAAAAATAAATCTGGAAACTAGGCTAAAAATCACGGCTGACTTATATTCAGATACAAAGGATAACAACTCTTCATGAAGGAGTTGTAGAAGTTTACTATGTCAATAGTTGCCAACAAAATAGCCCTAACTGAAAACTTATAACAGATCCTATAACAATGCTTTCTTTGCATTTCTATATATATATGTAATCAGTGTATGCCAATCTATTTCTAATTTTTTTTTCCATTTTCAATGGACCACTTGAGGTTTACGCCCCTACCGACGTCACGTATGACGTATTAAGCACATGCTGAGAGATCTTGTGGGATAAACAAACAGAAAGCCCATAAGGAGAGTATACAACTGACAGTGTGAATTACTCAAAAAATCGTCGATTTTTGATATTTCAGGAATTGTTCAGTATTGTGCAGTTCCTTATTGTAATAATTCTGTAAAAACGCTTGGAATATCGTTCTTTAATATTTCCTCTAAATCTACACGGGTTAAAACAAAGCACTTGGCTTTGTTTATCCCACAAGCCAAGCAGTAGCCTGGTGGGATATTTTGTAACTAAGAAGCCCCGCCTATCCTCAAGTGGTCCATTACATAATGGAATGTCGAATCTGTTTTCCGCCAATCACATGACAGGAATTTTAGAACCGTAAATAGTTAGAAGGCGGAAGGATATGTGATTGATTTAAGTAACTTCCCTACAGAAAGATGGCGGAAAAGCATAACAAGTGAGTTTAATTTGCAAAATGGAACATTGAAAATGCCAAATACTCAGAATACACAGGGTTTCCAATCACGCCTTGATTGTAGTCCGTTCACTATATCTGTGGAGGCACGTGATCATAGCAAACCAACCGTTATCATTTCCTTTCTGCATTAGTTATCGCTTGGTCGCTTCTGGAATGTCGTTATGGGTTGTTCTCGTGGGTTACATGCATTTCTCCTCACTCTAACGTGTTGTATATTTATTATTTTTGACTTGATATAACAATAAAGATTCCAAATGATTCTCCTAGATTGACTTTTTCAAGATTTTGTTGGCATAAACGAACAAAGATCTGTTTTTAGCAGCTGCCGCCATGTTCCAAACCAGTAAACGGAACTAAGCGGAGTAACTAATGCTCAGTCGTTCACCATATAAGGAGCTGTCACGTGCCTTCACAGATATAGTGAGCAGAGTATAATTGTCGATTGGAACAGCTGTTTCGCCCATGATAGGACTCTGTCAGATTTATCTATTGATGATCAAGTTAGAAGGCATGAGAGATGTAATGGATCTCCCTTCCGGTCTCGCTTTGAGGAAATCTTGTTTCGGGAACGAGAGCGGAGATAGATCGTGGCGCCTTCTGAGTTGATCATCAACGGGTAAGCCTGGCTGATAACTCCTAACAAGTAGGAAACAGCTATCCCAAATTCCTATTCTTAACACCCCTCAAGAAGGTATTGGAAACACGCTAAGTTCCAATATATTCTGAAAGTTTGAATATATTTTAATTATTTTATTTTATGCAATTTCGGCTTTAACTTTTGTTTTAAATTTCTTAGTTCATTAAAAACTAAAATTAAATGTTTTAAACTTATTATTTTTTTTGTAATTAATAGGAATTCACCACTGATGCTAAAATATGTGACGACATTTTGCAATCTGAAATCTCTTCATGTTACTTTGGGTGAACTGACGGATGAAACTCTAATACTGCTGGCATTCCGATGCAGGAAACTGCAGCTGCTTCGTATATTTTGCATTTCGAGCGTTTACTACTTGAGACACCAACAAGCCATTGAATCTGCCATTATTTCGCCTGAAGTTTGGAATCAAGCCATGCTCTTAGCACCTCAGCTCCGTGTTGCATTTTCAATACGTAAATATTAATTTTTCATTCTATTGTAATCCTACATTTAATATATTCGGAATCAATTTACCTTTATCGATACAGTTATAGGACGAGAGGAGTGGAAAACTCGGTGGTAATCACCAATACCGTAAGGGGTACAACCTTTCCATATTATTAGCACTTTTTATTCAATTTATGCGCCTATCTAATTCGTTTGTAGTCGTAGTACATAGTAGCACCAGAGTTATATCTTTCATTTCAGTAGTGAATTTTTTTATTTGATTATTTTTTTAAAGGTACCACTGTCTTTCTACGCATTGAAGCCACTTATTGTTTCGGAGTTGACGAGACAAATAATTCTGAAAAAAAGCACATTGTGAATTCAGTGATTTTTCAGAACGCGTAAACCTTAAATTGCCTTAAAACAACATTTTTTAAAATTTTAATGTTTTGTGTTTGATATAATGAAGAAATAAGTTTCAGCCAACACAGAAACTTAAGTTAAAAAGTTATAAGCTTAATTACAATTAAAAATTAAAACCATACATACATGATCTGAAGCTTTTGAGCTTCCGTTGCGGAGCTCATTTTCAACAATTTTACAAAAATTTATTCGGTCTAATATATTTATATTTCGATACAGAAAGCTAATAAAAGTATACAGATATGGAAGTAATTATGAAAGTTTTATTCTATTGGAGTGCTCTTCTTGTCACCGATCCGATTGGGTTGTGGTGGGTCTTCTCCAAACCTCTCGTTGGTGATTTCATTGACCTCTTTTCTAGGGCGTAGACGTTGGGCTGGGCTGTTATTGGAAATCTAACAAAACACTGAAATCTCAAACATATTTATGAGGGATTTTTCCCTTTATCCACTAAGCCCTTCAATTATAAAAGCTAACATTTCCTTCCATCCACATCTCAGGTCTTATTGTAACTTATTATGTTCTAAACACCATAGAACGTTCCCAGGATTTTGGAATGCGTGTTATGGTGGTCTTAGCCGTTCAACCAAAAAAAAAAAAAGTTATGAATTTTTCAAGCATAAAAACGGGTGCGAAATCCTAAATTTCCTAACCAACTCGTTATACGGCTTAATGGTTATAACCAAACATAAAGTAACCTTTAAACAACTTAAAATTAATCTTAAATGCTACTAATTAAGAAAGTTCATGCAAATTAGTGTGAAGTTGAAGATACAGGGTAAGATGTGTGCATTGCACACGGGCGCCGGCTGTGGACGCAAGCTATTTCTTTTAAAAAAATAAGCTGGACATCTGCTGTAAATTATCTGTTTATAATTTATATACAATCGAGATTGAAAATTTTGGAAGGGACGTGGATAATAACCCCTCTAGAACAGTACCCATTTTTTTTTTCTTTTAGTAAAGAAAGGAAATATTCCAATAAAGTGAACACAACATATTAAATTAGATGCTGTCTGTTTGCACACTTATTCTTACATAATTCCACATTCTCTAAACCGATTTTTATGGATAGATTAAGGTTATTAAAATTTATGGAACAACTCGAACTTTTATCTGAATGGGTGAAAAATGAAACGCCATCTTAAAAAACAGCGCCCTCTACTGTGAATTTTATAATTTCAAGATTTACACACATTAAAAATCTTTCTGGTAAATATGAATCGCCGAATATTAAATAATAAAAGGTTATTAAATGTGGTGTTTATTAAATATGCTGTAGCCAAGTGGTAAGACGAAAATTTTATCGATTTATCGTTATATTCGGAACACGTATTTTAAGAAATTATTACTTCTTACTGAACATAGTGGGCCCAGCAAATGATAAGGCATTTGCCTCTGTAGGTTGGAGGGACGTGGGTTCAGTTTCCGACCTCGGCAGACGTCGTGATTTGCCCACTCTAAATTCTTCTCCAGACGGATGCTTGGGTCCAACCATCTGTAGCATCGTTGTTTCCTGGCGGCCGAGCGTTGGACTGACCACCAACCTCATCTCAGTCCCGGAATCAATGAAACGTTGGGAGCCTTAACTCCAGCGCCCCATGGGCCATCGTGGGCCCCCCCTTGGGAAACGCCTACCTTTTGAATATGGTTAGAAAAAACCGAAACTGTCACCTATATAAAAAGAATTTACAAACTATTAATTGTTAGACAAAAAAAATAAAACTTACCGAATTATACTTATTTATTCTATTAAAACAGCGATTCTCAGAGTGTACAGCGAGGAAAAAAAAACAACAACAAATATTTTTTATTAAAATGGGGAAATAAGAGGAAATAAAAAATAGTTATTAAATATTTTCAACAACTTTTAATTTTTAACACAATTAACTTTTTATTTTTTAACACAAGAGGGACTAGTAAATTGTAAGCAATACAAACTGGAATAGTTAATCAGTCAATAATTTCCTGATTTTTATAAACAAAATTGAGAGGAAATATAGGTTTGTTTACATTTGCACAACTGCTGAATATGAGGTCGAATGCATAGTGAAAGCAACAGAAAAGTTATGGAGTGTCTTGTGATATTAGGAAAAACCGTTAGTGTGCTATGAATCAAAACAGATTTAGAAACACTGTATAAATAATTTATTCTAACAATTTATTCTCATTTCAGAACGAGAATGCCCCTATGTTGGCTATTTGAAGAAGATTGTGCCTCCGGAATTGCCTTTGGTGTGGTTAGACTATTCGGAGTTGGTGCAAACTGTATTTGGCATCGAATACTTGAAGAACTTCGCTGAATTCCTGGGTAATTTTAGTCTCGTGTTTCTGAAACTATATACTATTGCTAGTGTTAATTATTATCTTTATTTAATTAAAAAATATATTTTGTACATTAGTAATGGGGACCCACAAGTTGTAGGCATTTGATTGCCTGCTGACGATCCGATACAGATCCTCAGAGATTAATGATTTTTCCCTGTTTATTTCTCCTCCAGACGGTCCTAGGATCCACCCAACCCTTTATCAAAATTTTAGCAATTAGAAACTTATGAGAACTATTACCGGTGTTTATTTCTTACTTTTACAACTATTCTTTTATAAGTTAAAAGAAAAAGTCTCAAAAAATTAAATTAAAAGTTTTAAATAAACTTTTTTTTCAAATGATATGTTATATCAGGGCCGGAGCTAGGAGGTGGCGAACGGGGCGACCGCCCCAGGCCTCGCGCCTGGTTAGAAGAAAGAGGTTTATGGTTGAAAATAAATTCATTTTTAATATTTCAAAATTAAGAAATTACGTTCAGTTAATGAATATGATATTTCTTTAAAAATCTGTATATTTATGTGTGTTTTTCAAACCCAGTATGACTATGACGGGTCATTGGCCGGTGTCACACAATGTCAAGGGCCCCGAACCATCTTTTCTTTGACTATTCAATCCATCGGAGATTCAGTAAATATTCAGTGCTTTTTTATTGTTTAATGAGGATGGCCCGTTTTAGCAAGAATAGCCGTTCGTGTATTTATTTTAGATAATTCTTCGAAAGTTCAAACATGTGACCTCAACTTCAGCTTCCGGTTTCTGAAATTAGTTCCGAAACTGATCTATTTCGCAACGTGGAAAAAAAAAAAAAAACACCTCGAACCGTAAACTGGATTTTTACTCCCTTATTTACCGTAATAATGGTTCCAAGACGTAGGAGGCTGACAGTTCTTCTAAGCCTAATGGCTGCTTTACACGCTGTTGAAAGCTTGTCTGAAACCGGCAAGTGGTTCGAAGAACTCCCACTTGCTCGAAAAATCTGCTAGTTGCTCTAAATAGAAACGGTTCTAAATTCAGGCAAATTAGAAGCAACTCATGGCGGCGAGAAAATTTATTTAAAAACTACGCTAATATCACGCTGAAATCTGGATATTCTTTGCTCATGGTTTCAATCCATGGCTTTATTCACCACGTTCTCTTCCTCTGGGATCTTGTTTTTCCTTTTTCTTTATCTCTGCTGTGAAATGAGTTGAGAATTAATAACAAAACAAAGATTCAAAATAATATTTTTTGTCGCTTCGGCAAAGGCAGTGTTTCTCGCGATCTCAACGAGAACAAAACGAGACTTAAACAATCTTCCCGTGTAAAGCGATGCAAGCGGCAACTGACAATTGTCAAGAATTTGAGCACGTTGAGGCAAGTTTTCGGGCGTGTGTAAAGCAGCCATAAGAGAAGTCGTGATGTCCTTTTCCTTTAGTGAGAAAGTGGAAATTCTGGATATGATTGAAATAGAAAAAAAAAATTACACAGTATTATTAGTATTTACTGTGAGAAGTAGATACTGGTCTCCATGTCCATTTATTCTAGTCTAAAGTATTATTAGTATTGTCTTTACTGTGCATAATTTATCATTTAATCTTTATCGCATTTGTGTATTTTTATTCGAGTATCACGTTATATATGGGCGCTTGGCTGCGGGTTGGAGGTGGCGGGTTCGGTTCCCCGCCTCGGTGGAAGGCGGGAATTTTTCCAGGCTTCCTCCTCCTCCTCCAAACGGGTCCTAGGGTCTACCCACCCCTCTGTAGAATGGGTACCGGGTTTCTTTCCCGGGAGTTAAGACGGGCGGGCGTCGGGCTGACCTCCCGACCTCAATCTAGTCCCATTGGTCTCGAAACGCTGGGAGCCTTACCTCCCGCGCTCCCGTGGGCCTTCATGGCCTGTTTAGGGGATTGCTTAACTTTTTATCACGTTATATATAGCGTTCAATATTATCTGGGGTTTCCCGTAACCGTGGTAGATATTAGAAGCTATCCCTCGCGGATACGAAGTCCTACTGTAGTTGTCTTTATTATAACCAATTAACTGAAGCAGTGTAGGTAATTTACTAAATGAATGTGGGAAATATTTTTTTCTCAGAGATTTTGCAACTGGATTTCGTTTGTGACTATCAATTGCAAGACATCAGGAAATCGCTCATGGAATTGGTTCAATTGTGCCCAAGGCTCTCTCGGTTGGATATCAGGGCGAAACTTCCCATTGACATTGTGGATGAACTAAGCACTTTGAAAGCTGAAAAGAAGATTGGTAAGTGATGCATATCTTTCAGTGAGGAGCGCTGTTCCTTTCATAATAATTTTATTTTATGTTTTTATTTATTTCGTGGAGGTGCCGCATTATTTTCCACCAAGCGATGTTGTCGCCGTGTTGATTTCCCGAAATGATTTCCACGTTGTCCCAGACTTCCGAGCGGGTTCCGTTCCGACAGCTTGATCAGAAGTCGAGAATGAGCAAAATAAAAAATTAAAAAAGGAAACTATGTAAGGGTGCACGTTAAAGTCTTAAGTCACCCAAATAACTTCATCAAACGAAGATAGGTAACAT
>JAFIDM010008419.1:49281146-49298165 GCA_023159025.1 Thereuonema tuberculata | reverse complement strand
CGCAGTGGAATTAGTTGTAAACTAAATGAAAGTAATTACAAAACGCAATGGAATTAGTTGTAAACTAAATGAAAGTAATTACAAAACGCAATGGAATTAGTTGTAAACTAAATGAAAGTAATTACAAAACGCAGTGGAATTAGTTGTAAACTAAATGAAAGTAATTACAAAACGCAGTGGAATTAGTTGTAAACTAAATAAAGTAATTACAAAACGCAGTAAAATTAGTTGTAAACTGTGGGATTTTAATGGAATAAATGTGGGAAGTAAACTTCCACAATTGATATAGTTAAGCTTTAAATTATTTACGATTAAATTAATCAACCAATTGATAGTGGTTAATCAATTTGTCTGAAATTGAAAATAATTATTAATAGCTTAAACTTATACAAAATCCCATTTACTGGTTTAGCAAAGCAGGACTAACAAATGCTAAGATTTCATATAGAAATCATCGCATTATAATAATAGTTCATATTGATAATAGTTCTTTTCAAGTTCAGGAAACAGTTCCTCAAGTGTTCGCAATCACTATTTTCCTTATTGCACTTTATAATAGCCCACCTTTAAACTTGTATGACTTAACTCAATAATGTTTCCTTTTTCACTTTTAATAATGCTAAATGCAATTATATGACTTTTCACCTATATGAATCTACACGACTGGCTTTTCCGTATGTGAATATCATTCACTTTAATGCTATGACTTTTCACCCGTGTGAATCTATGAGATTGTTTTCCCTTTAGTTATTAAATTGCTTACGTCACGCATCATGACGTCACTGATTTCTTCAGTTAGAATAATTTAATGTTCCTTTCCAAATCATCTTTAAATTTGTCTTCGTTAGATAATTATAATCTGCTATAAATTATCTCTTACAATAACCACTAACTGTTCACTACAATTCAAGCCTTCTTATTATAAACAAATTTCCTCATTTGCCTAATCCTCGCGATTCAGTTCCATTAACTTTTATCGCTTCACTAATATGTCTAAATATTTATTCACAGCTACATTCAGTTCAGCCAATATAATTAACTTGCCGCTAATAATAAATTCCCTTTCACAGTTCCCCTATTTCTCGCGAACATGTGATATTATTCGCTAATTTCTCAGCTTGATATCTAGGTAAGTTGAATTCTTCTTTCCACATCCCTCAATGGATAACGAATAAATAAAGTTCATTACTCGCAGTAATTTGTGTGCGTTCCAATAATTCTACGCTACTCGAGGTAAGCCAATTTTGCCGTCTCGACGAATCCACCGCCAGACCATTTCAAACCTCCCGCTGCAGTCCGTGCCAACGAAATAATGACGTTCGCCGCTCTCTGACGAATCCTACGTCACTCCTACGCAAGTCGATAGGTACCACCTCTCTTAGCTCGCAACGTTACTACAACTGATTAATACTGCGAAGTCCACTCGGCTTCGTTAATTCTAATGAGAAAACTCTCGAACTAAAGATGATAACGACGGATGACCGATAGACGACAGACGATAGATTGAGGCTAGCTCCCCTCTTTTATGCAATAAGTCTCTGACGTCATAATTATATTCTAATATTTAAATATTAATTGTTCCACCTACTTTAAATACAATAAAAGCCTTTCTAAAATAATAATTATATTTATTTATTTCTCATAAATAAATAATGATTTACTACATAAACTAAATGAAAGTAATTACAAAACGCAATGGAATTAGTTGTAAACTAAATGAAAGTAATTACAAAACGCAGTGGAATTAGTTGTAAACTAAATGAAAGTAATTACAAAACGCAGTGGAATTAATTGTAAGGGCCGCTACGCACTGAGAAAGATGGTTGGAAAGCAATAAAAAACCGCATGAAACTAATAAAAATGTTCCGTTTTCGGCACGTGTTTGTGGTTGGGTAATTAGTGTGCGGTGAGAGAAAGAGGTTTTTTACTCACAGTGACCGGTTCGATTTTGGTTTGCCAATTTTCCCCCAGGCATTGTTAGGAGAGAAGTTAAGAGGAAGAATTGCAGTTTTCTTGCTTTTTTCAAAGCATTTTAATTTTAATTTATTAGTTATCTTTAGTCTCGATGTTCAAGAAGTAAAAAACAAAAATTGAAGGCGTTCAAGCCATTTTGAGCTAACTGCACTATCTAAGGTTGACTGAGAACTATGTCACTCGCCAAGTATCATAAGAAGTGATTTTTTGAAGGTTATTTAGAGAAGCTTATCGATACACTGTCACTTCTGTTAAGAAGTTTGTAAGTATTAATACTTTTTTTAACGTTACCAATTGTTGAACATATATGTTAAATGTTTAAATATTCAAATAAAATGTATAGACTGAAGTTTGGGATTGTTTTTAGCGTTTTGCATGTGATTGGAACATTAGGTTATGGGCCCACTACTAATGCATTGAGATTTTATTTTTTATTTGTGTTTGATATTATAAATGAATTCTCCGTTCTTCAAATAACAAAATGTTTTTGATTTTGAGTTATTTTGACTGTAAGAACTAGTTGAGGATAGGGGTTGTCCACTTCTAATGCACCAACTGTTCACTACTGAACTCGAAGAATGAATTCACTAATGGCGACTGAAAAATATGAACAAATTCAATATTGAAGAAAAAGGAATTTGCACCATTGTTAAAACAAATTTTGAATAAGAAAATATCACCTGTATTAAATCAAAATGAGTTTAGAAAATGTGGGCTGGTACCCTCGGAACCTTAACCTCCAATTGTTACAAAACGCAAAATTTCTAAGTTTGTAGAGATGCATGAAAAGCAGGGGAAGGAATTTTGGAAAGCTCAAAATAGGCTTCAAAATTTTGGAAGATTATTCAGGAATTGAAAAGGTGGCTACCTTTAATGTTAACCTGGACAGGCAGCGAAGACAAGTCTTTACTTAATATATGGCATCAGATGAAGTGTGATATCATGAAAATTGATGAACCACTGGTTTCCCAAGAAGAGATAAGGTTTAGCAAACGAATCTGATCAAATAGTAGTTCCCTTACAAACCGAGGAAACTAAGAAACATTAAAGTAATTTGGAAGTGACAAAAAATCTTAATACAAGTTACGATAATGAGTCAAATGTTCAGAATAATCCCAAAGCGTTTGAAATACCCAGTCTATTTAAAAGAACTTTATTTTGATCAGAACCAAATGAAAGGTTCAAAAACCACTGAGATTTACAAAACTAATGATGCTGCGGTCCCTTGCACCAGAATGAGAAATGTTTCATAATTAATGAAAGAGATGAGAGAACCATCAATGAGTCTCAAAATACTCTGTGAACTTCCTAAGCCTCCAGAAGATAGACATCGCGTCGTGAGGTCAGGTGTCATGACGTCAAGACTTCGTGGTGGCCATTTAAATGAAACTGGCGATGGTGGAATACTGCGACCAATCTAGTGTCCTGAAAAATGTTCATGAAGAAACCCGCGCACTGTAAGAGCGAAGTGAGCAGGTGCTCCGTCCCAATGTAGTCAAACGCATTCCATGATACCCGCGTCTTCAAGCTGTGGGATTAATCATGTTTATAACTTGTGTAAATAAGTTTCTCCATTAACATGACCATCCAAAAAATGGCCCAAACAAAAGAGGTGATGTAATCGCAGTCCATATCATTACATGAGGCGGGTTTCTTTCCAACTCCAGTGAGTAATGAGGGTTCGCTTTCGCTCAAAAGACAACATTTCTGTTGCGTGAACTTCAACTGCCCCCTGTATTCTAGTTTCAACAATTGAAATAACATTCAATACTAAATATTTACATTTATTACTAAATAACAGAGGTAAACGAACTTCCCGGTCACTTAAGTAAACGAACTTAATTATACAATATAATTAAAACAAATTATAGTGTTTTAAATATTATGTACCTCGATGTTGTAGCTTATTTGCATTAAATATAACAAGAATCATTATAATTACGTGTCCACATTGAAGTGTTCACTACTAAATTTTTCCAATTTTTCTGTGTTTATTGCTCAAACATTTTCAATATTAAGTAAAAAAACACCATTTTAAATTTAATTACTTTTCGTTTCATAATTTGAAGGTAAGGAACGCTTAAAGGAATAGCTTGTACGGAATTTCTAAAAACATGGCTGATGTCAATAAAACCGGAATTCAAGAAAACAGTGAAAATTCTCCTTATAATGTCCACTTCTGGTGCATTTACCTTAATTGACCTACTAAAGGTGAAATTTTAAAAAATCATTTTGAAATTCAGTCTAACATTTTTTGATTTACATTTCTAGATATCAATTGACTGGAAAGGAAATAGTATTTACGTATCCCCCATCACACTGCAGAGCAAACTTTAACAACTAAAGGCGATTGGAGTTTACAGGTCTGAATGTAAAAATAAAGAAAGAAATAAAAAGCCTACAATTGAATCAGTATATTCCGCTTTCATCGAGCAAAACATGTCTATCTTAATAACAAAAGCAGATGCAGCTTTGGGTTAAGCCGACACCCTGGGATGACCATATTTTGATCTTCTTGAGCTCTCATCAGCCAGGGCTACTGGAAATGGGGACAAAGGGTCTCCAAAAGCCTAAAGCAGGCCGCACACGATGCAGCTTTTGCTGTGCAACTCGATGCAATTAAGTTGCACAAAAAAAGTTGCAAACGATAGTCAGGGCGCACACGATGCAACATTCTCTGCGCCGCCGTTCGGACAACAAACGAAGCACACTACGAATTTGAATGACGTCACTTGACATTACGTCAAGGGGACTGCGGTGATGTCCTTCCAAATCTAATATGTGTGATGTATATTAAACATATGAGAAATATTTTTATAATATTATTAGCCGGTATGTAATCGCAGTTGATGGCAATAATGCGATTCACGAATAACAACTACCAACAGCCAATAATAATCCATTGCTCACTGGAAACAATGACGTCACCTCGATGGCCTCGGCAGTTTCCGGAAATGGTGAATGAGCGACAATCCGCTTCCGATGTGAAAAATTCAAAAAATCTAGGTTTTTCAAACGCTCTAATACATTCTGCCGCATTAAATTACTGCATTAACATATAAACTGTATTTATGTGTGAAAGAAACTCGCAATACTCTGATATTCAATGTGTATTCGCTAATCGCCCATCTGAAGCGAAGGAATCTGTTTAGACGCCATGTTTCCCCTTGAGCATGACGTCACGACTGACGTATTCCAACGCTGCACTGTGATTGGGTAATTCCATGCAGCTTCCTTGCAGCTTGCGGAGTTACACTCCTCGCCTTTGCTGCTTTTTCTCCATGCAACTCCGGTTGCAACTTTGTCCATGCAGCTTAAAAAACGCTCTAGGCCAAAAGTTGCACATGCAACTCGGCCCAAAGCTGCATCGTGTGCGGGGTGCTTAAAGGATTCTCCTTTTATTATAATTATGCTTGAGGCTTTTCTTTCACTCTTTAGAGAGCTTTGTTTTCATTATTTTTTGCGTTTTCGTTTTCTGTTTCTTTATTGACAAATTCCTTTTGGCAGCAATTGAGATGCCCAAGGTTTATGTTATCTATTTGTGCTTTTTTTGGTTTTATTTTCTTGTCCTTTAGTTTTGCGGGGTTATTTTGGTTACAAACTTTAAATGTCTGTTTTAATTTATTAATGTACTGTTAATTTTATGATAGACTATGTATTTATTATTAAATACTACGTTTAAGCTCAGCTATGTGATTGAGAGTTTTCGAGGTAATTTCGGAGGGATACGAGGGATAGAGAATGAAATAAAAGTGCCTAGGTTTTACGTTCGGCCATAAATGCACTAAATGTTTTGAAAATCCGTCCATCCGTTTTAACGTGATTCAGCACAATCAGACAAATGCATGAACAGAGAAGAAAAATATTCCAATGGAAGAGTAATATTTCGTAACTTACTCAGTGAAGAAATTATTGTCATTAATCACTAGTTAGAGAATGAGAAGATTATCAGATCACTCACCCAGAGATTCTGAGAAATTATTGAAGTACTGAATACAGGATACCCCTTCAAATAATTCATCATAGAGATCTAACCAAACCAAAGGTACATCCGGAGGAATGATAGTTTCCAAATAGCCGATATTAGGACACACTTGACCTGAAAGTAATTGGAATGAACAAAATTCTAATAAGTGCTTTTAAGCTTTAAAGATTAAAGAAAAAGTTCAGAAGTTTTATCTGTTTTTAAAAAAAAAATCATAAATTATCGATTTACTAATGTATACATTGATCTGACAGTTAGCTTTAATATGAGAATCTATATTACTAAAATCTTTTATTTCTCTGTCTGTCTGTGTGTCTGTCCGGCGCAGTTTTCTGTGAGAATGAAAAATAGAAAGAATTTTTTCAATGAAACATCCGCGACAGGAATCGAACCTGCAACCTTCTGATCCGAAGTCAGACATCTTACCCATTAGGCCATGGGAACTACAACTCTCTTCATATTACTTTTTTGACTTATCTGTCAAAACTGAACTGACTTTGACTGAAAAGTAACAATTGTAATTAAAAAGAAAGTCAAAAAAGAAAGACGCAGTACGTCATTAGGTAGAATACTGAGAAATCAGTATTTGTAACTTAAAAACCACTGAAAAGTATCAATTGGAATTGGATAAACGAGATGAACGAGAGTGTCGATAACATCAATCGAATGATAAGTCTAAGAATACAAGGAGAGACTACAGAGCATACAATACAAGTGCGCATAAAATTGACACTTCTGATAATCCATCACACGAACATCTCTATATGCCCAAGTGTCTGAACGCATTGAATCTCAGCGGAATTCCTCAACATCGTTTGTCATTGAAGATTGGATCTCCAATAATATTGTTGCGAAACATCAATCCCAAGTTTGCATACTGCAATGGAACTCAACTTAAATGCTGTTCATTCGATAATGATCTCATAGAAACCGAAATTATAACAGAACTCACAAAGGAGATTTTGTTTTCATCCATAGGATGTCTATGGAACCATGCGGTAATCTACTTCCATTCACTTTCACAAGAAAACAATTTCCGATCAGACCTTCTTATGCGATATTTATCAATAAAGCTCAAGGACAAACTCTAAATAAAGTTGCCATATAATTGAAAAACGTTGTCTTAACTCACATACAACTTTAGGTCTTTGAGTCACAATTCAACAGAATTTGGTTATCTTCACTCTAAAGAATACTCACAATCAATTTGTTGCGAAGAATTTCGTATACAAGCTATGATCTTCATTTATCATCTATATCAACTTACGTCCATCTGAAATCTCTTCTTCAAATATCTATATCGAGCAATCTGATGGCCTAGCTAATAGATATAGATAATTTTCACTATTTGTAACTCAAAAACCACTGAAAAGTATCAATTCGAATTGGATAAAAAAGAACAGAAAAAAAAAATAATCACTATTTCTATTTGGTAGAATACTGAAAAATCGCTATTCGTTACTCAAAAACAATCACTATTTCTAACTCAAAAACCACTGTAAAGTATCAATGGAAATAAAAAAAGAGACTCAAGAAAGAAAGAAGCACTATTTCTATTAAGTAGAATACTGAAAGCTCACTATTTGTAGCTCAAAAGCGACTGAAAATTGTATCTATATTACGAAAATCTTTTATTTCTCTTTCGGTCTGGTGCAATTATTGTAATTTACAAAAATAGAAATAATTTCTACAAGTTATCTACTGGAATCCAACATGCAACCTTCTGCTCCGAAGTTAGACGTCTTAGGCATTAGAACACAAGGATTACATTCTAATCTCTATAAAAAATAAAAATATATCACAGATATATGATTCACACGCTGATTCTAAAAGCAGTCGTGAATTGAGAGAATATATACATCAAAAATTAAAATAAACAAAAACTTTAAAAAAATTTTAGTTTTATTTTACTTGATGTAATTTGTGTGTGTGTGTTTTTTTAATAAATAACAAATTGTTTTCCGTTATATACGCGAGGCTTCCGGAGCGAAGCGACGGGTAGCCGACTAGTAGTATTTTAAAATTGAATCAGTTTATTTTCTAGTTTGTTAGTTTCAAGAACAATTTCTTACATAGGATTTCTTATATTGATTTAAAAAACGCATGATTTAATGCTAACTTTGTACAAAAACCTATAAACTATTGGTTTATAGATTTTTGTACAAAATTAGCATTAAATCATGCGTTTTTTTGCATTAGAATGCTTTGAAAGTTTTTATTTATAATATTGTGATTTTTTTATCACATGAGCACAGTTTTGAAAGATTGGTTATTTGGTCTAAGTCAATCTATTCCTCGTTGGTGTTGCGAGACCGTAAAGTAAATTGCCAGCCATTGTCATTAGATTAGTTCCGTAACTTCAGAATGAGATGCAAGGATACTTACTTATTACAAATTCAGCACGGAGCTGCGGTGACATTAACTTCACTTTTTTCCAGACGAGAGGTGAAATAACTTGAAATTCGGAGTTGTTGAGCCTGGCCGCGTAGACAATAAGAGTATTGGAGAATATCCGAATCACCTGTAGTATCTTGCATTCGCAAACCAGCAATGGTAGAGTTTCGTCTGTCAGTTCACCCAGATTAAAATGAAGTGTGTGAAGGCTGTGAAGCACAGTCAGACATTTGAGGAGCACTCTTGGATTCCAGCTAGTTGTAGAACATAATAATTTAGAAACATTTCCTTACTCTTTAGTGAACTAAGAAAATTGCATAAAAATACCCAAGACAGACCATAGACAGAATCAGTAGAATTATACTATTACAACAATACTCTAAATTCAATGTAAATCATAAAAATGAAATGTTTGAAACAAGAAAATCATGTTGTACTGAGAGGTAACACTGCAACAAAATATATTACGAAAAGTTAATACATTAACCTTTGATAAAGAACTGATTTAAATAGTTATTAATGTAAAGAAAACTCATTAACAGGAACAGTGACTTTGCTCACGACTCTTTGTCAGTTCTGAGAATTTTTTCCAAAGTTTGATCAACTTTGGAATTTAGTTTGAAAAATGGAAGAGAAACCTTAAAAATTTCAATTTTTATTCTTGCAAGTTGACTTCATTCCATGGGCGCTGTTTTCAGTGGAATAGTATGTCTTCAAATGAAGCAATGCACCAAAAAGAACTGCTTCAGACATTGCTGCATCGATCACTGAATAGTTATCTGTTTTAACTCTTTTCCTGCTTACTTTGTTTTCTAAGATTGCTTATCAAGTATGGTTATCTTTAAAGAAAATTACAGATAAAGATTTGATAATACGAAATTACTGTTTTTCTTGTCTGAGCACGTTAAAAGCTTTTTAATAATATAAACAAGCATTGCCAGACGTTTTTCTTTTAATATCAAAGATTTCGTATCCAGTTATTCTTTGTTTCAATGTTTTTTTCAAATCTCAAGAACATCCTTATGACAGGTTTCGAACGAATGGGACAGAGAAATAGTTTAACTTCTTTAAATGCTTATCAGCTATTAATATTATAATGAGTTTCAGAAAACATAACTTCTAATGAACTTATATCATACATAGTAGTAGTACCAAAAGTGGATGTTTTGACCTAATTAGTCATCCTTTTATAAGAAATATATTAAATTTATCGCAGACCTCACACAAGAGATGAGGACTAGTATTAGGCCAGTGTCGGATCCGTTGTATCAGATGAGTGGTGTAAAGCTTTACCATATCTATCTGTCTGTCTGTCTATCCTCATACTGGTTCAAAATACATGTTGGGTCCCCTGGACCGACGAGCATTTAGCAGCAACCCACATTTCAAGTTTCAATGGATGGGACAGAGGAATAGTTTCAAATTCCTTAAATACTGCTCAGAAATGAATATTGTAATGAAATTCAGAAATAACTAAAATACAGACGGGCATTCAGCAGCAACCAATGGTTCAAGTTGGGTTGAAGATTAATAACTTGGTCACAACAGCTCGAAATGTTCATTCCGTAAATGTGTTGTAGTTGTAAGTTTCATTTTTATTGATGAAATAAAAAATTCTCATATAATAATATTTAACTCTCTTAAAGTACATATACACGTATCTATACACGCACGAACCTTCATACCCCGGACTTACGGCTGAAGCGCATTAGAAAATTCGAAAATTTACATAAATCGAAGCAACAATATTTTCACCTATCAATCTACGTAACAGATGTACAATTTTTGCCTTAAATTCTAAGATCTATATTAGTACACTTCTATTTTTGAACTCAAGAAACACTAAAATAAGAATTATAAGCACTTTATCACGTTAAAAAATCACATTAAAAGGGTTGAGACCAGGTTTTATAAGTGACATCCCAAAACAGCTGTTTCTCGCTAAATTGGCGATCATCAGTTGAGAGTAGTCACTGTAGACACACAAGTATGACTCATACAGATGTGAATATAAATGGATGTAGGAAATATGGCACCTCTACAAAACTAATCTAAAAACAAAATAAAATAAAAGGAAAGCGATGTGCTGTCCTTCGACAGCTTCAACGAATTTTCCATACGCATGGAAAGTGTGTTAATGCATTTTTAGGCGCTTTTTCGTATTTTAATTGCGCATGGAAAATTCGTTGTGGCTGTCGGTTTCGTTTTATTTAATTGTAATGTGTATTTTGGTTTTAGTTTAGTTTTGTGGAGGTGTGTTACATATTCTTACTTTAAAATCATTTTACTCACAAAGAAAAACAGCCAAATACAAAAAGATGCGAAGACAATTTGATGAAATGTATTTATGTACTATTAATGCGATATGCTGGCGATTGAGCACATATTGTACGCAAGCGTACGTAACTCGGAAGCAAACACGTACGTAACTTCAGAGACTGGTTCCAATGCAAACTGTACGTACATCCGGGGTATGACTGTATATTTATAAGCATTTTGATCATTATTTTCTTGTAAATATAAATAAAATAAATACCTAGGTAAGTCAATGGTTAAAATGTGTTCATGGAGGACAATGTTCGTAGTATTTCTAGCGTTCAGTGCACCTAGAAGCAGGGCTTTATGTAGAAAGGGCATCTTCCATTCAAGTCGAAAAGTCTTCAGCTGTTCTTGAGTACGAAGAAATTTAACCAACGATAGAATTAACTCCTGTACCACAGAAGTTTCAGTTTGTCCTCGAAAATCTTCATTGCCCAGCAGAGAGAACTGCTCCAGCTGTGGAATCCTTTCACCTGCCAAAAGACTAATAGAAATTAACAGTGTCAATAGTTAAAAACGAATTTACTTTCAGGTACCATAATTTTTTAGAAATTTTTCCCCCTTTCAACAATTCTACATCATGTGTTAGAAAACATGAATCCAAAACGAATTTCATTGTTGCCACAAAGAAATCTCGAAAATCCAGCAACTGATGATGCATCTGAGGCACTAACTAGGCCATTTGCTAATCTGCTATTTGTTTGAAATGTTATACTTCGATTTTTAACTATCAAACGATGTAATGTGATAGTGCTGAAAGAAAATAGTGCAAAATGATATTTCAAGAAGCCTACCTTACGTCACTATTACTAATCATTACCTTCCCAATTTGTGCTTTCTGTGGTTTTGGTCAGAATCATTATCTGAAAAGTTATTTTTTCTACGAATAAATGTAGCGTGCGCGTAAAAAAGTACTTTACAACAACAGTGAGTGTACATTAACATCTGGGTGTACCAGTTGCTCAGGTTCAACGCGATGATTACTACTTCTTTCTGTAGCAAATTTTACGTTTTCACAAGAGTATATGTATCCTATCACAAGGCGGGCACCAGAAAGAGCTTCACTTCTATACAATAGTAGATATGCATCTGAAGTCAGTTCGAGCGATTAGTGACAGTGTAACATTCATAGTGGGAGGCAGGGAAAGTGGAGCATTCCCTTTAAAGCACTGTCTGTCATTCATTAAGTGTATTTATGTGTCCAAGGGCAATGTGAAGTAATGACTGTAATCCAGAAGAAATTGGACTCATTCTGTTGGACACTGGTTAACCTGAACGGTGGTGAAAGTCCGAAAAAGTCGATATGAAATTACCAGATCATTTGATTGGTTCGTACTGGAACCATGCGTCCAACTTATACACTCTGCACTACGATCTCTACAACTCGGTCTGTAATTGGTTCTCGAAGTTTTTGTACTGATTCTCGAAGTAATCTAGAATTACTTTCTATAGTGTACTTCCTTACATTCTTTAACTGAGGAAATGAAGTTTAATTAATAAAAAACTTATTTTGTATTTTAAATTTTATTTAATACTTTAATGTAAAATATTTAAAAATTTTCATATAAGTTGATAATTCGTTTCATTCAAGCTTGGAAAATGAATTTACACACACTATGTAAAATATTAAGTTTTAGAAGAATGAGTTTTTCAAAGATTATTATTAACTATGAAAAACCCGGGTTTTGAGGAGACTCGCGCACTTAATGCACTCTAGTCCAATTACTTCAATAAATAATTTAGTGTATGAAGAGGCACGGTCAAGTAAATGACACTGCGACTTCTAGAATTATTAGAAATTATAAATTGTTTTGTTTCGGTTTTAGAGCTAATAAAGCTTTTGTTATGGCCTTTCTTATGGATTTTTCCAAGTTTTTAAAAAACAATTTTTTTGAAAATATGATTGTGCACTTCTACATGCATTTCTACGTGAGTGTGCAAAATCTCATATTTCTAGCTACGTATTTTTTCAATAAAACGGTACACAAATTGTGATCTATTTGGGAATGGAGTGACTCCCATCGCTCGTCTAAATTATTGTTTTGGCTACTTTTGCAATCTTAAAATGTTAAATCCAATTTTTACTTAGTTTTATTTCCATTGTTGTTTTATTCTTCCCTTGTCTCAAATTTAGTATAATTTAATATAAATTTAGTTTAAAGTTAGGGAAGCAGACTATTCGATAGTAGTTCTTATAGTTAAGTTAGATCTATTCTATTCGCTATTAACCATACCTCTCTATGAGAAATGTGATTGGAAGGTAGATGGTTTCTGGATTAAAGCCTCCTTCTGTATGAATTAATCCTCCTTTAATCCACAGATGGCTTATCCATTGTGAGCAATGCTGAAGGATTCGGACTGCGTGCATTGCCTTACAAAAAGGAACACGGTTAGTCCAGGAGACAGCATTGTGAAACACGCAGCCCAGACGTCGCCAAAGAAGAGGACAGTCCAACGCTTTGGACCACGACCGGCAAGTGTTAGCAGCGTTCCTTCGGTCATTCGGATTCAAATACGACAGAATTTCAACCAAGATATTCTGTGGTAGATTGTTCCAGCATTTCGTTGGATCACAAGGAATCATGGCAAAAAATTCTGGAATGAATCGAACGAGAAACAACTTTTGCTTCCACTACCTTCCAACTGTCTCTCAACGGCTACATTTGGAAAAACCGAGTCTTGAATTTTTGGCAGTTATGCCGATAACAAATGATTAGTGAAGCTTATCTCAAGAATAATGGTGCCCTATACATTCTATGCATTTCATTTTTAAGCAACAATTGATGCTCTTTGTGCGAGCCGAGTCGATGTTGTAACACAATATTAGTTCGCATTATTTCCGCTGATCGTGAGGTGACGCTAAGTCATCCACTGTTAGTATCAGAGGGTCCAAAACGCTGCGTAGTAGGCAACGCGATATTTTCTATTTGAGTATGACCTCACATAGTTACAACTTGGAAGTTCTCTTCTTTTCAAATAATAAATAGTGCTTCATTTTTGGAAAAAAACAAAACCACAAAAATGTTTTGAAAATTACCGAAATAATATTTGAAATATTAAATTTATAAGTGGTCTGACATTGAAATAATAAATAATTAAATAAATACATCAATCAATCAATCGCAAAAAAGGATCTTTTCAAAGATAATACTGAGACAACAGAAATTATAAATTTCATTGTTATTTTCATCAAATATTACAAAATAAAATTAGTTTTTAACTAAATAGACTTCGTGTTCAATAAAAGGCAATGAAAATTAAAGAAATGTAATGCTACCAAAGAAATTAAAAATGCTAGGAAAAAAGAAAAAAAAGCGAAACTTAACGTCCAGAATAATTCATAAATCAAGAGAAAAATCAGTAAATATGCCTTCGCACATTAAGCCAACATCAATGGGAATCCTGAACAGCTGTTTCATCCTTATTAGGAATCATTAGCAGAATTTACCTTTGATGTTTTGCTGAGACTGCGCGAAAGATATTGAAAAAGTTGTTGAAATTTGTGTTTTGTTTTTTTTTGTTATTTTTGTAATATTTACTAATTTGTTAAATAATAAAATGATATTCTGTCTGTGAACTTTTAAAGATTTTATTTTATGAGTTCTGCTCCGATATTTTATACATATTTTCTTTATGTCAATCTTAAAAAATAAATAAATAAATAAGTAAATAAATAAATAAGTAAATAAATAAATAAATAAATAAATAAATAAATAAAGTGTAGAGCTCTGGGTTGTTTTAATCAGTTTCATTTAGTTGAATTTTCAATGAGGAATCCCTGCATTTTCACTGAAAGAGAGTTTAGCAAATTTACATTCTTTAAAGGATTACCGTAGTCCAGAAAGAATTTCCTTACAGTGGAAACTTTTTCTTAATTAGATACGACATTTTGTCACCGAACTTTTTCTCTTTTAAATACACGAAAAAAGTATTTACAAAGAAATTTTTTAAGGAAACTAAATTTGGGTTACAATTAGAGATAAAAAGAAAATTAAAATTCATTTAATAGTAATATTTTTTTCTGTTGTCTTTGAAATTATCATGAGTGAGTGACAGAAAATAATATTTCAATCGGAAAAAAATTTAAATACTTCAAAACTTTTCATTTTAATTTCAAATAGTTATTGGGTGTTACACTAAAAATGTGAGAGCTCTGGAATCCAACCTTGCAACCAGGTGACGTCATTGCGCTAGCCAATAGAAACCGGTTTCGCTGCGGAGCCAACCTTCTTTCTTAAAAAACCTTGTGTTAGTATGCTGTTGACGTCTTGAGGCAAAAAAGTGAATTTAATAAGCTAAATTTTATTTATCATAAAAGAATTTACACGTAGTACATTAAATGCTAAACATTGAATTTTATTTAATCTAAGACTCGAACGAGTAATGAGTAATGAGGTAATCATCATAGCGTGACTTCAGTCGAAATCAATTATAACAATTGTTTACGTTTTTCTGCTGTTTATTCATAATGAAATAATTGAAAAATCAATGACTCTTTAAACAAAGCAATATACTTATATACTGTACAAAATTGGTTGTTATTAACATTTAGAGTCACAATAAATAAAAATTCGTTTTTTCAGGGATCTAAAGGTCAAACGAAAATTCCAGATTTTCATTACCAGGAAGAGTGTGGATAAGCAAAAACCTTCTTTAAACATAGCCCTCATATGAAAGAAAAACATAATATAATAAACAGGAGAATCTTTATTTTTAAATTTTTTGATTGTTTTTTTTTTAATATATAGACAAGTAATTTAAGAGATGAAACTTATCCTTCTGCCTCATAATTTTAACGTTCTAAAATTCTTAAAAGAAAATGAATGGAAACATTTAATTTAGCAAACGAAACATTTAGATGTTACAAATAGAAATTAACTATATACCCTCATTTCTCCTTAGCATAGTAGTGACTAAGCAATGTAGCAGTGAGGGCAGGAGTCCATTTTAAAATCTGGGAAACCAAAATAATGGTGTTCATATTTTAAATTGAAATATACATAATGTACACGAACATTAAGAAAGGATGAAGCCCATGCATCTGCTTAAAGTGTTTATATACGATAAAAATAAAATTATTTACAATAAAACAACCGGTTTCCGTCCCGAGAGGGAATTTTTCTCAAGGAAAGAGAAAAAAACATTTGCTTGAGAAAGCTCCCTCTAGGGATGGAAACCGGTTGTTTTATTGTATATAATTTTATTTTTATCGCATGTAAACATTTTAACCAGATGCATAGGCTTCATTCTTTCTTAATAATACCAACAGTTCATGTAAAATTGTAATTATACACAAACATCTTAACAAATTTTGTGGAAATTCGTTTTTAGATCCGAGTTGTAAGGGGTGGGGGGTGGGGGGCAAACAGACACGGGCGGACAGGACAAACGCAATATCAACTGATTTTAGTCGCTATCACAATAACTCCCAAATGATTCGCTACCAACAGTACTTTTAACACATTTAGCAATCTTTGGCAAATTTTTAATAGTAGTTCACCAACAAAAATTGCCTTACATAGAAAGTTATTTCTCAAAATGTCCTTCCCTCGCCTTCATACAGGCGTGCAACCTCGGCCACCAGTCCTCAATAATGCTACGCAGTGTCACTTTCATTCTGTAATAAGACCAAACATAGAAAAAAACATGGCTGCCAAGACATCGCTCTCAGTTCATTTCTTTTAAAAGGTTTTCCTTTTTCAGTGCAAATGCACAGATTTTATTTCTTTATTTTATGAGGTAGAGATAACGTAAATTTGATGTCTGGAAATTCACTTATTTTTGAAAAATATTTTTCTAAGCAAATGCTAAAAGTTACATATACTCTTTAATACTTCTTAATAACATTAACAACATACCGGCAATATTTCGTCTTTTCTCAAAGACTTTCTCGAGCCATTTCTAAAACTCAAGGAATAGAGAATAACATCTCTCTTTCCCAACCACTAAATAATAATACAACAAACCAAGAATTCTAAAACATGGAATATATAACAATAGAGGAAACGTCATCTCAAACAAGTCCAAGTTACAAATTTATTGTTTAAAAACTTAATTTTGGTAAAGTCTTTAGAAAAAACGAAATATTGCTGGTATGTTGTTAAGAAGTCTTAAGTCTTTTTAAGCTGTTTCACGCTTCATCAATTGAGAGTAGTCACCAGTAAACATCAAAGTCTCAATACAGTGGTGAACAGAAGTAGGAATAGGAAGAAACTACTTCACAACTGATGAACGTCATATAAACATGAAACAGCTGTTTCACGCTTCATCAATTGAGAGTAGTCACCCGTAAACATCAAGGTCTCAATACAGTGGTGAACAGAAGTAGCATTAGGAAGAAACTACTT
>JAFIDM010008419.1:49254659-49281136 GCA_023159025.1 Thereuonema tuberculata | reverse complement strand
AGTAAACATCAAAGCCTCAATACAGTGGTGAACACAAGTAGGAATAGGAAGAAACTACTTCAGAACTGATGAACGCCATATAAACGCGAAACAGCTGTTTTGAAATGTCATTAGAACCTGGTCTCAAACTTTAGTGTGTTATTCAATTTTAGACGCTTTTTCTTTGTTTAAATGAACAAGAAATATAAATGAAAATAGAAATGAATATAAATAAAATATAAATAAAAATAGAATGAAGAAAATTCATGTGTTGGACTCCGCCACCTCAATGAATTTTCTGTATTCTATTTTTAATCTATATTTCTTGTCTTGAGTTTTGATTTTTCAAGGTGCCATATTTCTTCCTATTGAAAAAAAAATTATATCTTCATTTATTTATTTTTGAGTATTTTATTATTACATAAAAACTTATTTTTTTTTAATATCCCAAACAAAATTTAAATGGTATGCTTACATGTAAAATAGAAAATGTTTTACAAAAGTTATACATAAGAATGCTGAGTTCCATATTATTACATGTACGAATTCATTTTTTAAATACAACATAAAAATCAAAAATAAATTTGACGTTATGTCAATGAAAGGCACATGATATGATTGTAATATTAAACCTTTTCTTCTGATCCACATCTTAAGATGTTTTATGATTGTACAGAAACGTGCTAAGGAATTGAAATTAGAAAGAGTGTGAAACCTTACGAAGTATGTTACCCTTTAAGAGTTTGGAATGGCAATGCAAAATCGGCGAAACAGAAAACGTCAATCCCAAGAATTTCTCCAGAATAGTTTAATAGAAATTAAATGTTCTTTAACGGGATAGCAAAAACCACAATTCAATTGAATAAAAATTGAGAATACGAATTTGCTTTTGTAGCAGGTGAGCCTGAAGACATTGTCTAACACCAGCAACAAACCTGATATCGAGAAATTCATGAAACATTCCTTGAAGTCATTGGAACATTTAAGATTTGAAAGTTCAGTTTAATTGAAGTCGTCTGATGCTTATTTATACATTGATTGCGATGTGTTATTTGCAATTTGATACTTTTAAAACTATCTAAAAGGAAAGAATTTGGAAACATGTAGAACTTATTCAATTTATTTCACTAATTGTCTTTCTGGAATCATTGAAAGATGAAATAATGGAATAGAAAACACATACAAAATTTCCGACTTTCAAAGTTTTCACAATCAGAAATTAATTCGAGATACCTTTCTCAATTTCTATTCTGAATCAAGCGATTCTTCAGTTGAATCATTTCATTCATTACTTGAGTCACTTGATTCTTCATCTGAGTCATTTGATTCTTCTTCATCTGAGTTCTCTTCATTGGATGTCGAACACAGCATATGCTCTGATTTGATCACAATCTTCTTAAACAGACCAGTACGCTGACAATTTATTCTCATACTATCTAGCAGAATTTGCTCCACTTTAGTCAAACGTAGAAAAATTATCTCAAGCGTCTGTAAACCTGCAAAACATAAAAAAGGATTTCTGGATTAAACATGTTGAAGATCAGAAAACTAATTATATACGCCATATGTCCATAAATTCCATAAGTCCATATTATAATATTTGTGTAAACTCAAATTTCAACATCATTTTTAATTATTAATTTCACTTATTATTGATTTTTTTTTTAATTCATATTTTGAATTCATTCTGTCACGTAGGCATGAGTTATTTCCTTATATAACCAACATTTATTGGTGAACCAACGATACACATTGTTAACTAAACCCCTAAAAATTATAACACAAACATTCATAGAATCCCGTATGTACAGATAAGAGAGGGTAGGGGTACTTATCCAACCTGGAATTTTCAAGTTAAATGAAGTTCATTTCATTTTTTTTTCTCAAGAGGACTAATACAAATAATGAAATTTTGTAACCTTGTTTCTCCGGACTAAATGTAGCCGGAAATGATCCGGAAACAATGGGAAAGATTCCAGTAACAATATAATTGTCTAAAAGTTACCATTATTTTTAAAACAAATTTTGAGTCACTTTAAAAACACAATACATTATTAATAAACTAATCCCTAACAAGTTTTCATACAAACTTCAAATAACTTATTTTTTAATAAAATAATTGGTAAGTTTTTGCTGTGCAAGGTTGGTAGGCCTTTTACAGACATAAAATATAATATTTATCTTATACAATAAATTAATCTATTTTGAATAATTTGTATTGCATTACGAATCAGTTATTTTTATTTTTTCTTTGAATAACGTTACAAAAATAAGTACTTTATTTTTTAAAAATTTGGTCCCGATTAACCGGAAATCCGGACTAACGAGGGCCGAACAAACGAGGTTGTTCTGAACTTAAGTTTACTTAAGTTATTCCATGTAGTTTCACTGTATGAAGACCAATTTTAGCAGCCTTTTTTATATTGTTTTTTTCTTTGTCCCTCCTGGAAAATAGTGTTTTTGGCGCTTATGCAAATATTGTTAGTTTCAGATACAATGTAGACGGTCTCCTATGATGTACCCCTGAATAAGTACTTCTATGATTGTTAGGCAAAATAGTCTACTCGAATTGTCTGTGTTTGTGATAGAAGTCGTAATTTCCAAGAAACCGAACACTGGATAATAATTATTATAAATCTCTGATCTACATCTACCACTATCTGACAATGTAATCATATAAATAGTGATTTATTGAAATACAATGGAATTGCTAGAGACTTACGAATTTTATTTTCTGCTTTTAAAATACATAGATCATAAATGATGTCCAGTGAAAGCTTTGCTCTGACGTGTAAGTGAGACAGTCTTTGACACTCCTGCACCAATTCCACGAGCGAAGGTCTAATGTCTTGCATTTTGAAACGGCAAATGTAGTCCAGATGTAAGAATTCTGTGAGCAAAGAAGTAAAGTTTAATTAATATGAATGTGATAAGGTCTTTATCGGAGAAAAACTTTTTTCTATTTTGTTAACACTGATTTCTGAAATTATTTAATCCCTTCCGCTACAAATTTGTAAAGAAAGAAGAGCATGAATTTAAGTAATTTCATCAATGACAGTAAAAGCAAGCGTTAAAAAAAGTAGCGCAAAAAAAAGATTAATATAAGGAGATTATTGATAATAAAATGGTAACTATAGTAGACAACAAAGAAACGATTTCCCACCTCGAGCTATCATCGGAGAGGGCTTGGACGGCCGTTTCGTCCTCTTAAGGACTCATCAGCCAGACAAACTCCACCGATGACGGGCTCAGAAGGTGCGAACATGTAAGAATTGCATTCTAGATCCTGTAAGTGGGACCCCACAATAGGAAAATGCAATCAAAATACACAATAATAAAAAAATTGTCAAATCCTTGCCCTGCGTTCCGCTACGCTCAGAAGGAATTTGTCTAAAGCATAAAACAAAGCTTTTAAACCAAATAACGCGAATTAATTGCCTGAATAGTAATTCGTATTACGTCATATTCGAATTGAAACTACTGAATTAAGGTTTCATAGCGACGGCAAGTTTGGTATGCTATTAGTTGACTCAAAAAAAATGGATCATTATCACATTCTTTCATGTTTTTCGTAAATTCCCTATAAGTTCCGTCAGTCTTCGGCCATTATAACTTCGAGTTTACCTATTGTTGGAATTTGTGGAGGAAGTGCGAGGCTATTCTGATTTACCAGCCATAACTGCTGAGTGCGTTTTCTAGAATTCAGATAAATATGTAGTTCGGAGAATTATTTTATACTACAAAGATATCATTGGCGTATATAGAATATATTTTCGGGGGGGGGGGCCCAAGATTAATATAATTAAGTAGACACCCCATAGAAACCTATCTGTTCAACCAAAAAAAAAAAAAAAACGTTGGGAGGACATATCTTCATTATTTCGGAGGGTGCCCGGGCCCCCTCGGCCCCCCCCTTATATACGCCCCTGAAAGATATACAAATCCATGACTAAAATGTACCTAATAAAGATCAAAATTTCAAAAAAGGAATAGTCAAGGTATCACTGCCTAGGTTTTTTTTTTTTTTTTCTGGGGTACGCTTTTTTTTTTTATGAAGCCATTTCAAAAAAGGAACCGTGTACATGTACAATTATAGTACTAAGTACACATTGTTACAATACTCTAATAGAAAGAAGGTTGTGTCAATGTCGTCGTTGAGATAAAACCGCCCCTTCTATCTCAGAACGACCTCCACCTAGAAACCCGATTTCAATGGTTTTGCGAATCTCTTAGTGAGATCTACTGATCCACCAAATTTCAGTTCTTAGCACCTGTAGTTTCTGAGTTGAAAGTGATGCCGATGGAAAGACATAACAGCGGGAATATGTGCGCTCTGCATAGAGGCCTTAAAAAAGTTAAAGAAGTGTCTCACTGCAGGCCTACCTGATCCTTGGGGGTCGCGGTAGGTAAGGCTCCCGGCGTTTCGTGACGAACGGGACGAAGTTGAGGTCGGGTGGTCACCAACTTTAACCCTCGGGAAAGAACCCGGTACCCATTTAGCAGAGGGCTGGGTAGACCCTAGAACTAATTTAGAGGTGAATGGGGCATGGAATAATCCCCGCCTTCCGCCGAGGCCAGGGATCGAATAAATGCCTATGTTTTACGCTAAATCGTAAATAATCTACGATAAACAAATTTTGTTGAAATCTATCCAATTTGATGCAAGCACAAACAAAGAGACAAATGGATAAACACAGAAGAAAAATATTCTAGAGGAGTAGGAAGAGTTTGCATGCTCAATCAATTATGTTTTTTATTTATTTATTTTAATTTTTAATGAGTTCTTAATTTTGTATTCGCTTGAATTGATTTATTAAGCATAAAAGAAAAAAAAAACAACCCGATAACGATTTGATAAATTTAGAGCCCTTTACGATTAATTAATAGACTGGAAAGGCTTCATGTTTACCCTGAAGCCTAACTCGAACAAATCAAACGTTGTAAATACAGGCATGTATGTGAAGGCTGCACGTGAAGGCTTTAAGTATGTTCGTGACATAACTTCAACACTTTGATATAATTCTTCACAATCAAACTAAATCAATTCCACTTGAAGAGATGTGGTCATTTTCAATTAGCCTTGGATTGGCTTAGGGTGACGTCAGTCTTTAATAATGAGAAGAAAAACTCAATAGAAGGTATCGTGAACTTGCTGTTTTCAAAGCAGCAAACAATGCCAACCTTATACATTGTTTTCTTAAGCTCAAATGCATGAGCTAATATATATATAGTTCTGTTATGACTGTGGGTGGCAAGGAAGCCGAGCACCGCGACCGTTTGTCTATTGTGCTAATCCACAGAAATAAGGACACACGGAGAGAAACAATGAGAAAGAATGCTGGGAGAAGTGCAGGGAAAACGGGAGAACCCCGTGAAAACCTGCCCAGCACGGGTCATCCATCATCACGAAACCTACATGGGAACCGAACCTCGGTACTCAGAGGTGAGAGGTCAATGTCTTAGCGGAGGTGCCAATCTAATATATGACATAGTATTATATATAGTTAAAACTGAAGAGCTGTAATTTGAGCATGAAACAGAAAAAGTAACTCCTGAAGTAAATGCTTCTTGTAATGATGCTCTTAGTAAAATTCTTCTTACAAATGGTTAGCGTGGTTTGGGACGACGTAATATGTAAATCCATGGTTATATTTTTTGCATAAATGTCTTTTTGCTGTTTATTTCACAATACGACTCCAGCCTAAATTCTGATTAGATGATCTTAAAAGTATTAATTATTCACAAACCTGTAAATATTTTAGAATTAGTAACGAGTTAGTTGTTACTATATTTCTTTTATTATATGTGTGAAGACACGTGACAACTCCGTATATCGTGAACGATTGAGCATTTGTTATTCCCTGTACTTCCGTTTTGAACATGGCGGCTGTTGAACACACACAGTTGTTTGTTTGTGCCAACAAAATTTTGAAGTGTCAATTGAGAGGAATCATTTGGAATGTTATTTTTTACTTCAAGTCGTATAACTCTATCGTAAAACGACTGAAGCAGCAGGTATTCTATCTCATTCAGTGTTCGATATTGTTAAGGAAATCGAAGCCTCGCTTACCACTAAGCCTAGCCCATTGTTTGAAACGGCGGGAAAGATAAGAGAGCAGCCGGCATCGATAATAGAAATGGACGACTAAAAACAAACTTTTTATGAAATCGAAAATAAATAAATAAATAAAAAATATTCTTAACATTGAAAAACCAACAAAAATAATCAAAATAAAACATTCTAGGGCGAAGACAATAGGATGGAAACACCAGAAGTAATTTACAACGACATTCCAGACGCAACCAAGCACTAACTAGTAAAAAAAAGAAATGTTAATGATTGGATAAATGTGATCACGTGGTCTTCACAAATATAATGAACGGGCTATCATTATATAGTAACCGAATAAGAAAAAAGATGTCAGACTTACCGAGAGATTTTGAGAAACTCTTGAAATATTCGATGCCAAACATACTCTGAAACAATTCTTCGTAATCTAACCAAACCAAAGGTACTTGAGGAGCTATGATCACTTTTAAAAAACTGAGACATGAGCATTCTTGATCTAAAAAGAAAAAAGAAAAAAAATGACTGAAATAATTGATACGATTAAGCATTGTAAATCTTCAAGGTAAAAATTCAGAATTGGTTATATCTCTTTTATGAACTACGCGATCAGATATCCATCGCATAGTGGAAACTAAGCAAACTGCTATTTTAGATTGGACCGTAAATAAAACATAATTCAAACTTTAAAGAAAGCGATTTCCCTCATTTTAGCAAGAGATTTCGGCGGTCGTTTCTGAGGAATGGTTGAAGTGGTGGAGGCCTAAATTAATGTGGCAATGTATTAAGTTGGGCAATTATTAAACTAAGTTCCTAATTTTGCGGAAATATGTTCGGTTTTTTTTAACGGGATGCGCGTACAACAGACAAATGAACAGACACAGAAAAAAGATATTCATGTGGAATAGGAAGACTACGCATGCTCCGAAAATAATTGGTCGAAAAGGGATCAATTACCATTGTCTTCATTGTACGCTGACAGTTATGATATCTCTATCCTAAATCACGATGATAATGA
This sequence comes from Thereuonema tuberculata, assembly GCA_023159025.1. NCBI lineage: Eukaryota > Metazoa > Arthropoda > Chilopoda > Scutigeromorpha > Scutigeridae > Thereuonema > Thereuonema tuberculata. The sequence continues at coordinate 49,274,072 of JAFIDM010008419.1, read as the reverse complement.
ATGAGTTTTTTTTTTCTCAAAAATGGTTGAATGGTTGAATTCAATGGTTGAATTCAAATTCACATGGTTTTGGAATGTGCTTCTTTTATTGAGAAAACTTATTTTACTTTTATCTTTGGGCTTTCCCTTATTGGACGATAGGTACAGGGTGTTTCACGCGCTATCGAACCCTGATTTTACCCTTATAATTTTCAAACTAATAGAAGTAATGCAGAGAATTTGGCGCGGACATACCTTGGTTTAGGAAAAGCACGGTTTCGGAAAGACACGAGTGGTAGCGCTACTGTCTTGGCCGATTGCTTTTTTTCGCTGTCATTGGCATTTGTTGTTGAAATATTCCATGAGTTTGTGAATCAGTTAGATGACGAGGAACTCCATACTGGCCATTTTCAGCAGGATGGGGCCACCTGCCACACCTCTAATGTCAGCATAGCTGACATTGTTTCTTTCGTTAAAGAGCAAGACATTTCTAAGGGACTTTGAAAACCAAGATCGCCTGACCTTACCCCATCGGATTTCTTTCTATGGGGCAAGCTAAAAGGGTAAATGTATCACAACGGACTCTCACGGAACTGCAAGAAACATTCGGCGGGAAATTGAGACTAGGACTCCCAATATATTGGTGAATACCTTCCATAACATGGAGAGGCATGTGCAGGCATGCCTTGATACCAATGGCGACCACTGTCAACACTTGCTATGAAATCATCATGCTTCTCCTAAACCAAGGTATGTCGGAGTGAAATTTCTCTGCATTACTTCCATTACTTTAAAAATTTTAAGGGAAAATCAGGATTCGATAGCAAGTGAAACAACCCGCATTTAGGAAGTATACTTCGTTTTCCTTTTTCTTCTTCTTTATCCTTTTTTTAGCCTACTTTCCGGAAAAAGGCGAAGCTCATCAAACTGTCAATCTGTGTGTTTGTGCTCCTCCAATAACTTATCAACCGTTAGGTGGATCTTCTTAAACTTGGCGTGCATCTTTATGAATAAGAACAACGCTAACATTTTTTATGAAAATTTTCATGTGTGGCTCAAGGCGAGAAACTAATAATAGATCATTATCAAAGTTCCTATTCGAAAAGCATTAGTACCGGAATTAGTTCACTTCTATCAGTGTTCTTAACAGTGCAGTCGTTTTAGTAATCCACTGTTTTGCGCAAGCTTTCAGGATATGATTAAGATGAATTGATTTAGACAACTTATGTGGGTAATGCGCTTGTCTAGTTTTGTTTCCTGAAAATGAAAAATGTGTACCATTTGCATTCAGCAGTTGAAAACGAACCAAGACTTTTCGTTCATAATGTTTTCATGACTTTAAAAAAAAAAACAAAGAAAAAAAAACTCTTCTTTTTTCCCTTTCAATTTTATAGCTTCAAATCACAGACTTTTATTTATATTGTCATGTCTTTTCTTGTTTTGAAAATGACAGTTAAAAATAAAAGAAATTAATTTTGTTTCTTTAACCCCGCCATTTCAGGGCTCACTATTAAATGTAAGAATTAGCAAAATCTGATCAAATAGAAATAAAAACCTACTTTACCATATGGGAGAAATTGCTGCATCCTTATGGCTGCTTTACATGCTCTTGAAAACTTGCCAGAAACCGGCAAGTAGCTCGAAAATCTCACCCTTGCCAGAAAAATCTGCTCTACATAAAACAAGTTCTAAAATCCTGCAAATATTAGAAGCAAGTCGACACCAGCGCTCTTGGCGGCGAGAAAATTTATTTAAAAACTATGACAGTGTTAACTTCACGTTGAAATCTGGATATTCTTTGCTCGTGGTTACAATCCATGGCATCATTCACCACATTCTCTTCCTCCTGGACCTTTTTTTCCTTTTTCTTTATCTCTGCTGTGAAATGAGAATTAATAGCAAACAAAGCTGCGAAATCAACCTTTTTTAGTCGCTTTGCCGACAAGTATTGATAATCGCGATCTAAACGAGAACAAAACGTGATTTGCCGCTCACATATGTAAGTTGTAGTCCAGCTACAACTGGCAAGCGGCATATTTTCGAGCGCGTTTGAAGCAATTTTTCGAAAGTGTGTAAAGAAGTTATTAAGTAACTTAAGGAATAATACTATAATTTCCTTGAATGTTTAGTGGTAAGCATTTTAGTAGATTTCGGATTCCTTAAACCCATCTTATGGGCTATTTTTAAAACCATAGTGTCAAAATATTACGCTTTTAAGTAATTCAAAGAATAATGCACTGATCTATATCAAAGTTCACATTTAACAACTTAATTTCACTGCCTAGATCGCATCAAAATTTTGTTCATTACACAACTATTTTAAGGTTTTTTTTTATGATGCAAAAACTTACTTCAACCATAATGTGTATTATTTATTTAAAGCACTTACATTAAGGAATTAGATTTCTTACATCTACGATCACGTAAAGAGCTGCTTTGTATATGGTCAAAGCAACTTATCCGAATTAAACATTGAAGGGCTAAACGCACTATTCCGTCTTACGTTATGTTTCCGCAAGATAATTGCTTTAGTGACGTACTTACGCCTTCAGGTCACCAGAATTGAGCCTCGTAAGACGTAACGGAGATCTTCAAATCAACGAAGTTCGCCGTCTGTGGAAACGTAAGGCCAGCCAATCCGATCGTGTGTGTGAAGCAACAGCCAATCAGAGAGCATTGACGTATTCATAAGGATTTTCAAGGTGGATAGCAAATTCGGCCGGCGCCATTTTGGTCATCGCTTCGATTGAATCCAAGGTTATTATGAATTAAGTATCACAGTAAGGAGATTATCTTTCGAAAATAAACAATATTTTTACTGAATAAATTAATTCTATGCGTCAGAATGGGCAGATGTCGACATTTTAGAGAGATTTTTTTTATTTCAACGAACATCACTGACGTAACTTACGACGGTAAAGTGTGGAGATGTCGACTAAGACGGAACGGAACGTTACGAAGACGCTTCATAACATAACGTAAGATGAGTAGTGCCAAAATGTCCAAAATGTCTATCCTTGCTTAGTATGGAGAAAGTCTTCTAATGATTCCTTTGATAGACTCTTAAATATATATATTAAACATAACAACTTAATTATTATTGTAAAAGATTTCAATCGCGTTTCACTTTAAAAGTCAAGAAATAAAGTAATTGCGTAGACTATTTTCTTATTGATTTAACAAATCATAGTATCCTCTTTTTGAAATACAATCTGACAGACCAACGTTGACATGGCGATCTCGTCAAGTTCGTTTTAATCTCGCTGATCCTTTTCTTCGTAGAGTTGTAGGCTATACTTCCAAGGGAGCATTTCAAGTTCATATTGAAATGCGGAAATAGCCATTTTTTGCGCTCAGCGATGTAACGATAAATGTTTTAATGTATCGTTCTCTAACTGCTTCACTCCGTCACAATTTCAAACGTATCTTAAAAGAAATCGAAAAAAGGCGAATTCAATTGTGCTGCGAAGTCCTACAACAGCATAAGCTAGCATTGCCAAGTCTTCCATTTCTCTGATCGTACGCAGCATTTAAAAACTCGAATTAGAATATATCAAATACAGAGTAAGGTACAGAGATACTTACGTACGAAAAATTCAACTCGGAGCTGTGGTGATAGCAGCTTCACGTTCTCCCACACATGTGGCGAGATGACAAAAGAACTGGAGGTGCGAGGCTCACCCAAGTAGACAAAACTAGAAATACAGAACATACGAATCACCCGCAGTGTCTTGCACCCGCCCACCAGCAGTGGCAGAGTTACATCTGTCAGTTCACCCAGAGCTACGTGAAGTGACTGAAGACTGTGAAGCGCAGTCAGACTCTTGAGTAGTAGGCTTGGATTCCTGTTAATAAGAAACAGTAGTGATTTAAAAAAATATTTATACTATTTAATGCCTGAAGAAAAGGCATAAGAAAAAAACCCAAAGGAAAAAACACTTTATCATGTACAAAACATATCTAGATACCTATCTTTACCTATATTTACATTGCACTTTTCCGTCAAAATATACAGATAATCCCCGATTTACGAACGGAGTCCGTTCCGAGAGCTTGGTTGTAAGTCGAAAATGTGCAAATATATATGCAAGTTATATAAGTAACTTACTTAGCTCAATAAATGAGGAAATGAATATTGAATTTATTTTGAATAAAAAAAGCACAGTAAATATTATGTATTTGCATATAAAATAATAATGGTACTTTGTAGTAAACAACAGTTACGACTGTTGGCAACAGAACAGAGAGCGGGGAATTGGCCTCTATCAACGTCATCTAGTTTGATTTTTCGTAGATGTTGCCTACATAGTTCTGAAAAGCGAGGAGGGTAAGAGCCTTGGCAGTACGACAAAGTTCGCACTGCCCTACAAATGGTTTATTAACCATTTGCCCTACAAATGGTTTACAAATGGTTTATTATAACGTATCTATTATATTTATTATCTATTACAAGTGGTTTCTAAATTATACCATTACAAATTAACTATTAAATGAATGATTTATACCTATTTTAGATACGTCCAAGTTTTTCTATTCAATATATTTGATGAATATTGAAAATAATCATTTTTTTTTTAATTTTGGTTTTTTTATATTTTGAAAATTAATAGTCGTTTGGTCATAAGTGTGGACTACTACTCTATTCAAATCAGTAACATTGTATAGTAAATTATGGAAAATTTCACAAAACGTTATAAGCAAATCAGAACGAACCATTAGTTACAATTGGAGAACTAGTTACGATGTGACTGTGGATAGAAAATTAGGTGTCCTTTGCCGAAGTTCGTGGAGTTAAACTATTACAAAATTACCACAGAATTCAATATAAATCCCAAAAATGTAACATTTGACTCAAGAAAATCGTGTTTTTACGAGAAAATATGCAACATTAATATTAAATTTTTAGTGGTATTATGTTTAAAAACACTATAATTGATAGCTAAATATGGATTTACAAAATATCTTTTGATGGAAGACTCCTATTCCAAAGTTCCGACTCTATCAGTTCTAAACATATTTATTCAAAATCAAGTTGAATGCTTTAACTTTAAGAGATCCAAATATGGAGGGTTGATGCGTCGTTATGTAGTCAAAGTTGTTACACTCATCTCCTACATAAATCCTCCCCTCCACCAGCGATGATTTTCGATATGCTCTCCTGACATCCTGACAATCGTATGACAACGAAGTTTCCATTGTAGTAGAGATCTCTGCAGAATGTCATCTCGATTTTCTCCCATTTTTCTCTTTGCAAACTTTCCAGAGACCAGTCAGCGTTGTGGCTTTACGGGATCCCAGTCCTCTTTTGAGAATCCAAACTCGCAGAAATCCACTGGACTTGCGTCAGGTGATTAAATGGAGATGTGGGTGAAAGGGATGGCACGTACACATGTTTCCGCTTTCATCCGAGCATAATATTGGAGGCTACTGCGGGCGGTATGACTGTACTCCTTGTCTTGGTGGTTACAGACCTTATGTCATCGTAGCCATACAATTTCGGTATTTGGTGTCGATAAATGTCATCCAATACATGCTCTTATCAAGGCTGCATTTATCTTGGCATTTGATGCAATTCTGGAGATGTCCAATATTTCGTTAAACGAATAGCCCGCAACGACCATGAAGTCTTTGGAGAAACTCTCTTTGCATTCGCGGATCCATTGACATCGACCTTCAGCACGATATGCAATTGCTCGAATTTTGTTGCAATGAGAGAGATAAGCCCAAGCATCATCGAGGGTTACGACATTCCTCCATTTGTCACCTGCCAGGAACGATTCGTACAGCCGTCGACTGTCGAGACTCCTGTCAGTCTCTCAGCTGCGTTGAAAGAGCCTGTGGCCATGTGTCTTGTAGACCTTCCGTAGGTTTAAATGTAGGAATAGGGCACACTGTAAGGTTAATGGGTTCACTCCAAGCCTGTTCGTCATATCTCGCTGAGTCGGGGGATTCTCCCTGGTTGCCATTGTCTTCAGTCGTGCTACCATTAGACGAGTGAGCTTAGTCAAGGGTTGTTTGTTTGGATGTTTTCATGGTGCTGCTGCAGCGACACTGAAACCATTCGCGTAACGTCTGATAATTTTACCAATGGCGGTCTTGGAAATCTACAAACCATCCTTTGAACACTGACATCTACTGCGCTCATGGCTGTACTTTGCCCTGGAAAGTCCAATTATATAACCAAAAAGAACTCAATTTCAGAGACATTCTTACACCTACAACTCAGAGAAAATACTGTATTGTTATTGAGATATTGTTATATCTCTTCAACATATCTATGCTATGTCACGTTTCAGTGTCTCGCGAAGAGCAGGATATTACATTTCACATTTGACTACATAACGACGCATCAATCCTCCATACATACAAGAAGGTGGGAATAACAGTCTTAGAATATGGGAAATAGGAATTCATAAATTTATTTAATAACGTTTGTCCAATTTTTTATTAATAATTATATAATATAATCGAGGAGAATGAATCGGGCTGTCGAGTCTCACTATAATCGAAACGGCCGTTCCCGACTCCCTCTGATGATAAACTCAAAGGCGTGAATGTTTCATTATATGTAGACCTGAGTTTTTTTTTACTACGAATTTTCTCTGCACGTTAAATTTGTTTTCATATGTAATAATACTTATAATTAGACTACTACTAATAATAATTTTATGTAACATATTTACCAGAAGTGGATATCTATTGTACACTGGATACCGCTCACCAATATGCAATAGATATGCCAGCACGATTACTGATTTGATCATAGTAGCCTTACATGTCCATTCCAGCACATACGTTATTAATGATCCCATGTCTGTGTGTGTAATGCCCTTCACAGCCTAAACCCAATGAGCCATACTTCGTTGGATTCTCCATGGCATGAGGTTTGGGGGAGAAATTGACTTCCGGTCCAGACCATTTTCGTTTCTAAGTGGTCATTGATCGGTGAGGAAAATTGGCTAAAGCTACGCTGACAACGATACCGTCAACCCAAAGTGATCACTAACTCAGAGTCGGTCAAATGGTGTTAGACATGAAATTCCACTTAACCTACGAATTACAAGGGCTTCAGTAAATCAGCATCAATCAATAACAATTTTAACAACGCAAATTGCAAATTGCAGGGGATTGCTTGGTTTTATGTTTGCTACAAAACTGAAAATTTACTTATTCTTTATGTATGTATTACAATAAATGTGTATGAATTTCTGAATTTTAGTTTCAACGATTTGAATTGCACATGTGGTCTTTGTTACATTTGTTAAATGTAACAGCTGCTATTTAGATTTAATACATATAGTGAACTCAGTTGAAGATCAGTATGAAGTTGATACATGGAATATTTAAATCACTTACGTAGGAGTTTGTTTCTTTAATCATTAGGTAACTTAGCTCTACCTTTAATGTGAATTGTGATACCAAAGCCAATCTAATACTCATCCATTCCAGTAAGACATTCTTAACTGGTTCAGATGGTTTCTATTTAATGTATTCCTGGGTAGAACTTTGGCATTTCAATTTCACAACTGAGGTTATGGTTTTTAAGCTAATACTGCTGTCATCCTCCAGCATTGAAGGGACAGCATTTTCAGTATGACTATTTCAATTCAGTTCCAGAAAGACAACTGAAGAACAGATAAACACATAAACAAAATCCTGAAACTCTACACTGTAGACATTTTCCAATATTTCGTTTTAATCTCTTAAAACTTTCTCAAGGTTTTTGTAAACAAAATTAAAAATATAACATAAATTTAAAAAGAGAATTCCTCTCTTTTTAAAAACGATAGAAAAACACAATAATTAAAAATAACAATAATTAAAAGACATGAGTAAACAAAAGGAATAGGACAAGAAATGGTGACTATTGTTAAGCAATAGATGACTTATTTGAAAGACTTATTTGAAGGTTTGGTGCACTCGGCCATGTATCTTTGCAATTGTACATACCCTTTACAATTACAACGACTTGAATAAATGATGCCCTTATTAGTAACGTTACTAATTGGAACAATGCAAGTATCTGATAGATTGCAAATTGAAGGTGGTTGCTTGGTTTTATAGCTTGTTACAGAACTGTAAATTCACTTGTTAGCTTTTTCATTGATATTTCATTGGTGTTATGTACATTATTGATTACAAATTGTGTGATGTTTATAATAATTTTAAACGTGCTTGGACATCTGTGGGTTTTGAGTGATATTTCCTTACAACATAAATAAAACAATACCTAGTTAATTCAATGGGGAAACGATGGTCAAGGTGCAAAGTGTTCAGGGCATTGCTGGTACTCAGAGCGTCCAGAAGCATCGACTTAAACAGAGCAGGTAGCTTCCATTCAATCCTAAAGGTTCTAAGCTGTTGTTGTGTACGAAGAAATCTTGCCAGTGTTAGAATTAACTCCAGTACTGCACAATTTTCTGTTTGGTTCCGGAAATCTTCGTAGCCCAACAGAGAGAACTCCTTCAGTTGCGGAATCTTACCAGATGAGAAAAAGCTGAAAGAAATTAAAAATTTCCAATAAAAAACAAAACAAAAAAACCCGAAGTTATTCTCATTATTTGGACGTGAGAAGAATAAAGGTTTTTGTTGTAAACATTTTAACCACTAATCTGCAATATATCCAACATGCCATGCTTCTGCCAGAGTGATCAAGTGGATGTCTTAAGCAGAACACTTGCTAATAGGTACATTTAAGCAAAGTTGCCGATTCAGTATGAGGAAAGAAGTGATAGTAGGTATACTGAAACAAGTGAATATAATTTTGTGCTAAAGCAGAAATTTAAGGGCCACCCATTGTAATAAAAAAATTAAAAATAAAAAGTTAGGAAAAAAATAAAAAAAAAAAAGTTACGAAAATAAGAAGAAAAAAAAAAACCAAAGCAAAACCCAGGCGGACATTGAGAAAAAAAGATTAAGAGAAAAAAAAAAGTAAATGTACGGATTCTAACCGACAACCTTCGGTATATGAGTCCGAAACCTTAAACATCAAGCTATAGCTGACAACTGAAATGAGGTAGTTGCCTTTCTAACATTTGAGCTAATAGCGAAAATCCAATAAAAACAAAGCCAAATATCTCGAATACAGGGGGGGGCGGTGAATGCTGAAAATACCCCATTTCTACAGTGTTTAGGCGCTCCATAGGGGAGCGGATTTTTCACTTTTCTCGGTACTAGCAAAGTAAGGGAGTTGCAACAATTTCGAATGCCGATGGATCCGTTCCATAGAGCCGAGAGCCCAAGTACCAAGTTCCGTCGGAATATCTGCGTTTTCGTGCCACCGCGTCGGTAGTGCGGTAGCGCCGGTTCTCCTGCCGCCCAAGGCCCACCGTGCGCGGCCGAGAGCCGGCCACGGCCGCCGGGAAATTTCGGTGCCCTAAATAAAAGAGTCCAGTGTCGGTGGGGGGTGGGACACTTGGGCATTTGTGTCGACTTCCACCCACCCAAGTGTGGTGCCCCTGCCCCCCATAAAATTGACTCTAGATCAATTTTGGCAATTTAAATGGGAAAGAGAGGTGGCCCCTAAATAGGGCACTGAATACCGGGACCGGGTGTCGGTCGCTAGTGGGACACGTAGCCACTTATGTCGACATCCCCCAATCCAAGCGTGGTGTCCCTGCCCCCCATAGAAGAGATTCTATGTCCCTTTTGGCAATAGGTAGAATAGAAACAGCAGCGGGGCCTACAAGGGGCCCTGAATACCGGGGCCCCGTGTCGGTCGGGGGTGGGACACTTAGCCCTTGGTGTCGACATCCCCCCACCCAAGTGTGGTGTCCCTGCCCCCCACAGGAGAGATTCCACGTCGGTTTTGGCAATATAGAGGAGAAAGGGGGGTGGGCAGTAAAAGGGGCCCTAAATAAAAGGGCCCCGTGTCTGTCGGTGGTGGGACACGTAGCCACTTGTGTCTAAATCCCCCCACCCAAGTGTGGTATCCCTGCCCCCCATAGCAGAGATTCCACTTCACTTTTGGCAATACAGAGGATAAAAGAGGGGGGGGGGGCAGTATAAGAGGGCCTCGTGTCGGTCGGTGGTGGGACACGTAGCCACTTGTGTCGACATCCACCCACCCAAGTGTGGTGTCCCTGCCCCCCATAGCAGAGATTCCACTTCACTTTTGGCAATATCAATGAGAAACTGTGGTGGCCCGAGAATAAAAGGGCCCGTTGTCGGCCGGAGGACTAAAATCAAATTTACCATTGTTGAAACAATGGAAATTCTAAATTAAATTGAAATGTCAATAACTGCATTGTTTCATCTATGCATTTGACATTTTCGATTGTTGCAATTTGCCTATAAATAAATGACTCTGTGCTTCTGTTTCTTCTCGTACACGGCATTTTTTGATTTGTTTCTTCTTTGTTGCAGTTTTTCTTTCTTAGTTTAGTTTCCTTTTTTCTCCGTTAATGAAAAAAGGAAAGCAAAATAAGAAACGAAAAACTCGTTTTTTTTAAGTTTGTTTTTTCTTTCTTTTTGAAATTTTTCTTTCTTATTTTAGTTCATTCTTTTTTACGTGAAGAAAAAAAATAAATCAAAATAAGAAATGAAAATCTACCTCGATGTGTCTCTACCTTGACGTGGTGAGGTAGCTTGAGTGCCCTAAGGCCAGACTAAAAGAGACACAAAATTCTATAATTATCAGCAGATTACTAAGCAATGATATGTTGTATTCAGTAAACATTGAAGATTTGATTCCATCTATTCAAAATAACTTATAATACACTGCCTTTCCAAGTAAAGTCGGGTGCTGCTGCTTGAAAGTTAAAAGGAATAAGTTCATTTAGTATTTCAAAAAATCAAAATAACTTATAATACACTGCCTTTCCAAGTAAAGTCGGGTGCTGCTGCTTGAAAGTTAAAATCCGTTTGTCGATCCGACCTTCCGTTCTGGAGTTGTTAGGGATGGACAGACACGGACGGACGGACAGGACAAATGCAAAGCTACCGATTTTGGTCGCTATCACAACAGCTCCCAAATGGGTCACTAAAGAGAAAGGTGGCAAAATTAACAGTACAGACATACTACAATAAATCACATAATGCAAATCGTACATAAACCGTCGGATCACGAAGCATAGCCTTTTTTTTTTTTTTGATTTATCGATGTTTATAGAAATAAAAAAACACTGAAAAGTCAACAGTGCTTTCTAACAGCGACCACGGTACTGTATTTGAATTTATGTATTTTTTTTTTTTAATTATTGAATCATAATACTTCGTTTATTCTACTGCCAATTGAGTAAGATGAACTACTCAATACCTCGAAACTAACTCAATGTATAAAATGTTCCTAAACATCGGTTCATAAACATGAATCTGCATACTTCATCAACAATAGAATTTTTGTTTTAATAAAGATTAAAAATCAATTCATAAATGAAGATATCAGTACTGATTACCCTAAATACATATATTTGGTTTATCTTAATTTTTTTTACTCATATACAGATATAACATTAATCTTTAATCGTATCAAATAATAATTGTAAGATTAATTAAAGTTTGAGTGCCAACTTCTCGATGTGTGCAAGGAACGTCTACGCGTACAGTTGTAGTTTTTGACTTCGGATCCATTATCTAAGTTAATTTTCAAGATTATCGATATGGATCGTACAGTAGATAGCCTAGATCTATCAGTAAAAGTCCAGTTTCCTAAGGTTAATAGCTATCAATTTCTGATCACAGGATGCATTGATAGAAGCCAACTAATGTATTTTATTCTGATTTAACCATGTAACATAAGGTCTCACTCTAGCAATTCAGGCGACTGCAAACCTTTCATTTCTTTTATATATTTCTTTTACCAATGCATATAAAATTCTGAAAATTTAAATATGAACTTGTGAAACATCTGGGATTTCTATTTTCTTGCTTTTAATTTTGAAAATATTCTGTTATTAATGAAATTAAAATTCAATAACAGTCAATTTTTTGAGTTTTTCGAGATATTACATGGTGTTTTCAACTTAAAAAACTTTACGAAAACCTGAAATGATAAAAAATTTGTAAAATAATGATTTACATTTAAAATATTAATTATTAGTGCAATAGTTAATTTTTTAAAGAATAAAATTTGTTTTTCGCTATCAAACAATCATAATAAAAAACATTTTCATTAAAGGCTTTCTAAATATCAGGCAAATTCATTTGATGCTGCTCGATTCCAAAAATAAATTTATTTTGAAGCATTTTTTTATAGAAATAGACTTTTATCTATTTCTATAGAACAAATGCTTCAAAACAAACTTGTTTTTGAAAACGAACAGTATCATATGAATCTGCATGATATTTAGAAAGCATTTAATGAAAACATTTTTTAATTGATAAGACATAAGAAAATTAATTTAATCTCATACAATTTTAAAAATAGTTTTTATTTTTAAAAAAAAATAACTACTGCACTAATAATAAAAATTTCAAATAGAAGTCATTATTTTACGAATTTTTTATCATTTCAGGTTTTCGTCAAGTTTTTTTTAAGTTGAAAGTAATACCTCGAAAACGCCCAAAAATTGACTGTATTTGAATTTTAATTTAGTTAATTACAGAGCATTTTCAAAATTAAAAACAAGAAAATATAAATGCCATATGTTTCACAAGTTCATACTTAAATTTTCAGAATTTTAAATGCATTGGTAAAAGATATATATAGAAGAAATAAAAGGTTTGCAGTCGCCTGAATTGCTTGAGCCCAACCTTGAAGTTGGAGGTCTTTTTGTAGTGTTTGAGATATTTATTTGGTGAGGAATTTCAGTTATTCAATAGAGAATGGGTTTATTGTCTTAAAAGGAAAAAAATAATTAAATTGGATTGTTTCTGAAGCTTTAATGGAGAGAGTAAAAGAATAGGTGATAAAAATCCATTTGAAGGCTGTAAAGAAAGTGAAGAAATGATCAACAAGCGTTTAATTAGCATCAACTCACAGTTAGTAAATCATAGTGGATAGTAATGGCGGAATTTCTGTTTATGAAGAATTACTTAAAAAAAAACTAAAATCCTTTCTGTGAAACCTTATTTCACTTTGTCGTATTGTCCTTCTGAATTTATTACTGAAAAGCTTTAAGTTGATTTTATATTTAAAAAAATACTTTAGACTTGCATGTAAACTATTTTGAAAATTAATACTTTTACAAACTAGTTCAGCTAATCGTGATGCACACTGTGCAAAAGTTTGGTTGCTTCGGTTCCATCGTCACGCCTAAATTAACTTTGCAATACTCGCTTTTAGAAATTACGAAAATTGTAGACTGTTTTACTGAATAAAACCCAGGGCATAAAATTTTATTTAACGGTTTATTTAATCTACTTTAGAACAACCTATTTTTAAAAAGCAAATTAAAACATAGTTTTATAACTGCTTCAACAGGAGTAAAATAATAATAAGTAGCTCATTTGTTATTCTTTTGACCGTGTCCGGTTAAGTTTAGTGTAAGTGTAAATATTTAAGTCTGTTCTTGTTAAATACATACCTGTTTATGAGAACCGACAAAAGGGGACTGGAATCTTCTGGAATTATCTGTCCGTGTCCTACCTCGACTGCTCCTTTAATCCGTAGATGACGTATCCAAGGAGCACAATGGCGAACGATCTCAATCGCGTCCATTGCCTTACAGACGGGACTTGGAATGATCTCAGAGGATAGCGTCGTACTGTTGACTTCGCAACTCAACTCCGTCCAAAGGGAAGGAGTATTTAATGCTTTGGCCCATGACTGGCAAGTGTTGGCTGCGTTTCTTCGGTCTCTCGGATTCAGATACGACAGAACTTCCACGAAGATATTTGGAGGAAGGCTGTTCCAGTATTTCTGAGTATCAGTAGAAGCCATGGCAAATCAATCAATTCTCTGGAACGAATAATCCGCCAAACAGTTTTTGAGTTCCAACTCTTCAACTGTCGTTCAGAGGCTGTACTTCGAAATACTGAATTTCGAAATTTGCTGCAGCGGCACAACAACGAAAGTGTAACAAAGTACCACTGCTTGCACTTATTTCAAAAATGAATCTATATGTTTTTTTATTTTTTAAATAAACAATGGATTTTCTGTGCGCCACGCTCAGGCCTTATCCCGTGCTGTGAGATCCTAAGGAGGGAATTATCGTTTCTTCTTTTTAAGCGATTGATTTGGAAGCTATTGTGACAGCGACCAAAATCAGTAGTTATTTTGTTTGCCGTCCGAGGCTGTCCACCCCTAACAACTCACGTACGAAGGTCGGAGCACCAAACGGATTTTACCATCGAATTCAGAGGCCCAAACAACATTAGGAATAGGCAATTTTCAGGGGCCTACACCTCCCCATTTTCGAGGTATTTGGCATTGTTGTCATTGTACCTTCTTAACAATTCCCGAACGGCAGATCGGAAAGACAAACGGATTTCATCATCGTATTCAGAGGCCCAAACAACCTAGGAATACGATATTTTCAGGGGCCAACGTCCTCCCCTTGTTCGAGATATTTGGCATTGTTTTCATTGGGTTTCCTCTATTAACTTAAATGTCAGAAATGCAACCATCCGATTTCAATCGGCAGCTGTAGCGTGATCGGTAAGTTGTTGGACTCATATGCTGAATGTTGTCGGTTCGAATCCGTTCAACTACCTTTTTTTTTTTTATTCTTTTCTTAATCTTTTTTTCTACATTCCGCATAACGGAGTGTTTTTTTTTTTTTTTCTTGTTTTCCTAGCGTTCTTTTTATTTTTTTCTAACTTCTTTTTTATTTTTCCTTTCGTTAATGTACTTCATTTTCTTTATTATTATTTTAATATTTTATTATTATGTGCCCTTACATTTACGCTTCAGCACAAAATTATATTCACTTGCTTTTTCACAATTGAAGGCTGGTGGCATTTGTTCACTGTCCTTATGCTATTAATTTTACTTATTCATAGATACTCTGATAAAAAAGTCGACGAATAAAATTAACTAACAAACAAAGCATTGACTTATTCAACTACAACGTTAAACCAAAAATACTCGATAATATTATGTGCAATGTGGTCTCACTCGCAAAATCAATAAGAATGAATAACAATTTTCAGAGTTTGCTCTGATTTTTAATCATTTAACCATAATGAAATGATTGAAAAATTATTGATTCTGTGAATAACGAAACAAACTAACAACATATTTGAAATTTATTAGCATTAAAGAATGCTCCCGTTGTTTTCAAATCAAGCAGAAACATAATAGGAAATTAAAGATTTTAGTACAGTATCAAAAATCTTTTTTAGGATTTTGTTTTGGACCCCGTAAAAGAGGAACGATTAGAATGCTTGTGTCTGTGTGTACATGTGCGTGTGTAAATGCTTTCCATTGCCCAAAACTAATACCTCCTTGGACTTCCCATTAAATTTTTTCCATAAAGATAATTTTGCAAAGACCGAAATCAATGAAAATCAACGGAAGGTTTCCAATATCTGGTGAATAGAACGGATGTATTAGAACTTCTCAGCCAAGCTATAACAGGTTGTTTTTGCCTGTTCATCTAAGAAACGTGCGGTCTTACGGTTTCTTCCATCTTCAATATTACATTGGTGACACAAAATTCACCAATTTGTATTAAATGCACGCTGATATGACAGCTGTTACAATACAATCTAACAAATGACTTGTCGAATGACGTTAAAGACACCTACTAGACCCAACTTATGTAAAAAAAACGAACGAACTTTTTGGCCAACACAATACTTGACTCTTGACTTACAACGGCTTGAATAAATAAGTTTTAAGTTAATAAATAAGTTTTATCAACGATGCAAACCGTTTGGTAGATTGCAAAGTGTACGGGAGTCACATGGTTTTTGAGTTAAGGGCTAAACGCACTTCTCCGTCTTCTGTTATGTTTCCGTAACGTAATTGCTTTAGTGACTACGTATCCAGGGTCGAGTCTCGTAAGACGTAACGGAGATCTGGAAATCGACGAACATAGTCGATGCATTTAAATAACAGATTGTTCATCGATTTGAAGATCTCCGCTACGTTTTACGAGGCTCAATTCTGGTGACCTTGAATACGTAACTACGTCACTAATGCAATTATGTTACGGAAACATAATGGAAAACGAAGTGCGTTTAGCCCTGCTAAAGTGCTAAAGTGCTGTTTTTATAAAGTTGTAAAAACAAATGAAAAGTCTCCTTTTAGACTTCTTTACAAAGCGTAACTCGTAGCAGGAGAATCCTTATATCCACGCAGTGTCTGTCTATCCGTTCATCGCGAGAAATTCATATCTCAGGAATAATATGTGCTATCTATGCGTCGTTAAAAAGGATAAGACTAGCTCTTAGCCGCTGAGAATTCATTTCTAGCTTGAGTGATTCTAAAGTTATAGGTCTCCTCTAGAATTTAGTAACTTTTATTAAAAATCTAGTACATTGCAAAAAAATATTTTTTTTAAATTTGACTTCAATTAGAATTATTACATGAATTATTACATGAATAATTAGAATTAGTATTAGTCATAGGATGTAAATTTTCCTTTTCTCTTCTTGAAGTAAATGATTGGTCTATTTTTATTGTAATGGGATCTCCCATATCTGTGAAGAGCTTGTATTCTTTCTGAGGTGTTTTGAAGTTGTAAAGTTTCCGAGAATTTAACATTCGCTCTGTATAGAAGCCGTGGGGCATTATGCGATCGCTACTGGATTGCTGCTTGTTTCATTATAATATCTACTAATTACAAATACTTTTTGTTTATTGCTGAAAAGATTAATTAAATCCGCATTACTTACTTAAATAGTCTGAAATCAAATTCATTTTACTCATTTAATCATGTTTCTGCTCACGTAAACATCTTTTCAGCTTCATTCAGCTGTTCAAAAGGTATTACGAGGAGGAACATAAATACACACAGACTGACTAAAATGTTCTAGTATTTTCGCCAACTTTAAAGTGTAAGTACTGCGTACGATACTCTGTGGTATTTGCGACATCGTTGAAAGGAAGACAGACGAGGCCTCTCGAATCCTACTGTTCAGGAACGTCTTCCTGAAGTCTTCCTGAATCGCAGACGAATTCCGAACATTAGACACGAAAGGCCTATCTTCCTTTCAACGATATGGGAAATACAACCACAGAGTCTCGTGTACTTCACGCACAGTCACATTCGGACCACTTTTACAGTGAAAGACTTCTTAAATCAGTCAGTTTGTGTATTGTGTGTCCGTATGTTCTCTAACAACTAATAACTAATGACTTTTCAGTCGCTGGATTGATCTTCTTCAAACGTGGCATGCTTATTTAGAGTTGAAAGGCAATCTGGCTTTTGTATTAGAATTTTTTTTTCCGTTTGATTCCTTGTCCATAGAATAAATGCGCGAATGTGACAAAAATTTCCATAGAAAAGTCAACTCATTGGAACCAACTCATTGGATTTTCTATGATGTCGTAAACAATGGATACCAATCCGGCTTTTAATATTCTTAATATCTGCACGAGCTTTTAAAACAATTTAAGTAAATGTTTAAGTAAATATATACGATGAAAAGGAAAATTTAACGTCCATAATAATTCATAAATAGAGAAAAAAAATCACAACTGGACATTAAATATGCCTTCGCACACTGAGCCAACATCTGGGAATCATGAACACCTGTTTCATTCTTATTAGGAATCATCAGCAGAATTTACCCTTGATGTTGGGCTCAGTTGCGCGAAAGCTAAGGTAAAAGCATTCTCGATCCCGGGAATGAGCCGAGATAAAAAAAAACAATCAATTAAAAAATTTATGAATTATTATTGTTGTTAAATATTGGTGTTCTTTGAATTTATAATTAGTGACTTTCAGTGAAAGCACAAGGGATTAATACTGTGGATTGCACAGGATTATTTTTGATTTGATTTTTTTTTATCTCGGCAGCCATTCCCGGGATCGTGAATGCTTTTACCTTAGCTTTCGCGCAACTGAGCCAAACATCAAGGGTAAATTCTGCTGATGATTCCTAATAAGGATGAAACAGCTGTTCAGAATTCCCGTTGATATTGGCTCAATGTGCGAAGACATATTTACTATCCAGTTGTGATTTTTTTCTCTATTTATAAATATAAACAATTTCAGTAAAATATTATCAATATTTTTTTTTTTGCAGGAAATCAAAAATTCCTCCTGTTTTTGGTTAGCAGATATTATAAATTTAATATAAAAGGATTGTCATTTTCATGGATTTCAGAACACCAAAGAAAACTTAGAAAACGCAAGTAAGTAAGGAAAGTTGGCTACAACTTCTTACTTTATACGATAAGTTTATGGAGGGGTTACTTTACTGAATTTAAAAGATGTCATATCGTTGTATCTTTTAATTTTATCTTTCCTGAAAATCCTTACTTAATATGATTGGCAAAATAAAAAAGGAGGTTTGCCTTAAATGAAACAGAAAAAAGTAAAAGAAAAGATAATAAAAAAGCAAGAATAAGAAACAGCACCTGAATAAATAAATTGCCTTTCTGAATCAATTATCGGAAGGAATTGGGAACGGCCGTTTCGTCCTTCCAGGGGCTCATCAGCCCAATCCGCGTTCCCTGATAAAAGACTCAGAAAGGCACAAGCTTATCTGAAGGCCACCGTCACACCTGACAGAGGTCTCCGAAAGCAAGAAAAGCAAGCAAATAAAATGTTGTGCTGTTTTACACAACCTAAAAAGCCTTAGCCTACAACTAGTATAATAAAAGAGGTCTTAGATTCAAATTCTAATTTCCCTGAAGTGTTGGATTGAGTTACAAAATAGAAATATCTTTAAGTATTCAAATTTAATGGATATTTATAGTAGTAATATCAAAAGTTGTGAATGGAATATATACATATGCACGTTTAATCACGAAGTCATCTCGTCGCCATTTTTTTTTTTTTTTTTTTTTTAATGTTTCTCAGTCCTATTAGGTGTGCTTAAAAAGAAAAGCACATCTGTAGTATAGGTCTGATAATTAATATAAGTATCCTAAAATACAAAAGTTAATAATAAGTTTAATAAGATTCATATAGGATTATTTAAATTAAGTATAAGAGAGAAAGAATAAGTATAAAAGAGTATAATTAATAAAAATTTAATATTTGATTAGTGATATAATAAACTTAACATCAAATCAAAACTAGAAAAATTGTCAATAATTAGTACTAAAAGCTATTTATTGACTCTAGTTTTTAAAATAAATTAAGTAATTATAGTAGTAAAAAGTTAATGTAATATTACTATATTACCATCTATTTAAATTAAATAATTGTTTAAACCACTAACTATTATAATTTTATCTTATTTTCAATTACATCGGAAATTAATTTTTCTTTTATTTCCTTAATTTTTTGAGATTCATAATTTTCCCACCTAATTTGTTTAAATAATTTGTAAATAATATGGCTTTTCAAACGATATCCATAATTGTTTTTAATCTTATAGTTATTTAAGGAGTACAGCCAATTATTTCTCGTTTTTTTTTTTTTTTTTTTTTTT
>JAFIDM010008419.1:49235396-49254559 GCA_023159025.1 Thereuonema tuberculata | reverse complement strand
TTTTTTTTTTTTTTTTTTTTTTTTTTTTTTTTTTTTTTGAATTTGTGTTTTTGAAAGCTTTTGTAAATACAAACAAAAAGAATAAAAATAAAGTTTAATTCATTGGGTTTCCGTTATTAACTTAAATGTCAGAAATGCAACTATCTGATTTCAATCATAATAATGGATATGCACCCTGAGCTATCACCGACGCGAATCAGGGACTGCCGTTTCTGCCTTATCAGGCATCTTCAGCTGTATATTTTACAGTTTTTTTTTATTATTTTGCTTTTTGCTTGGGAACCACGTTCAATAGTGGAGGTGGGATCCACGAACTCCTAGGTTATCATCGAGGATGAATCTGGCTGAGGACGACTAAGAAGGCAGAAACGTCCGTCCAGATTTCCGTCTATGGTAGCTCAGGGTGTATATCCATTATTATGATTGAAATCAGATGGTTGCATTTCTGACATTTAAGTTAATAGCGGAAAGTGGCCATAAAATTACGTATCACATTTCAAGAAGATCCTTACATTTGTTTAAAAATTACTGAAGGGAATCATCCAGACAGACAGAGGCGGTGATCTTATAAGCGTTTCTTCCAACAGAAAATGTTATTTTGCTAATTACTTTTTTTAATTATCAAAGTAATATTTCATAGCTTTTATATTTTTCTTTAAAGTAGTGGAGTTTAATATAATTTTATCTTGTTATTTTACTGAATTAAACCCCTTTCTGTACTATTTAAAGTTAATGTATTATAAAAATTGAATTTTAAGTATAATGTAATTTAATACATAAAGAAAGGTGGTACAGGAGTGTGATGATATTTCCACAAAAACTTTTGCTATCTTTTTTTTCCCTAAGCTTATTATCATATTTCTCTTCAAATGAAGCTAACTTTGCAAAAAGGATTGTTTCAAATTACGATACCAGATGTCGCTGACAGCTTAGACGAAAACTGAACATCGATCTGTAAACTCTGCCTACAGAACTTGTGCTTTAAACTAACAAGCCTTAAAATAACTGAAATTTGATAACTACTAAACGAAAACTGGATTAGCTAAGGTTTACTATTAATTTTCGATAATAATATTCAATAAAAATAATAAAAGATAAAAATGTTAGATAAAAGAAGCATTTCATCTATTACTTATTTTCTAAGAATTATAAAATTATTTATTCTTCGATAATCCTACTTCTGAAATAAGTTTCTGTACATCAGATCGGTCCTTTGCTAATGGAGAGTGTCTTTTGAGTTAACCAATCAGAAGCTCTCGACATCGGGTGCGCTGTGATTTATTGCAGTCAGAACCTCAAAAATATGCTTAAATACAGCTTTTTTTTTTTTTAATTAATGTTTCTCCTAAAATTCACAAAATTAAGAAAAAAAAACCTAAGGTGGGTTTCTTGAAGTATAAAAAAATAATAAAAAAAAATATTAAAATGAACGCTTTTTTTTATTATTTTTTTTGGTCTTTTCTCAAACGAAAAACCAAGATAAACACCCGCTTGGTCTTAACTCATTTCAATGCTAAAACCCTAGCAACGGACCGTAGCAACAGGCTGTTTGACCTGTGATGTAGGTTGTGACCACACACTTAACGGTCCATTAGCGACCATGAGTTTTTGTTATCCTTCAAGAGCGGCTGGCTAGTTGGTGTACGTTACCAAGCTTCGTCTACCTTCTAGTAGTCCATTATAACAACAATTTCTAATAGGACTAATAAATATACATAGAAAATATTTTGAAAATCAAATATAATAAAATATTTTCAGTAAATAAGTAAATAAATAAATAAATAAATAAATAAGATATTTTTCTTAGTTTTATTGAACACAAAGAAGTGATGTTTTTAAGTAAAGAGAATCAATGAGTTTTCTAGCATTAGATAATTGTTTAGTTAGAATCGACCGCACAGATGCGAGCTTCTCTGTAAAACAGTGTTGTATCCACTGAAGCCAACTTTCAATGACACCATTCTTTTATTCGTGATATTTCTGGTCGGACACGGATTTCTAATATTATTATTTTTTATTTAATATTATGGTTTTACATAACATTACTATTTATCTTTTTAATAATATTAACACTAATAAACTGATCTTGAAATAATAGATAAGAAACTATGTCAGTAAATAATAATAATAATAATAATAACACTGATCTAGCACACGAGCTCCAGAAGCAGTGGAGACAGGATCGAGTACGTGTTGTACCCATCGTTCTGTCTGCCACTGGTCTGGTGCCTCACACATTGCACCACAGTCTCAGCACACTAGGACTTCACAAAATCACTTATGCACAACTGCAGAAGGCTGTGGTACTCAACACTACACGCATAGTTAGGAAATTTTTGGACACAAGCACACATCCCTAATCATTCTTGCACACATCTTTACACTTGGCAGTATGTGCTTTGGTCATTGACTCGCCATATTTTTTGCTGGGGAAACCCAAGGTTTGAAACATAATAATAATAATAATAATAATACAGGATTGGCAGAATTACTGTATGATACTAACTTGTATTTCAAATATGTATTTATATAATTTATTTTGGATTTATAAATTATATTAAATATGTAACTTAATAAATTGAAATTTCCTTTAATTTTAAAGTTTTTTTTTTAAAATTTCAGTTAATAAAACTACAATAGATTTATATTTATAAAATAAATAATACTAATATATCAAAACGTCAAAATTTAACGTGCGTGTTACAAATATAACAGTAAAAATAAGCAAAAAGACGCACACATTTAAAGGATTCAGTGAACTATTTATGGAATTTACATACTGGGAATCCAAGACAGACTGTTTCGATGTTCCTACATCTCGTCATCTCATCTTTCTTTGGATTCCACTGAGCTATGAGTACTGGGCGAATCCAAATGACGTGATATAGGAACATCGAAACAGCTGTCTTGTGTTCCCAGTACGTAAATTCAAAAATAGTTCAGTGAA
Source organism: Thereuonema tuberculata (assembly GCA_023159025.1). NCBI lineage: Eukaryota > Metazoa > Arthropoda > Chilopoda > Scutigeromorpha > Scutigeridae > Thereuonema > Thereuonema tuberculata. The sequence continues at coordinate 49,251,612 of JAFIDM010008419.1, read as the reverse complement.
TCCTTTAAATGCGTGCGTTTTTATGCTTATTTGTATTACTAATATATCATATATATTACTAATACTATATTTTTATTACTATTATAATTCTGATATATATATTATTAGATACTTATGTACTATCGGGACCCATTTTTTGTAATCGATTCCTGGTGTATCTTTTCATTTACTTTCTATGTTTTTATTTTAAAAAACATAACTTGTATTTGTGTTTATTTATGATACGGATGGTCATTTCGAAATGGAAATAATTTTTTTTTCGTCGTGTTTCCAAACGAAACATTCTGGAAAGAATCCCACCTCAATTAACCTAACCTAATACTGTATTAGTTAAAAGGAAAAGGGTGTTTTTTTTTCAAACGATATCAGGTAATACGTAATTGCCTATTTTTATTATACATTTGGAGGGGATTTAAAATATCAGAAATCGATTATAAAAAATGGGTCCCGATAGTACGCACATAAGTACCGTTTATTATTACTATTTAACTATTTAAAAAATAAATCTTTTCTGACACAATATAGTCAGTCTAGAAAAGGATCACTTGAAAACAGGGTGTGATCACCCAGAAAGTACTCGTGAAATGTATTTTGTTTAGTTTAGTTTATAAATTTTAGTTGTATATTTGAAAGTGTGGTGGCCTCAATTTCATTCGATTTATTTAGAAAAGGAGGACTAATAATTAATTTATAAAGAATTTTAAATAAAAAAATACTTTTTATTTTAAAAAAGAAAACAATTATATAGAGGACTAAAATCCAATTTAACGTAAGTATGAATTAGTAGTATTTCCATTAAGCCACACAAACCTGAATGAAAAAACCTAATATTTACAGTTTCAAATGATAGGGCACCAGTTTCACTAAGCTCGTAATGCTAAGGTGATGATCAGCCTGATGATACTAAGCATTACGAACTCAGTGAAACCGGTCGCCCCATCATTTTAAACTGCAAATGTTGTGATTTTTTACTCAGGCATGTAACTTAATGGAAATACTATGTAGAGGACTGTTTCCTTTCTTGGAAGTGAAAATTTGACGGAAATGCAATAGATTTCCATTGTGTGATGTAACTCAAACGTCACATCCGTTTCGGAACATTGTTGTTCATGGCGACGTTACAAATCATTCGACGTAACAAAGTTTTTTTTCCTCACGAATCTTGAATGACTTTATTCGCTCTGAAGATGACATCTCTATCTGAGAATGGACAGCCATTCCGATTGGTGCCACATTTCCGGATACTGATTGGGTTCCTTTGTGCTTGGCTAGGAAAGAAAACAAGCTGCCACAAACAACATTGGTGACATTCAATCGCGTGGGAAACGTAGTTTTGAAAGACATGTTGTCGTAGACTTGATCTAACAAGTGTGAATATCCTTCATCTGTATCGGATTGGAATGTAAAGGCTTTAGAATGCAATTTTCATCGAATAATTTTCCTTGTTGGTTCACGATAATGGAAAATTATCCTATGGAGATAAAATTTTTAGATCTTTAATCTTAAACTGACCATTACAATTTCTTGTTGATTTTGTGAAGTAAGGAGTCTGAAGAATTTTTCTATTTTCATAAATCTTTTATGGACCCACGAGTAAGGAATCTTTAAGAACATTCTTTTACTCCATATCGTCCTTTGTTACACATGACAAAGAAGACAAAAATACACTTAAATCTTTCTAAATCTTACCTTGATAAATTAAATTGTGATTTTTACTTCATTTTTAGAAATCTTGTTGATTTATAATCTTTTATATTAAATCTTTAAGATTATAAATGAACAAGATTTCTAAAAATGAAGTAAAAATCACAAATGAAGTAAATACTAATCAAGATAAGTTTAGTTCGCTTTTACTGAAAACGCTAACATTACAGGAATTACAAGAGCCAACTACAATTTTCCACTTTTCCTCCTATTTTATGAGTTCATAGCGAAACATCTATATTAATTTTGATGAAACATCTATTCTAATTCATTTTAAATTAGAAATATTTTGAATCTTATTAATAATGAACTTGACACTGTGTGAATGCATACAGTATATCCAATACAAAATTATCTATATACGAGAATATTTCGAATTAGATGGCGTTAGGTTCCGATCAATATCTCGTAAGTGGAAAATTGTATCGGAGAAGTCAGTACTCAGTACAATGCTAATTAATACATATCTGAATTAACTTTTATAGATAATACGTAAGATGCAAAAAAAACAAACAAACTGCAAATTTGTAACTGTTATTAAAATGCTGTGTAGGAAATACTTGTTGACTATTTAAATTACCGTAATAAAGCAGTAACGACAATGCAAAAAAAAATATACAATACTATACAGAAAATTGTACAGAAAATTTAGAAGGATGTACTGAACTCGAAAACGATAAATACAGCAGATACACCAGATACACCACATACAGCAGATATACCAGATATGCCAGATACAGCAGATACACGCCCTTTGATCGTTGTCGTTTACAACTCGAAATCATATGTGATAGCTTTACAGAACCTTTGTCGTAACTGAGATTAGTCATATCTCGAGATATACCTGTAACAATCTTTCCAATTCAGTAATATTTACAATATCATGATGCATCTGAATTCGTTTCAATTCCAGTTCAGATACCGTCGGTTTCAGTTTTTTTAAAAAAATATTAGGTTAAGTTAGGTTTGTCTCAAGGCTTATAGCCCAGAGGGCGCTGAAGGTAAGGCTCCAACGTTTCTTTGACCAACGGGACTGAGATGAGATCGAGTGGTAGGCTCGCTCGTCTATAACCTCGGGAAAGAAACCCGGTACCCATTCTACAGAGGGATGGGTAGACTCTCGGAACAGTTTCAAGGAGAATGGAACGTAGAAAAATCGGTGTCTCCGCCGAGGTCGGGATATTACCTGTCATTAATTCAAATGAAAGGTAGTATAAATATTACTTTTAATTATTAACAGGCCTACATGTATTGAAAGTAAATGCTTAATTAAGGACTATTCTTTTGATGTGGCAGATCTGAGTAGGACCGTGAAACTCCTGGTATTATCCTAAGTAAAAGCAACTAAAATTTAATGATGTTAAAGAGAAATAAATTAAATAGACAATATAAATACTGCAAAGTAATATTTTCGTGTTCCTCGAGAAATATTTTGTTTCTTATTGATTATTTTGTTTCTTTATTGATGTTTGCTTCTATTAGATCTCCGTAATAATAAATGCAATGACTATCACTAATCCGGTTCCATCACTAATCCGGCAGTAATTTCGGCTAGCGCAATTTCAAATTTTCCGGGTCACCTCATCAATCTGCCGCTACTGTTTGGTGGCGCTACTTGCTGCATAAACACTGTTTGTGTCGCTTGCAAACACAGACAACCCGTTCCAATTTGTTTTTCTCCATTTATTGTTATAATCTGCTCGTTTTTAGTCCCAGCCTTGGTTCCAATTATTATTAAAGGAAATGCTTCTTCACTTTGGAAACGGACGTAATGAACTTTCTTGTGTATGTCAACGGAATTACTGCACCTGTACCATTTATTTTTAGGATTTCACTTGATTTTCATTTAATGCTTATTTTTTCTTTATTAACCAACTTTACTGATTTTTCGGGGTATTTTAAAGGTGGGATGAGGTGGTTAACTGTTGGTGTATTACTGTAACCTTCTGTGATCCGGCAAAATCACTAATCCGGCATCCTAATGGCCCCAGTGTTGTCCGATTAGTGATGGTCAACCTGTATAACAATTCATTTACTTTTTCACTTCTAGGCGTGTTTCAGGATCTACCCAGCTCTTTGAAGAATGGGTACCTGCTTTCTTTCCTGGGCGTTAAAGCATCGGGCTGACTACCCGACCTCAACTTAGTCCCATTGACCAAAAAACGCCGAGAGCTTTACCTCCGGCGATCCCAAGCGCCACAAAGGACTGTAGTGAATTGCTTTAACGTTTCACTTTTAACATCCCCTAATTATTACAAAATAATTATTACAAAGAATTACCATAATACACGATTATCGATTATTAATTTATCTGTAAGGGTTTTACAACAGTTCAGGTTTTCAAAAATAGATATCGCTATGATACCTGGCGTGATTAATCCATACGTAATTGCACTACCCTTTTGGTACTCTTTCTCAATAAATATTTCACACTGATTGCTTATATAAATTATTAGTTTAAATTATAAATAACAATCAGCTTGCTATGAAAAATGTTATTTTAACGTATTTACAGGACAGTTTTGAAGAGAGAAGGTTTAAGTGCATTACTTCCGGATGAATTCTTATTTTTTTTCCATTCTAAAATGGACATTTAACATGTGTCATTAGTGTTATCTTTTGTTGCTCATAAATGACTGATGTCTTTGCAAACGATGCTTTTTCGTTATATCTTAGCATTAAGCTGCCATGAAGACATTAGTGCATTGGAGCGAACCGCATTCATCCCTTAGCAACAATCAACCGAGTGATCAGTTGCTGCGTGAATAGAACCCAGCTTCTGTTTCTAATTTAAAGACGATTACGATCAGTGTGGGTTCGCCTCAAACTATCTGAACACATTAGTTTTATTCAGTTTCGCGTTGGACGTCGTAAAACTTATTAGCTGACTTGTGAGCACGCGAAGTCTTCCTACACCGCTTGAGCATTTTCTTTCTCGGTTTGTCTTATTTGTTTGTATGAGCTACACGCTAAAACGGTTGGACGAATTTCCGTAAAATTTTGTACGTAGATTACTTACGGTACAACTTAAAACATAGGCGCATTTATTTGGATCTCCATCCATCCCATCCCTCAAAAATGATTTTCTCCCTCAAATCACTGAATGAATAGTTCCATTATGAGATAGAAATCTTACATATATAATAATCTATGTGACAAGGAGAGCTGTAAAAACCTCTCGAAAGCTCCTCTGTATGTATTTTTAATATTATATAACCTTTTTAAAACTGTTTCAGTGTGTCTTTCTTTTTTAATTAAAATCAAATAATGTTTTAAACACATTAATGTTGAATTTTACTTTATATTAAATATACATATTCTATTTAAAAGGGATTAAGGCCAACATACAAATTAAAAAGTTTTAAAAGGTTATATTTAATACATTTAAAAGAATAAATTATGTTTCGGCTGGCTCAACCAGCCGTTTACCAATTTTACACACGTAACATCTAAATTAAATATACATGTAGCAATAATATAGTAATCGGAAACAAATATTTAACGTGCACCATTAAACCAGAAATTCATTAGAAGGCAGAAAGTAAATTTCCGCAATGGTGAGCCATCATCGTCGGGAATTCGGGACAGCTGTTTCATCATCATTAGGAACCTTCAGACGGATTTACCCTCGACGATACGCTCAGACTGTGCGAAAGGTTAAGGAGACCACTTTCGGCCCCCGGCAGTGGCCCTCAACATCAAAAAAAAAAAAAAACTGAAACAATAAAAAATAAAATAAAACTGAAAAACAGTGAAAACTGAGCGGAAGTGGTCTCCATAACCTTTCGCACTGTCTGAGCCTATCATCCAGGGTAAATCCGGCTGAAGATTCCTAATAAGGATGAAACAGCTGATGACTCCGAGACAATGCGGAAGTGCCGAAATTATTTCATGTGCACTAATGAATTTGTTGTTTAATAATATAGATATTCGTACTTTTAGATACTGGCTTTTTTTTTCTAAATCATCACAGGCATCTCTTCGATATCGTATAAATGAATATAATACAACGCTTGATAACTACAAAAGGACTATCTCCTAACTTTTCATACAATAATAGAATAAAATAAATAAATGAAACTGAGAAATCTTTATGCGAAATTACATTTTATAGTTCTACAAAATACCCCAAGAGGAAAGGTTAAGTATTTTCGAAGGTCATGGTGTCGATTATTCTAGAAGAAAAAGAGTTTATATGAACATGTGTCCTATTCGGAACTGTTTCCGAGATAAAGCTATTCGAAGTTTTATGATTTTGTATTTGGCGCTCAGTATTGTTCTTCTCTGACCGAAACATTAATGAACTTTAATTGCAAAGTGTATTGATGTTGACTCTGACCGAAACATTAATGAACTTTAATTGCAAAGTGTATTGATGTTGACGGTGGAATTTTTGAAAATTTATTATAAATTGTAATACATCTAACACTTAACAACAAATATTAGTTTGAATAGATAAGACCTCTTTCGTATCAGTAAATTTTCAACTGTACACTGAAATAGCTCAGTTCATTCCGAATAGGACACAGCATGTAATATAAACTTTTTTTCTTACAAGGATCGATCCTACAGCCTCTCAGAATATTACTCTTTTCTTCTTAGATCCCCTGTCTATATTATAACTATAAATAAGAAGGAAAGAACTCAAAGCCTACTTATCTTAAAATGTAATTTCTTTAAATGCTCTTATTATTTTTTAAAGTCTTGAACACAACGAACAGGAAACTTACATTAAAATTCAAGTTATTATAACTTACTGAATATATTTTTCCTTTTCTGACAAAAACAAATTAAGGCCGCATTTCTTACTTATCTGAATCGGATTACTTTTAATCGTATCAAACTTTGCTCAGTGAATTATCTGAAAGGATTTAATGAGATATCAACGGAAATAGGGTAGAAATCCATTATTTAGATTCTAATACTTTTCTACTGTCATTTTTATTGCCTCCTCAGGCTAATTTCTGTTCAAGGACCTATTTGGAAAAGATTGGAAAAGATTCAAATACAGGGTCTTTCAAAAATAATGATACTATTTGAAAAAGATGTTATTTCAGAATGGTGCAGAGAACAGTAAAATAAAAGGCACGGATGGATAGAGGAAGTATTCGAACATTTGTAAGGTAACAAATAAAACTTGAATCCAACCGATAGTTATTATAGACAGCATTGATGCAGACGTGTTGCACCGAGTATGGCAGAAACTCGACTATCGGTTGGACGATTGCCGAGTGACACAGGCGGACATATTGAACATCGTTAAGGTAACAAATAAAACGTGAATATACTCTGTCCATCCGTGCCTCTTATTTTACTACACTGTGCACCATTCTCAAACGACATTCTTATCAAACTAGTATTTATGCCAATGATGGGATAAATTGCGACGTAGCTATAGTACATGTGAAACTTGCAGGGCAGCTCTTTGGCATTACCCCAGCATACACAGACGGATACATACAGAGAATTGGATGTGAGACTTACAAGGCAGCTTTCTTGCTTTACACACAGAATTGGATGTAAGACTTACCAGGCAGCTTTCTCTTGCGTTACACACAGAAGGATACATACACAGAATTGGAAACTACATAAGAGATAGTATCATTATATCTTATAAAACTTACACCGTCGTTAGTTGTCGAATTTCCGTACCATGTTTCAAGAAGATCCGTATAGCAGTTCAAAAGTTATTAAGCAGGGAAACACACAGACATATTGACTAATTTCATAAGCCTCATTTTCCTATTGGAAGATAGATTTAATAAAAGATAGATTTCTAATCTGCTGATGTAAACCGCTTTTGTGTTCTGTCCTTTGGATAGTTAAATCTTTTAACTCGCAACTCAAGGTATTGTTCCTAAAAAAATACTCATTTTTAACTAAATTTCTACTTTAGGCTGATCAAAGAAAAAAAATCGAAGGAAAAAAAAACATTTAAGAAACTTTTAAGAACTAAGGCCTTCAAGCCTAAGAAGTTTTGTAACAAATGCTTTTTTCCAATTTTCTCTATGTTTTGGAAGACCCAGACTCGAATTTCTACATATATATCTACGTACTCTCAATGCAATATCTAATCGAGGTTGGATTTTCTGTATGAAAAGCACAGCAAAAATCCTATTGAAAACTGACTCATGTGATTCTGGAATTTCAATTTTCAAGATGGCGCCCTCTAAGATTGTTTAAGTGATGCTGTTCATTTTTCGAAACCAGCTCATCTTAATCATGTATTTTCAGTTAGCTTTACTAAGGGTGCCAGTCAACTAATAAGACTCCTTTTGTGATCACTCACTAAATCTGTTGTGATGGCACTAACGCCCCCTTCCTTAATCCACTAATCCTTATCTGATCCCTGCACTGTCCAGTGCCTCTTAGGTCAAGATCTTGGAATTCGCTCAACGTCACTGTGTCCATTCGTCAGGACTGGAATTTTAAACAGAAGCTGATCCGGATAAGCCTAATGCATTAGGTGTAGGATCATGTCGTAAATATATATGATACAAGTCAATTTCTTTTTCTTCTTCTTGTCTTTTTTAGGAACTTTGTTTTACGTTTGTTTTCATCTATGCCTTGAGAACACCAGTGACTAGAAAATTTATTTGGAATCTATTAACCGTTTGGTTCCAATGCATATCGTTTAAAATGTAAGGGATTAAATTGTAAAGACGAAGTGCATAAAATCCCAGCACTGTCATTCTGAAACGCTTGATCACAGCGCCACTCTAGCGGAAGAGTCGAGATCTATTAGTATTATGCTCTGTTTTTGTTTTGCTTTTTTTTTTTTTTACTTTTTAAAACAGCTGCTGTGGAGCCAAGTTTTCATTATCAGTTTCATTGAATACCATTCTGTACATTTCTATTACTATTCCTTCATTCTGATTAAAGCTACTCTTAAATTATTACATAAAATTTATTTCTGAGTTTATATTCCTGTAGTCCTTTGTTGTGGAATTTGCCTACTTCTGATGTACGACAAATTCGATTATTACCTCCTAAGTTTGATCGGTATTTAGGCTAGTACCTATATGCTAAATATATGGATAGGGGAATGACAATGCAGCTCTCGGGAGTCCATTTTGAAGACTTTGAAGGTAGAAGCGAAGCTATAGCAAAACAACGGTACTCATATTTTTAAGTTAGACCACGAATAAACATAGTAACACATTTTTCAAGGAATAAATCCAGCCTTTTAGAGAGCGATTTCCGGAGTCATTATTGAGGGCTGCGTGGAGACCAAAATAAATTAGTGTGTTTTAACTAAGATCATAACTAAGTTATGTACCAAATTTTATAGAAATCTATCCAACGTTTTTAACGTGATTCGAGTAAAAACGGACAACAAAAAAATGGACAACTAAAGAAGAAAAATGTAATAAAAGTCCTTTAAAACACACTATAAATTAACACAAGCATTTACATACCACGCATTTACATACTTGACTAGTATCGAGTGTCCTTCCAAGGTTCTTTGTCGAACATCAAAGACAAAGGATGCTGAAAGAGCACTCGAAACTAGTCACATGTTACGTAAATGCCTAAGTTAATTAATAATGTGTTTTCAATGACTTTTATTGCAGTTTAAACTTATATAATATAATTATATAATGTAAATATATAATGCTGCCACATTAAATTATACTTATCGAAAGGATAAAAATTTTCATGTTTCATATTTAAGACTTTTCTTACTCTTTTATTGACAGTACAAGTGAATATAATTTTGGGCTAAAGCATAAAGTTAAAGGCGACCCATAATAATAAAAAAAATTAAAAATAATTAACGTAAGGAAAAATAAAAACAAGATAATTAATGCTTTTAGACAGTCTCAAAAGCAAAGCGGCCCCATAATATACACAATTTTATAAACAAACTTTTATAAACAAACTTTTTCGGAAGCGACCACTTTTGACCCCCAACTTCCGGTCAGGGAGTGGTCTTAAGAGGTCTGATTTTTTTCGACATGGTCACCTACTTTTTGATACTGAACACAATGGTGAAGGCTTCATTCTAATATATTACCGTTTGGCCGCTACAGAGTGTGACATCCAGACAGGATAAAAGCAAGTGTGGTCCCCTAGCGATTTTACAGGCAAGCTGTGACCTAGGGACCGTTAGGAAAACAAGAAAAAAAAAACCATGCGGACATTGAGAAAAAAAAACATAGTAGATATTTGGATTCAAACCGACTCCTGCATTTGAGTCCCGACACCTTATCCATCAAGCAATAGTTGACAACTGAAATGAGATGGTTGCATTTCTAACATTTAAGCTAACAGTAAAAAAAAACCAATGAAAATAATATTAAATATCTCGAACATACCATTGAAAATACCCTATTCCTATGTTGTTTGGGCCTCTGAACACTATGGTGAAGTCCGTTTATAGACCCGATCTTCCGTTCAGGAGTTCGAGTGTGGGGGGGGGGTACAATAAAACATTGCCAATTATCTCGAAAAGGGGGTGTTGACCCATGAAAATACCCCATTCCTTCGGTGTTTGGGGCTCTAAATATAATGGTGAAGTATGTCTGCCAATCCGCCCTTCCGTTCAGGAGATGTTCGGGGAGGACAGACACGTAACGGACGGACAGGACAAACGCAATGGCTACCTTATTTGGTCGCAATCACAACAGCCCCCAAAAGGGGCGCTAATAAAAAGAAACATCCAGACTTTTTTTGTTTTAGGCCTTTTAAAAGTACAAAGAAATATTTTAATTAAGTAGGCTTTCAGTTCTTCATGAATTTGTTGTATTTATATAATGCCTCGAATTCTCAATCACTTTTCTTATTAATAGAATGTCACCAACTGCGAAGCCAAAACAACTGTTCATAATTCCATTTAATACTCTAAGTTTAACACTTTAAAACTTGTTTTACAATCTTTAAACTGGTCGAATTGTGTTGGAGAATGAAGTTATACTCCGTTATATCAGTTTTATTCTAATAAATACATGATGTGCATTTATAAAGCACAGTTTGCTTCCAAACATCAATAAAGGCTTAACCTCAAGGGGAATTTTCACTTTGCATGAAAAGAGCATTATTGATAATTATATTTCTTTCCTTTCTGCAAATGTTACTATTTAAGTTTAACTTCGAATTTCAAAACCTTTCCGATAAATTTTTCATTGAGAATTTTTCCCATTCCACTGTCACACTGTAATAGGAATTATTGCGTTTCGAAACTTTATAACAAGGTTTTCAAACTTCAATATTTACGAAAATTCCGAGAAGTAAGTTATTTTATTTACAATACACTCTAGAAAGTATCGTGAAGTATTTTAGCTTTTACATTATTCTCAAAACTATCTCACTAATATAGCAAGTTTCGTGAGATACTCTCATTTTATAGATAGATTTTCTCCAGTGAAAGTTACACCGTAGTCAGTATAGACTGCTATTTATATATGAAAAGTCTGGCAGTTTAAGTATCAATGTTCGATAGGGTTGAAATCGGAACTCTACGATGGCCATTCCAACTCAGAAGGATGCTGAACTAGTTGCGTAATCAACACGTGGGAGAATTGACATCCATCAACAATGCCTTGTTGATATTTGTCATTTGCCAGACTGTAATGTGCTATTTAAAGAGCCAGTCAACTGTGTGGGAGTGGGGGGAGCATATTTATTTTTTGTAAATGCCCGAGACACATGTAAATGCCCGAGGGTAAATTGTTATCGAAACTAAAATGCGCTATTTTGTAATCGGCAGTTGCACAAAAGAAAAAAAATGCCCCCCCCCCCCAATCAGCTTTGCTACAAGTTTTCTACTGATATAAAATTGTTGACATGTTTAATTAAGGTAGATGAAACTGCGGTTGTTCAGTTTGTTTGCAAATTTTTTTTTTCGAAACATGTAAACTCCAACGATTCGTGTCCTTCGGGATGTAATTGGGGGTTGTTAGTCTGACGCCCTTTCGCTTTTAACTTCAAGAAAGCAACCAGGTCCCTATTTTGTAGAGGGCTGGATGAAACCTTGGATCCGTCTGTAGGAGAAACACCCAGGAAAAAAAAAAACCTCCTCTGGCAATTAAACCGGGCTATTCCAGCCCTCAGCCTAGTGTTGTACCACTGGATCACTGGGCACGCGAACAATCAATGCATAATGAAAATTATTCATATTTATAAGCATGATTCCTACAAATATATTTTGTCATTTTGTAATTTTGTTATTACTGAAAAGATTAAGCTTTACTGTGAGTCTTTTCTGCTAACTGTAAATTGCAATTGCAAGCATTAAAAGACTTTCTCCATCTTTATCTTATTTTAATAGATTTCTAAATATTAAATGTTTGCCTTCAGTTCAACTTCAGGCAATTCGACTAAACTCTTTAAATATGAAAGTTTAGATTAGCAATAGATGGTAAGATCCATGACTTGCACAGTATTACTGAGATAATGTAAACATTGATATTGTACATTATTTATTGAGTTTTCTATCCACAAGATTTCATTACAGAATGAATATACTTATGGCTGCAGTAGCTGAGCAATGAGAAAGAAGGAAAGATAAAATTGCCAATGAAATATTGCATTCTGGGATTCACGTTTCTGTTTTAGCCATGAACGAACACGTTTTGGCTTAAAAGAAAACTCAAGGAAATTGTTGTCACTGACTGAAGGTAAAGAAAGATTAATACTTAGAATTTTATAACTTATATGTCGTACGTACGTCACATCATTTGATAATTCATATGATATTTAAGTCCCTTTCAAAAAAAAAAATTAAAAAATCACAAATTGCCATACAGTCTTCATTTTTAATGCTTTATTAAAACTGAACCGTAGCTGAAGTTTATCAGTAATGACTGCTTATTACTGAATTCGGCCACAGCTAACAGAGCTTCATTGTAGAAGTTACAGAATTCTAGTACAGTTCGCCATCTGGCGTAAGAAAATTAAGTAAGTCCTTAATTAAACACTTAAAATCAATGAATCTTAGCTGATTTGCTATGAATTTATACTATGAATTGAATCTAAAAGGGACATTTATAACATCGTCGTACACGTAATAGGCTATCTTTTATTATAAGATATGAGTTCCAATAATGCCTGTTATTAATTCCTTCAATGATTCAATATGGCTGCGTTCTCTCCTGTTCGATTTATTTACGTCATCTTCGGTAAAGGTTTGCTTTATATAACCAATCGAGGCCTATTTACCGTAAACTTCGCAGAGGCAATGCTTCTCGATGAGTCTGTATCATTGACAACTGATTTTCTTGGAGCTACGCTCACGAATTTCAGGCTTCGGAACGAAGCGGGAAGCATTCTCCGATTGTGATGTCGCTGGAGACCAGTCAAGGCTTCAAAAGCAAGATAATTTTGGTCTATCTTGCATTTGATGGGAACATGCGTTTTATTCCAAAAATGAAATCTTTATTGCTACTAAAGCCCTTCAGATAGTAAATACAGACAATGTTCATCGTTCTTCCCTCAGTCATTCAGGAACGGTCGAAGTTATGAGTCCCTGCGGCTGCGAACACTGACTTTCCCGCATCTTCCTTATTGATGAGTGGCATGGCGTGGTCGGAGAATACGGGTGAATTGAAAAGATGAAGTAATAAAAATTTATTTGAGAAAATGAAAAAAAGATGCTGTCTTTAACGGACTAACAAATAATGAGGAGAAATGGATTCGTCCTTCATATATGACATATAATAATAAAATTATAGTAATAAAATTATATTAATTAAAAATAATTCAAAATAAAATCCCATTGACATTTTCTTTCTTTTCTCGAAATCACTAGAATAAAAGAAATTAGCTATTTTTTTTTATTATCATTTTATTGTAAAATGCTAAAAACTAAATGAAATTTTTTTAACTTATTCATTATAAGATAATAATAAAACTGATCAAATTTAAACTATTAAAATACTTAAATATTTAATTGATTAAACCTTGAAATTAATACATAATTAAATTCAAAGTAAATTTTATGTTGGGATAAAACATTTTAACAATGAAAAAATTAAAACTGCAATATAAGCAGATGTTTATAATTATACGATTAATATACGTATTTCGTACCTGTAATGCTGATATAAATCACTCGTTGGCGCAAAGATACACTGATCCAGTCGCTCACAGTTCCAATGCTATCATCATTATAGTCCGTTTATTATATCTGTGGAGGCACGTGATAACTCCTTATATGGTGAACGACTGAGCATTAGTTACTCCCCGTACTTCCGTTTACTTCTTTTGAACATGGCGGCTGCTGTAAACAGATCTTTGTTCGTTTGTGCCAACCAAACCTTGAAAAGTTAATCTAGAGGAATCGTTTGGAATCCTTATTGTCATTTCAAGTTAAAAATAAGAAATATTCAGTACAACATGGTAGAGTGAGTACGAATACAGCATAAACAACGAGAGCAACCCACAACGACATTCCAGAAGGGACCAAGCAATAGCTCTAGTGAAGAAAGGAAATGATAATGATTGGTTTGCCGTGATCACGTGCCTCCACAGAGATAAAGAACGAACTCTAGTTGACATCGATTTTAGATATATGCTTGTTATCCGTCAGCGTCATATGGTGGATATTCAGCATGTAAGGCTGTAGAAAGGACTCATTTTGAGGTTGAGTGGCGACCAAAATGATGTGTGTCCTATTTTAACTTGGACTACAAATAAACTTCGTACAAATTTTACAGAAACCAGTCTAGTCATTTTACGAGGGATTTGGGATCATTTTTTTTTAATTGCTGGGAGGGATATAAACCCCCCCCCCTCCAAAAAAAAATTGCTTTGTTTTAAGTTGGGGACCGAATACAAGCTATCTACCAAAGTTTATGAAATTCCGTTGAGACGTTTTAGGTGACGCGTAAACAAAGAGACAAACAAAGAAAAAAAAAAGTAGAATCTTACGACTTTTGATGTTTCTTGAGGTGAAACCAAAATAAATATGCCTTCATTTAGGACCATGAATCAAATTTATCGTGTATCGTATCAAATTTTAGGAAAATCCGTCCAACCGTTTTAAGGTGCCAATTACCAATTTTTTTTAGGTGACGCTGTATAATAAAATACAAAATTCGGCATATAATGAAGATTACAAATTTTTAAATTGGCAAATAATGGCTCTTACTACATTTGTACAAAAGTTAAAAATAAGTATATAAAAGAAGTATATATTAAATTAAGAATGGGATGCTTATGGAGAAATAGTAAATACTGGAAAAAAACAGAAGATAAATTTTGTAGGTTGGGTTGCAAAGTAATAGAGGGATGGGAACATGCCATTTCTTGATTGCGAGAAATTGACGGAAGAAAGAGAAACATTGGAAATTAAGAATGTTAAGGTTAGAAGAGGTTGGTGGTATAAAAATATTGTTCTCTCAGTATGTAAATAAAAAACTATGTAAATTCATGATAACATTTATTGAGAAAGGAAAAAAAATGCAATTGGTGTAGAACTAGTTGCAATTGAATTGATTGAAAGTGTATGTGTTTTTTATTTATTTATTTTTTTAATTTCTTCTACTTCGCCATTTAGGAATTATGTATTTGTAAAATAGTTATAATTTTGTTTATTTCTGGTGCTGTTTTGTTTGATTAATGAAATTGTGTATGTGTTTGGTTTGTTGTGTTTGTTGTTGTTAAATATTTACATTTATATTGTTAATTACTTATTTAGATTAGGAGGATAAAGGTAAAATCCAATTTAATTTAAGATTAATTTGTATTGTTGTAATTAATAACTAAAAAATTTTATAATTTAAATTATAGTCAAACAGCTTTGGAATCAAGTCTATAACTTGTAAAGGATATAACCCCGATTGAAGTTAATAAACTTATCTATCTATCTATCTATCTACGTTTTAGGTGACGCGTAAACAAAGAGACAAATAAAGAAGAAAAAAAGTAGAATCTTACGACTTTTGATGTTTCATGAGGTGAAACCAAAATAAATATACCTTCATTTAGGAGCATGAATCAAATTTATCGTGTATCGTATCAAATTTTAGGAAAATCCAATCCGTCCAACCGTTTTAAGGTGCCAATTACCAACAAACAAATGGAAAAAGGAGAAAAATGTTTGAAAGAAATAGTCAACCTTCGTTTCTTCTGGCATAAAAAGGAGATTCGTTTCTTTTACATTGTTTTCAAGAGAAAAAAATAAAGTATGTAGGCTTCAAGTTCTTTTTTTCTTTGTAGTACAACAACGTCTGCTCATTGATATTGATAAGCGGTCCAAGGTTAGTGAATTTAGGGATTATCTAGCATCGTGGGATGAGAGCAGTAACTGGAATTGAGCTCTCACCTGATTGGTCCTCCAGCGTAGGCGGACGTGAATGAGAATGGGCACCTGACCTGAGAGTCTGTCACAATTGTATTTAAACCCTTGTTTTGTGAATAAAGTGAGTCAGATGTGTTACCTGTTTAACCGGTGTCCACTCCCATTATTCGCGATCCAAGAACAACACAGCATTGAAACCCACTGGACTACGGGTCATTACGTAAAGAACATAACAACAATATTTATAGTTAATAAAAAGTTTCCTACCAT
>JAFIDM010008419.1:49215035-49234996 GCA_023159025.1 Thereuonema tuberculata | reverse complement strand
AAAAAAATAAAGAAAAAGTTAGGAAAATACGAAAAACAAAGAAAAAGAAAAGAAACCCATTACGACAGTGAGGAAAAAAAAGATTAAGAGCACCCCCCCCCCCCCAAAAAAAAAAAAAAAAAAGTAGATATGCGGATTTGAACCGACAACATACAGTATATGAATCCGAGACGTTAGGCCTAAGTATCAAGCTATAGCTACTGTCCTCCAAATGAAAGTTGGCCGGCAGAAGTTTGAACTGCGCAGCCCTTCCGGTAGCTGATCAATTATGTTTTCCTGTCACAATGGACGCCGTCGTCTGTTTTCACTGAGAAAGACATGTTGATAACGCCAAATTAAAACTTCTCTCGACTATTTAGCGTTATTTCAATACCAGTTGCTAACAATAAGTATTTATATAAATAAATAAATATATATTATTTATAAATACAATGCTCTTTTGCAAAGTAACAAGCGATTACCGTAATGGCGGCGTCCTGTCATAAAATCAGACGGAAGTGCCTGACCAGACTAATCGATCATACATGCGCAGATCTCACAAAAACAGGGCGGCCATCTCTCATTTGGAGGACAATAACAACTGAAAGGTTGTTAGCCATAACAACCTTCATTTCAGGAAGGTTCCATTTCAAACATTTAAGCTAATATCGGAAACCCAATGAAAACAATATCAAGCAAATATCTCGAACAAGGGAGGGCGTTGGCCCCTGAAAATACCCTATTCGTACGGTGTTTGGGCCTCTCAATAGGATGGACGGGACAAACGCAATAGCTACCGATTGGGTCGCTAAATGATTATTGATAAATGAAAAAAAAGAGAAATGTCTTACTACAACGATCTGGAACCTAACAAGGGAACGGAAACTGTTTATTAATTTATAAACTTAAAAAAAAAGTAGAATATGTAATGTTATAGAAAAATAGATCCTTCGGGAATTTCTTGACACCCGACGATAAATACAACTTCAGAAGGGTGTGGATTCTATGTTTGTGATATCTTTAAATTTGCATCAGTGAGAAAAAGGGGTTAGAACAAAAAAAAAAGAGGTGTTCTAAAAATACCATTTTAAATCGAAAAATGGAAGTCGGTAAGGGAAAACCTGTTGTCCTAGATAGCTAAAACTGTGGTGAATAGTTTAACATATAATAAGGAAGATCCTTGTAGGTTTTGGATAAATATCGCTGCAATAGATAAAGATCTAAGGACCAAAACCGCCAAAATTTAATTCCAGTAATACTAAATATCAAATTATCTACAGTATGCTGTCTTGTAATACATTCTTCTCTTCTGAGTTGATCTTTGAAGTGTTTATTTTAATTTCGACAATTTTCGTTAACTTCCGAACGGCTTCTTTCTATTTCCTATCTTCTCTATGTATGTTGTATCTGGTTATTATTTTTTGTGATCAACTTTGTTTTCTAACACTTTCCTAATTCGAAAGATAGGAACCCAACTATAATTTATTGACTAGATATACGTTCTGTTATCCATGCAGCAGCGAGGACTGAGCTTGCAGTGCTCGAGGAAGGGATCCATTTTGTGATATTGAGGGTTGTGGAGACCAAAATAATAGTGCCCCTATTGTAAATTGGACCGTATATGAGCACCGTATCAAATTTTAAAGAAACCAGTTTCAGCGCGAGATTTCGGAGATCGTTTTTGATGAATTTTGATGGGTGAATTCCAAAAAAAGTGTGCCTAAGTTCTAAGGTGGACCATGAATAACTAAGTAGAAAATTTTATAGAAATCTTTCCAGCCGTTTTAACTTGATGCACGTAAAAACAGACGAATACATGTTCAAGGGGAATAGAAAGACTATGTGTGCTCACCGAATAACTATACTTGTGAAGTTTATAAGCACAAATAATAACCAAGGATTTTGCATATAAGCACAAATAATAACCAAGGATTTTGCACCCCTAGCTATTGGTGAAATCGGATGATTTTTAAAGAACCGCATATTCTGTGTTTTTTCTTTAGTTCTTGCTAATTTCAAACAAAACTTCGTTATTGAGAAGCATAAACTTAATGCTACATTTCGGTAGAATCTCAGTGAAATCGGATGATTTTTGAAGAACGGCTGTCACCGGGGAAAGACTGGGACGGCCATTTCGTTCTCTTTAGGACTTGTCAGCCAGCCAACCTCCATCGATGACTGGCTCAGAAGGTGCGAAAGGTTCAGGATCCCGGGTCTGCCTCCCGAAAGCGGGACCTCCTCCAGAAGAAACACCAACCAAACTTAAACAATACTACAAAAACTGTCGATTCCTTGTCCTGCGTTCCGCTAGGCTCAAAAGGAATTAATAAAAGCATAAAAGAAACATTAAAATTATAATAAGGTAATAAGGAATTGATGTAATAAGGAATTTCATGTGCCTTAATAATTCAACTAATGATAACCAAGGAAAAGGATAACTAATGATAACCAAGGAAAAGGATAAATGATAAACAAGTAAAAGGATTTCACATCCCGAGCTGTGACTGAATTGATTATATAAACGAGTGCAAACTAATTAGCAACTCGAATAATGCACCTGTATGAGTACGAATAAATGTATTTTATATTTGGATATTTGAAAATGGGTGCTTTTATTTTAGGGGGAAAGAGGTCGAGAAGGCCAGTGTAGATTTTCTTGTTTCACTGTTTTCAATTTACAAAGCTGTTTTCGAGGTACGGTCGTAAACGAAGGATAAGAATGCCTGAATATTTTTGAGTTCTCTTAGTCTCTTAAAAGTAGCGCTGAATTCGTGGAATTTAATTAAAATGATTAAATGGAACCTCGTGAATCAAAGTAAATCGAGCAAATTAAAGGTTGCCAAAGTAGAAAGATAGTTAATTAAAATCGCATGTTAGGTAATAAAAATACTGCATACTTGAACGTTTTTAATGTCGTGTTAATACAAAATTAATATTTAGATTGAGAATCAGTTACAGAATGTTAATTTCGAACAGTGAAGCAGCGAGTGCTTCTTTGTCTATTTACAGACGCGGTCTTATTATCAGAACGGCAATATTACAATTTATCTCAGATTTCTGTTAAGTGGCTAACAAGAATGCATTCTCACGAATGTATTCTATTATAATTACAGTAAACGTAATTAAAAAGATCACATTTAGTTATTTTGTACATGTTTAAATGTTTAAAATTCAGTGTTAAAATTTTTGCGGTCCCCTGACGGCCATTTTTAAGTGCTCTCTTTTATCCGGAATTTTCGATTTACCGACGGAGGTCCGGTCCCGACCACTTCGGTTAATCGAGGTTCTGCTGTAAAAAGATTTCGCATCCATTTGTTGAATTATTTAGGCATTTTAAGTTAATTATTACTGTAATGTGTAATTTTAATGTTTCTTTTATGCTTTTATTAAATTCCTTTTGAGCTTAGCGGAACGCAGAACAAAAAAATCGACTTTTTTGTATTATTGTTTATGTTTGGGTTTCTTCTGGGGGAGGTCCCGCTTTCGGGAGCGAGACCCGGGATCATTAACATTTCGCACCTTCTGAGTTTGTCATCGATGGGGTTTGGCTAGCTGAAGAGTCCTAAAGAGGACGAAACGGCCGTCCCAGTCTCTTCAACGGTGACAGCTTGGGATGCGAAATCCTTGAACTTAGCTTTATGCAGTCCTTGGTTATCATTTGTTGCAATTAATTTTTCTGAAAATATGATTTCTTAAAATTTTTTCTTCTTTTTTTTTTTTTTTAAGTCTTGATATCGGCAAAAAGCCTACATTTACATAGTATTTAAATTCTACTACAGTAATACCTTGAGATACGAGCATAATCCGTTCCAGGACCGAACTCGTAACTCGAGGTGCACGTATCTCAAATCATTTTTTTCCCATAAGAAATAAAAGAAAAAAAAATTAATCCGTTCCGGCCCTCTAAAACACTTCCTTATTAGTGCTAATAATAATGGAAAAAACATGTTTTTAATTGCTTTAGAGGCATATATACTCATGGACAAAAAAATTAGCGCACCAAGAAATAACTGCGGGATTGTAACGAAACTTGCAATGAAGGTACATGTCGTGGAGATATGCAAATGATTAGAAATGCAGCGTCATTGCGCATTACGTATAGCCGGTAGAGGGCGTTGAACATCATACTCTGTGGAGTATAAAACAGGTAACCAAAGCTTGTTTGAGTGTGCTGAATCATTTACTAAGGAAGAGCTGAGGTAGACATGCCATTACGCCGTGTTCGAAGACAGTATACGCAGTTGTCGCAGTTTGAGAGAGGGAGAATCGTCGGGATGATGGAAGCTGGGTGGTCAGCTAGGCGAGTAGTTCGTCAATTAGGCCGCTCTGATTGTGTTGTGAGGAGGTTTTGGGACCAGTGGACCCGAGAGATGTCATGTACACGAAGACCAGGCTCAGGACGCCCTCGACAGACCAGTCGTCGAGAAGACCGCCACATAGTCAGAAATGCACGCGTACAGCCAACTGCTTCATCGGCCGCCATCCAGGCATAGGTAGCACCTTCACTAGGGACCGCTGTGTCTTCTCGAACCATACGAAGGCGCCGGCTGAAGGACAGTTGGTATCGCGGCGCCCATTACGTGTGCTGCCCTTCACGCCCACCCATCGACGCCTCCGTTTGGAGTTTTGCCGCGCACGAGGAAACTGGACTGCAGCGGAATGGAACCAGGTCGTCTTTAGCGACGAATCCAGATTCAATCTCGGCAGTGATGACAATCGTGTTCGTGTGTGGAGAGCCCGTGGTGAACGCTTCAATCCTGCCTTTGCTGTACAGCGACACACCGCTCCCACAGCTGGTGTGATGGTATGGGGTGCCATTGCCTACAATACCTAGTATTGTTCCGTGGCACCATGACAGCCCAGCGGTATGTTCATGAAATCCTGCAACCACATGTGTTGCCACTCATGCAACGGCTCCCAGGAGCCATTTTTCAACAAGACAATGCTCGGCCTCATACGGCAAGGGTGTCACAAGACTGTCTCCGCACTATTACTACCCTTCCTTGGCCTGCCCGATCCCCAGATTTGTCTCCAATCGAGCATATCTGGGATCATTTGGGACGACGAGTTGGGCATCCCACGAGTTTGAACGAACTAGAGGCAAGGTTACAGCAAATATGGAACGAATTGTCTCAAGACATCATACAGAACTTGTATGACTCAATGCCCGATCGTATCGCATCATGCATTCGCGCTAGAGGGGGTCCAACGGAGTATTAACTCCTCCGTTCTTTTGCCTTTTTCTCTGAAATAAATTATCCTTTTTCTTTGATTTTCTAATCATTTAGTTATATCAAAGTAGTCGTTACGTATGTAAATTTTCGTTTCATTTTGACGATTCCTTCTTGGTGCGCTAATTTTTTTGTCCATGAGTGTATATACACAAAAAAATTATAGTGTATAAGGATTCCTGTGACAATGTGGTTTTAATTATAAGTTCTTACTGACAGACGATGTGGGCCCGGTAGCCAAGTGGGTTAGATCGCTTGGCTGCGGGTTGGAGGTAGCAGGTTCGATTCCCGGCCTCGGCAGAGGACGGGAATTTTTCCACGCTCCTTTTTCCTCCAAACGGGTCCTAGGGTCTACCCAGCCCTCTGTAGAATGGGTACCGGGTTTCTTTCCTGGGAGTTAAAGGCGGGCGGGCGTCAGGCTGACCTCCTGACCTCACCTTCCTCCCGTTAGGTCACGAAAAGATGGAGCCTAACCTCCAGCTGCCCCAAGGGTCTGTAAAGACCCGTTAGTGGGATACTTTAACTTTAACTGACAGACGATACAGTCAAATCATCGTAGACGGCCAGCCCGGGTCGAATGATCACATTTGCCAATCCAAAAAAAGAACAAACACACAAGAAACAGCGGATTGCACTTTCCAACCAACAAAACAGCAGGATTCTAATTTTGCCGCCTGGATTGGTTGACCTTACAGCCCATCTACCAAGCTTAATTACTGGTTCTAGATACTTGATTTCTTTAATTTCGAGCATTTTGTAGTTGATATTTGAATTGTTCTATAATTATTGATTATTTCGTAAGTGAATAAATAAAATATAACAAAACAAATCTGAATGTTGTATTGAAGAATAACGCTGATTGGTTCAGAATAATTATCTATGACCGTAAGAGTGACATTCGGCCGCTGATTGATATGTCATCATGTTTCTGGAAATTTCCACTCATTTCATTGTTCGCAGCTGCATCGGAAAATCATCAGTCCTTGAAATGAAAGCTCTAATGGAGGGCAATTCTCAGGAACATCGGACGTCAATGTTAGTGGAACACCGAGATCCAATGTGTTGTAATGATGAAACAATAAAGGGAAATTAAAAGCGATTCTCCTGTAAATCCTGAATAATTTCGAATGAAAAAGTAATTTCTGTTTATAAAGTTTTTTTTTTTCTGTATAAAAAAAAAGGTTAATAATATAATAATAATTATAAAAAAAAACTGCATAAATGCCACAGCGATTCATCACATAGTAGGGGATTCAGTAAGATGCGTCGGAAGATCAATTGTGAGTCAATTGTTCCCCTCCCCCCAAATTCTTTTTGAACCAGGGAATTTTTGAATCTTCTTGAATTTTGGCTTGCACATTTATGATCAAATTTGTTGTTTTTGAAAAATTTCTCCTTATTGATTTTCTTTTGGAGAAAGTTGCTCGTGAAGATAAGAATTCCCAAAGCAGTAGAAGAAGAACAATTAACTCTTGCTGACGGCAAACAATGAATTTCTATCAATGCCTCTCAATAAACGATAATCTACTTTAAATTTGCGTGTGCTTTTCTTAAATTTATTAGATTTCGAAGGCCTACCCGAAGTACTGAATTGAATTTACTTTAAAATTAATGAATTGAAGTGGAAAATGGATACAATTACTGCTTTGTATTAGATAATTATAAATAATTATTATATAATTACATAATTACTTACAGATTTCTTTGTGTTAGTTTCACGACTTTAAACAAAAACATAAAAATATAATGTGAAGCAAAAAAGAATCCACCTTCAGCAGATCGTCAATGGGAATCCGGAACAGCTGTCCTTATTAGAACTCTTCAGCCGGGTTTACCCTTGATGATAAGCTCAGAACTGTGCGAAAGATTACGGATATCACAGCCGGTATCCATACTCAGATAAAACAAAAAAAATGTTTCGCCCAGTTCTGAGCTTATCATCGAGGGTAAATCCGGCTGAAGAGTCGTAATAGTGACGAAACAGCTGTCCCGAATTCCCTTCGATGATGGCTCGTTGTGAGAAATTATAAGTTACTTATGTGCACTAAGGGGATTCTTTTTTTTTTTTTTGGTTAATTGCGTGCATGTTTAAATATATTTTTTTAATAATACGAAACATATTATGAAAAGTAGAGTTTCAGTTCTTTCGGGCACTTCGTATTTGAAAATTTCGAAAGTCAACTTTATTTCCTACAAATTTTATTTATTTTTTTCAAAAATCCTTTTTCGGGCCTATTCAACGCATCTTTCAGCTACTTCACTTCAAAATTAGATCGGGGAATCATCAATTCCCATACAACCTATTCCCCTTCATACTATTCTCTCCTCCCTATTACATCGCTGCAAATATTTCCATCATTACAGCCCAGGCAAATAGAACATCGTCCGTTTTATTTATGGGTGTGAAGATAACCGTTGAGTTGAGTTTAGTGTATGTTTTTCTTTTAGTTAAGACAATGGGCAAGTCGTGATTTTTCATCTTTTCCGTATTAGACAGGACTGACGATGTGAACGTGTTTGATAAGTGTCAATATTTAAACTTCTCTTCAATATTAAGCCTCAGAGCAGTGTTTTAATGGAATGCTGCCAAATTCAACAGACAATCTTCCATTCATTTTTAATGGGTGCCATTAGCGAACCATCTCTATTCCGAAATTACGTAAGAGGAAGTCAGAAGAAAAAGAATATTTGGATTCAAAACCGTGAAGTTTATTTAGAAATAGTCCGACCAAAGAATTATTTTTAATACGTGAAATTTTAAAAAGAATATTTTTTTTGTTACTTCAAGCCTTTCAACAATTTTTTTTTTTTTTTGGTATGCTTCGAAAGAAAGAATAGCATTTATTTAAAAACTAGATATAGATGTCGTGCCAACTTACCTATGCTGCATGATAGTTAGGTTAGATAGATATTTTCATACCAATCATGGCCATGAAAATACCTAATGGGAAGCCGAAAGTGTGGGCTCCGACGCTTCAATAACCACAGGGAAAATGAAGCCAGTATGATTGGAAAAAAAAAACCCCCACAGATCTTATGAGAGCATCAAACTCTTTTCGCAAGTGAACGCATCAACGCTGGAAAACGTTACGCGTGACGTAACGAAGAAACGTTAACGAAATTTTACAAACAGAAAACATAACGAAAAAAATTTAATTTTGTTTTTACATTAAGTATTTTAATGAAAATGGCGTATCGAAAGGTAGCTATCTCCTTTCTTCTATACGGTTTATCTGCTTTCGTGCAAACTTCATTGACGGTTTTTCTAGCATTTTTGAAAATTTGGAAAGAGCCCAACGAAAAAAGAAACAAATAAAAAATGAAAAAGGCAACAATAATTGAATTAAAATAGTTTTAGTAAATAAAATTAATATTAAATAATATAACATTAACGTGCGTGAAATTACTTTAATATAAAACATTTAAGCCCAACGCACAAGACTAAATAACAATAATTAAAAAAGCTCACATGAATCGATTTTCTCCAGCGCTCAGGCTGGCTTCTTCAGATGCAATTACATAATAAAATAAAATAAATACAAAATTCAGTCTTATATAGGAAAAGGCGAGGTGCAAGAAGTATTCTAATTGCGGTAAAGTCTATTGTTGATGGCGGTGATTGGTGGAAAGTCTGAAAGCAGATCATGTTTATTGTCCAGAATGGGTTATTGCAAGTTGAAATGAAGACTGAAAAAAAATTAAAAAAATAATGGGCAATATTCAATAATATAACATTAACGTGCGTGAAATTACTTTAATATAAAACATTTAAGCCCAACGCACAAGACTAAATAACAATAATTAAAAAAGCTCACATGAATCGATTAATTAATATTAATTAATAATTAATTACACGAATTAGTTACTAATTAATGCAATTTATACGATGTTTAAAAGAATTTTGTCCCTTCCCTTTGTATCTGTAAGTAAATGTATTTAAAGTAGATAAGTAAATGTATTTTAATAAGTAAGAACTTTAACGTGCTTAATTATAAATCATAAGAAAAATAAATAGTACAACTGTTAAAAGCATCATGTAATTATACATTTTTTATTATCTTTTAACAATATATATAAACCTATGTGCTTTTTAACAGTTGTACTATTTATTTTTCTTATAAATGTATTTTAATTATCTAAATATAAATGAGAAAATTTATTTATTAATAATAATAATAGTTAATAATAATAAATGTTTTTTAATTTAGAAATATATGTATAAACATACATTTGTAATATAAATGTATTGAATGCATTGTGAACCGCAATTTCGCCAACCACGATGTTATGTTGACGACACAAGGAAACGATTAAAGGTTAAATGCAACTGGAAAAAAGATAATTTATTAACATACGCAACCTGGAATGTTCGAGGCATTTTTGGAAAAGAGGAAGAGCTAGATTCCATATTTCAGAGCAAAAATATTGCCATAGCTATTACTACTGAAACAAAGAAAAAACTCAAAGGAACAAAAGAATCTAAAAATTATACATTAATCTATAGTGGTGTGAGTAGAAAGGTACATGGTCAAGCTGATGTCATGGTTTGGATCCATAAGTCTTTAAAGAAGAATATAGTTCATCATACATATTGGAATGAAAGAATCTTAGAAGTCCGCTTAAAGATCAATAGCGGAAATATTACAATTCTTGGAATATATGCACCAGTAGAAGGACATGATGAAGAAAATGATGAATTTTATAAAAAATTACAGGAAATTCACAATAATATTAATAAGAATGATTATTTGATCCTAGCAGGTGACTTCAATGCTAGAGTAGGAAACCAACATATTAATAACAATATTGGAACATTTGGAGAACCAACCCGTAATAGCAATGGTATTAGACTTACTGATTTCAGTGTTTTTAATGATCTGAAGATAATGAATACTTTTTTTAAACATAAAAACATTCATAAATATACATGGAAGCGACAACAATCAGAATCCATTATAGACTATTTTATTGCCAATAAGAAAACTTCAAAGTTATTTATGGATGTGAGATCATACAGGGGAAGTGAAATTGGATCAGACTACTTTCTTGTTCAAGCAAAATTACGATTTCCACCTAGATGGCATAAGCAGAAGATAAACATTACAACAGAACCAGAACAAAAATATAATGAAAAATATATAGTGAAAAATTTCATCAAAGGTTACTAAATTTTTTAAACAATATTTATGCACAAGCCTGTATACCAAATGAATGGAGAAGGAGTACTGTACTGCCGATTTTTAAAAAAGGAGATAAACGAAATTTAGATAATTACAGAGGAATTAATTTATTAAATACTTGTTATAAAATATATGCCAGAATTTTGAATGGAAGATTAAAACAAGAAGGCGAAATGTTCCTTCTAGAGTGCCAGAATGGTTTCCAAGAGGGAAGATCTTGTATAGATGCAGCCTTCTCCATCAAACTATTGCTTAAAAAAAGACGAGAATACAATCTAGAAATGCATTTCGCTTTTATAGATTATACCAGGGCTTTTGATATGATCAATAGATCTAAACTCATTGAAATCTTACAAGAAAGAAATATTCCAAACATCCTTCTTCAAAACATTTATAATATTTATACAAATAACACAATGAACATTAAACTCAATAAAGCTAGATCTGAATATAGAGCCATAAACCAAGGAGTACGACAAGGTTGCCCTTTATCACCAACTCTTTTCAATATATATATATTGATGAAATAATACGTCTTTGGAATAAAGATTATAAATTTGGAATCCAAACTTCAAACAATACAAGAATAAACACTGTTCTTTTTGCTGATGATCAAATATTAATTGCTAATTCTGAAGATAATCTTCAAAGAGGTTTATTTAAATTAAACGAAATCATAAAAAAATTTAACATGAAAATATCATCTAATAAAACCAAAATAATGGCATTTAAAGGTGTTTATCCAATCAGAAGCAAAATTGTAATTGAAAACATGATTTTAGAACAAGTTAATTCTTTCTCATATTTAGGGTGCAACATCTCTTATGAAGGAGAGATTGATATAAACAAAAAAATTACAAAATTTTTGCAAATATTAAGATTGCTGAACTCCATTTTAAAACCCAATTTAGTCCAAAAACATTCCAGAATAAAATTATATAAAACTCTAGCTTTACCAACTCTCCTCTATGGTAGTGAAATTTGGATTCTCAAAAAAAAAGATATCAGTAGATTAAAAGCGGCCGAAATGAGATTCTTAAGACGAACAGCAGGATATACTTTATTGGATCACAAAAGGAATGAGGAGATACTCCAAGAACTAAATCTACAATCAATAGAGGAGAAGATTTCCACATATAGAAATAGATGGTTACAACATGTCTCCAGAATGACACCAAATAGAATACCCTATGAATTACTTCACTACAAACCTCAGGGAAAAAGACGACCTGGACGCCCACAGAAACGCCTTCTGGACCTTGTGTAGCTGGAACCGAAACGGGTCAACACTGACCTAATTTCGTTTCTGGAATATGATGATGATGACGATGTTATCCTTAACTTAAAATAGAATTTATCAGATCAATGGAAGGCAAAATCAACTAGCATCGCTAATCTGGTTCAACATTCAAACGTTTTAATTAAAAATGGAAATTTAGGAAACATTTCAAAATCGTATTGCTGTGGAACTAATATGTTTCTAAACATTGATGTCACACCAAATGTTTAAATTACTACTACTAACAATAATTACATTATAAAAGCAGCAAGTAAAAAGTGCTTTATCATTTGAATTTTAAAAGAAAGTAATTTTAAATTTGTAAAAAAAAAATAAGTTTAAGTAAAATACGTTTTTGAAACTTTATATCTAGTTGTCAATTTATGTCCCATTAACAGTTAATCATGGATAGAATATGAAAGGTTAAAGAAGAATCTTTATTATACATAAAATAATTTGTAAATTCAAGAATATATATCTTTAGGATAATGCAAAGTAATTATTGCAAATTTTTGATTCTATTGTTGACAGATTATCTAGATCTATATAGTTTTTACTCGATTATTTTTTATTATTGCTATAATTTCGTATATAGTTCTGGTTATAAAGCCATCGATTTTTTACTTGTACTAAAATCGAAAATATGTTATAACTTTTTTATAATGTAGTTATTATTATTAGTAGTAATTTAAACATTTGGTGTGACGTCAATATTTAGAAACATGTTAGTTCCTCAGCAATACGATTTTGAAATGTCTCCTAAATTCCATTTTTAATTAAAACGTTTTCTATTCCTTTATTTTTTGCTAAATTCTTTAAATTATTATTCGATTTATTGTCATTATTTTTATTTGTAATTTATAACATTCTAATAATATTACATTTATCATTATTTAGGTTTTTCTTCAATTTTTCAATTGTAATCTTATATATATATATATTTTTCAATTCTTTGTTTTTTATTCTTTATTTTTTTTCTATGTAAAATTACATTCTTTTAAAATACAAATGTGTCCACCCTTTTCAGTTATTGCTTTTCTTTTATAAACAGGAATTTTTAATAGTATCATTTAAAATTAAGTATTTTAATGCCACCCATTTGAAATGACCTTGAGAGCGGCGATCAACAGTGAGAGATAGTGACGGCTTGCAAAAAGTGATGACGTCACAACTTAAAGCATTGTAACTTTAGCATTTTTTTAACCCCCTTTCAGTGGAAAAAAGCAGCTAAAATTTGGTATACGTTAACTACTTAAGGTCCTGAATAAATGATAAAAATTTTAAGGGATGTTTCGGACTGACAAGCCTAACCATTCCCTTGTGAGATAGTGGCTCGAGAACACTCATGGGTTCATAATTGGAGTAAAAAAAGAAGACGAACAAATTCAATACGTAACAAAAATAAAACACTTTAATATAATAGTAATAAAAAATTAAATATTTACAATATCCCAAAAAGGAAGAATACAAAAAAAATAGTTAAAATTTTTAGCCTTTTAAATTAATTAAACAAAACTTAGGTTACAGGAGAAAGAACGATTAATTAAATTAAAGTCCAACCAATAAATATAAAATAAAGTTTTATGGCATACTAATAAAGAAAACTGGCAAACTTAAGAACAAAATTTTGAAATACTTAATTACGGTACCCAAAGAAAATCAGTAAGTTTACTCTCTTTTCTCTCCGACGTCCCAATTCAATCTCTCTTATTACTTACGAAAACTTCTACTACTTAAAATTGCATTGTTCAGGATTTCTAACATGATTCCGCCTGAATGAACGACACTAAATGTATTTATTCTATGAATTAAAGGCAATTGAAGAATTTCACGATGCTCCCACACATTGGGACATGACAATGCCAACAAAAGAATTCAATAGAATCAAATATATTCAGTCCGTACACTTCAGCATAATTTACCACTGAGATACCTTTTATCTCACCATCCTATAAAAAAAAAACAGTCTTCATACATGGAGTTGGTTAGTGCGTGTTTCCACTGTAGATAGAGAGATGTAGTTGGCAGGCCGGGTCACATTCTAGAGAGAGAGAGTTCCTGTTTTTCTCCGAGTTTTTATACCCGCCAAAAAACAGAGACCCCAAAAAAACCCACTACGTCATAAAAGATTAAAACTACCCGTTTCCCCGAATTAGAATGCCATTACACCTGTGTCAAAATTTGGAAATAACCCGTAAGTGCTAATACTCTTATCGAATGGCCAATCGTGATCGGATTAGACTTCCCTACATTCCATAGATAGTTTCAAAAGTGATACAGTTTTTAAAACAAACTAAAAAAAATGTTAAATTAACTTTCTGTTAGGTCTAATATTACCATTACATTCATAATTAAAAACATTTCTATATTATTAAATTATATAATCCAAAAAAATATTTACACATTATTTACAATTTCCACAGCATATTTATACTTTCAGTAAATTATTTATAAGTATATAATCTATACATAATCTATTTATAAGTATATAATCTATAAATTTATAAATATAACAGACGTTCCACGCTTTTTTCGATACGATATGCACCATAGTACTATTGAAAACCGAAAATCGTAAAAATGTGTGGTTTTTTTTGTTTTTTTTATTTTACTTAGCAAATGCATTTTGGCCATCGAAAAACTGTAAGGCACTTCTTATCACTTGCGCATGCGTGTGAAAGCTAAATAAATTAGTACAAAAAGGATATACACAGGCTGAACGAACAGAAGGCGCCGAGGGGATTATGCGTTGAATGTGTAGGATCTGGCTGCAAATGAAAAGGGTCCACAGATCGAACCGTCGAAAAGCAGGAGACCCGTGCATTGAAAATAAGGAGAATTGGTTTTAATTCCTCTGTTGCTACATTGCGTAACTCCTCATTTTGAAAATTTCTCTTTCCGTTTCCTTCCATATCTTTAATGACGAAAATTCCAGTGTCAATCAAACACATCAAAATCAAATTGAGCAAGTGCCTGAGTCTCTTGTGGGTTTTCATATTCAGCCAAATGGAGTCAGAAGCAGACAAGCGGTCGCCATTCTAAATCAGTGCCAAAATTTAAAACATTTCGTCGACTCGCTTCATTTTTCCTGAATTCGACATTACCATTCTAGTAAAAAAAAAAAACTACACTGGATGAGACTGACAATAGACCATTTAAACCACGTGACATGATAGTTCAAAGAGCCGGTTGCTATGGACGTTCAAAAATAGCCGAGAACTACAGCAAGCGCTTATTTGCAGTGGTTTTTCTATGAGAAGAAGATAAAAAAAAGTATATACAAGGTGATTCATAAAGTACTGGAAAAATAGGCTTATAAAGAACGAACATCGATAGATTTTTCTAAGTCAAATTTGGTGTAAAAAAAAAAGAAAATAGGGTATGGATTTCCGGATCGAACGTGTGATTCTGAGTCGGATGACGGAGTCCCTATTTTAACCCTTTTTTCTGCCCCGATGAAAAAAAAATGGTCTAGTTAGCACTCTTCACAACCGGGATAAGCCAAACGGACTCGCTACACTTTGTTTTTATTTATCCATTCCCCTCCCCCCTCCAGGGGCTCCTTTGTATTTGAAATAAACCCAATGGAGTCAATACTCCATTTAACTTAGCCTATTCTAATCTCGCTTCCCTTTCCTTGCTCACAGGGGCAGAAAAAAGGCTAAAATGAGGACCCCATCATCCGACTCAGAATCGAACGTTCGATCCGGAACGTGCCCTATTTTACTTTTTTTTTTACACCGAATTTGATTTAGAAAAATATTTCGATATTCGTTCTTTAAAGGCCTATTTTTCCAGTACTGTATGAATCATCCTGTATAAATATATATATATATATATAATGTCCAAACTTGAAGCTCATCCTTCGAGTTTAGAAATGCAAAGATTTCAATCAATCATTTGCAATTTAAATTCAGAACGTAAAGAATATAAGAATAAAAATTAACTTATATTACTAAACTATTATAGCCGGACAGTGATATGAAATTTGAAACCAAAGTAAATCTGAATTTAAATTGCAAATGATTGATTGAAATCTTTGCATTTCTAAACTCGAAGGATGAGCTTCAAGTTTGGACATTAGATAATATGCCTAATTTTGAAGTGTATATAATTATTACTTCTTATTTAAGGTAATTATTTAATTTATTTACTTCTTTTGTACTTTAACTCAATATTTAGGATTTTGCTCTTTTTATTTTAATTTTTATTTTTATTTAAAAAAATATAATTCAGTTAAAAAATTTTGTTTTTAGGTTTAGATAATTTATTTAATTTGGTTTGTTTTTGGTAGTTTAGTTTTAATTTTAAATATAAATTTGAATAATTTAGTTACTTTAGTTAATTTGTTAAATTATTCAATAAGTAAAAAAGAGGATCGACACCACTCTTTTTTTGCTTCATTTTAAATATTAAATAATTCTTAACTTTAATATAAATATTTAGGTAATTTTTAACTTTTAGATAGTTTCAGATAAATATTTTTTTAGGTTTAACTTTTATATAAATATTTAGGTAATTTTTTAAATTTTAGATAATTATAGTTAAAAAATTTAAATTTAAGGAGAGCAAAGTCTTAATATATTGCGTTTTTGCTGAATTAGTTCTAAATTATGCCGCTGAAGACGTGGTGGTAAACTTCTGTTTTATCACCATAGAAACGGTAATCTGAAATTTGAATTGGCATTTTCAGGCAGTGATTTGTTCTTTACTTTGGTTTCAAATTTCATATCACTGTCCGGCTATATATATATATATATATATATATAAATATCTGATAACGTTTTTAAGACTTCAAGAAAAATCAACTTTTTTTTTTCTTTCTTTTATTTTTTTGAGAATGTTAGGAAAAATAACACCACGAATAAAAACAACAACTGTATTTTTGTTATTATTATATTTTGTATTGCCACACTACATCACATCCGATGACGAGAGCGTTGTTTTGCACACTTCAGAAATGAGTTTCAATATGTCAAATTAGAACTTTGTTATTGAAATAAAATAACTTCAGTGCCCAAATCAACAGCTCTCGTTATCGGGTGCAATGTGGTATGGCAGTATAAACCTTAAAAATATGCAAAAAATATAGTTTACTTCTTATTGATGCTTTTCCTAAAAAAACTCAGAAATAAGGGAGAAAAAAAACACATTATGGTGCTGACTCAAGCAATTCAGGCAACTGCAAATCTTTTATACATTTTATTTATATATTTCTTTTACCAAAAGAAATATATTTCTTTTTTTTACCAAAAATTCTGAAATTTATCCATGAACTTGTGAAGCATGTGAGGTTTACATTTTCTTGTTTTTAATTTTCAAAATAACTAGGCCATCCCCCTATTTCCCCCTGGTAAGTATGAGACAATCCAAGAAGAATCGATTCCAAGCGGTTATGGCAAAAAGTGATATTTTATTCCTTTTTGAATGTACTCATTATTTGATAGCGTGCGCCATTGTTGACGGAGAAAAGCTAAACAAATCAACATTGAAATTTAAATTTTAATCTAGTAGGCTAAAATTAATGAATTATTTTCTTTTTTCTCTGGCTCTTCTCTCATTGCGCCACACACACACAGAGGGAGTGATAAGAAACAATAGTTTGAATGTAGTCCCCGTGGCCTAATGGATAAGACGTCTGACTTCGGATCAAAAGGTTGCAGATTCGATTCACTTCGCGAACGTTTCATTGTAGTAATTTTTTCACAGGAAATAAACAAATGCGCCGGACAGACAGACAGAGAAATAAAAGATTTTAGTAATATAGATTCAATAATTAATTAAATTGAAATTCAAAAACAGCCAATTTTATTAAAATCTATTTCGATAAAGAAAATGCTTCAAAACAAATTTATTTTAGGAAACGAACAGTATCAAATGAATTTGCATGATATTTAGAAAGTCTTTAATGAAAATATTTTTTATTAAAGAGCAAGTAAAAAAAATTATTTGAGAGGAAGTAAAAAAAAAAATTAATTTAATCTCAAATAATTTTAAAAAACATAATTTTTTATTTTTTTTAAAAATATTAAGTATTGCACTAATAATAAATATTTTACATACAAATCATTCTTTACGAATTTTTTATCATTTCAAGTTTTCGTCAAGTTTTAAGTTGAAAATACCGAGTAAATCCTCGAAAAAAAAATGACTGTTTTTGAATTTTAAGTTAATTAATTATTGAATATTTTGAAAATTAAAAACAATGAAATAGAAACCCCAGATGCTTCAAAAAATCACATTTCAATTTACAGAATTTTAGGTTCATTGCTAAAGAAATAATTAGAAATAAAAGGTTTTCACTCGCTTGAATTCCTTGAGATAGCACCTTAAGGCGTGCTTTCTTAAGGTCTTCAGACATATTTTTTAATTTTTTTTTCGTTCTTCTCAAAGAAAAAATCGACAAATAATTGCTTGCTGTAGTACTCGGCTGTACTAAAACGTCCGTAGCATCCGGTTCTTTGAACTATGATATCACATCAAGTGATTTGTGACGACTCACTTAAACGGTCTATTGAGTATTAACGCAATTCACAATCATATATTATTGATTATTAATGCTTAGTTTTTTTTAAAACAGACTTCCACAAACGTCTATCAACGTTGAGTAGCACAGTTCCCCTTGAATCGCTCACTTGAAATGATGTGGTTGACCTCCACGAGCGAAATTGTCACCAATCATTTCATTTCACGTCCTAATTAGTTATCGTCCTGAAGTGCTTCAATGCCACGCGCAATTTAGAGCAGAAACCCAACTCCAAACATACTTGATTTTAAAGTAATCAGGAACGTACAGAAGGATTTTGTTAGTGAAGTGTGGTTGTGTTGACTTATCGTTTCAATTGTTATTGTACATATTTGATCTTTCTCTGTTGCCTAATGAAGTGAGAGGTTTCGATGAAGGATTTTTTATTCTTTGTATAAACAATTTTCGTAAACTGATTTGTATACTTTGATCTTACTTTCCTAGGTACATTAAATCACCCAGTCTGTGTGTGTGTCCGTATTTCATCCTCGCACTTTCTGTTATTCCGAATCGCTGGACTGATCTTGAAACTTGATATGCAAAATCGTGGGAATCAAAGTTGAGTCTTCAAAAACAAAATAAACAACAAGAAATTCTCAATAAAAAAAATCATGTGCCACCTTCCACCATCCTTAATGAATTTCGTAGCATATTAAAACAATACAAAGCGCAAAGAAATATACACAAACATCAATGGGTGAGACCAATTGTGTACTAAGTGACATCCTAGAACAGCTGTTTTGCGCTCTTTGGCGATCTTTAACTAGGAGTAGTCCTCAGTAAACAACGAGGTCTCAGACTGGAGGCTAGCGTTAAGTGACTGATCAAAATGCAGCGTCTTCCTTTTGATCTAGATATATACAACATAGCACAGTGTGGCCGGGAAGTACTAGTATCCCTTCATTATAATCCCTCAAAGTATACTTTGAGAAAATATTTACCCGTTAAGTGTCCAATGCGTCTCTCTGTACGCCATCATGCTGTACACACAAGTTTTTACTTGACATTTTTTGGAGCATGTCCGTTGTGATGGTTCGAAATGGGTCCTCAACTGCATTGCTCAATTCTTCGTTTGTAGCATAACGACGTTCAGAAATGTAGGCCTTGATGATTACCCACAATGCGTTGTCAGGAGTCGTGAGATCAGGACGTCGTGGTGGCCATTTCAATGGAGCTGGATAAGCTGGAGTACCGCGATCAATCCAGCGTCTTGGAAAATGTTCATGAAGAAACCCACGCACAGTAAGAGCGAAGTGAGCAGGTGCCCCATCATGCTTTAGCCATACCCGTTCCATAATACCCGCGTCTTCAAGCTGTGGGATTAACCATGTTTGTAACATGTGTAAATAAGTTTCCCATTAACATGACCATCAAAAATATGGTCCAAACAAATGACGTGATGTCATCACAGCCCATATCATTACGTGAGATGGATTCTTCTCCAACTCCAGTGTGTAGTGAGGGTTCTCTTTCGTCCAAAGACAACATTCCTGTTGAATGAACTTCTAATGTCTGCATTCTAGTGTCAACAATTGAAATAATACTCAATACTATAAAAAAAAAGTTCAGTTCATGAAAGAAGGGCTTTTGATGACGTAATTTCCTTATAGATTGATGTTTCCAGGACATAACAGCGCCATCTATTGCTCAAATCCGTAACTGAATCTTATAAACATTATGAAAATATTCTGGTTTTTGTATTTTCTACAGTTACGAATACATAATAATAATTAAAAGTGAAAGAATTACAAACGTTCCACAGTATT
>JAFIDM010008419.1:49191290-49214935 GCA_023159025.1 Thereuonema tuberculata | reverse complement strand
GATGAAAATAAACGCTTTAAATTAGAATCGTGTCTAATTAATAGCTGTGTATGCTTTAATAAGGATAAGTCACTTAAAGTGAATGATGTTTCCCTAAGTATTTTTAAGAAATCTTTAATAAAGAATAAGAAGATTAAAGATTTTTTAATTTTAAAATAATCACATCTATTCATTACAATTAATTTACTGTTCATTACAATTCATTTGTTGTCAATTATGTTAACAAAGGTAAAATTGTTATTTGTTTTAGAATATAATGTTTACTACTGATTATTGGATGCTATATGTTATGTTAATTATTTAATGTAATAATTTATGATTATTGAAATTTTTCTTTGTAACATTTCGATTATGATTTGTTTGTTGGTGTTTTAATGGCGCAAAAGCAGCAGTGGCTAAGCTGCGCCAAATTATGATTTGAAGAGGAAGAGAAGGATTTTCTCTTTTTTATTTGTAATTTCTTTTAATCCTGATGAAGTCCCTTAATTGGGATGAAATATAGAGTTTTGAAGAAATGAAGAAAAGTGGGTTTGTTTCGTTATTTTATATATATATTTCGAAGATTCATATAATAATCAATTATCGAATTTTAATATGAAATATTATCTGGAATTATTAAAATCATTTAAAAGTAAAAAAATAAAAAAAATAGTGAAGTTTGAAAAAGACCAGACACACAATGATTAAAGAACATAAAAACACATTAAAATCTCACACAGGTTTCGATCGGACCTGTCGATCTTTTTCAAGGTTTTTTTCAAGTTTTTTTTTACTTGAAAAAGATCGGCAGATCCGATCGAAACCTGGTCAAGATTTTAATGTGTTTTTTGTTTTTTAATTATTGTGTCTGGCCTTTTTATAAAACTACACCATTAATTTCACACGTTAATTTCTACATCTAAAAAAATAATAGTCACACAAAGATTATGGTCTTAATTAGGCTCATAATTTCCTTCGATCACCACCAGAGGCCACTTCAAAGCATGAGCTTTTTGTTGAAAATCTCCAATTCCTTGCCCCCATTGGTTCTAGTTGCACCAATAATTTAGTATCGTCCTTGTCCCCAGCCTGAGACATACGAGTCAAATATTATTGGGCTGCCTATGACAAGGTAAGTCGAATATGGGCTTTCAACGGAAGTCGAAAACAATCTATCTTCCAGGTCTACGCATTTCCGGTTTTAGAGGGTCGTTGACTTTGTTAGGAAAATAGTGTCAATTGGACAAAATTGGATCTATCTATACTTGAATCGACTGAGAACGAATATGATCCTCTCGACTCAATGTGGCCACTTCCGGTTCCAGATCGTTGGGAAATGCTTCAGCGGCAAC
This sequence comes from Thereuonema tuberculata, assembly GCA_023159025.1. Classification (NCBI taxonomy): domain Eukaryota; kingdom Metazoa; phylum Arthropoda; class Chilopoda; order Scutigeromorpha; family Scutigeridae; genus Thereuonema; species Thereuonema tuberculata. The sequence goes on along the minus strand of JAFIDM010008419.1, from coordinate 49,213,604 downwards.
AACTCTGCTGCAAGCCACTTCTAACAAAAATAAAGCAAGCAATTGAGTGCAAATTGTACGCGGTTGCTTGATTTTGTATTTATTACAGAACTGTGAATTGATTTGTTTCACTGTCCTCATGTACTTACTCCTCTAGCAAGACAATTTACAAGTTTTTATTTTAACATCCCCATTTACGGCTAAATTAGTATAAGAATTGCGATTTCTATATTATAATAATTTACAAAGAAATTTTAACGTGCCTGTTATTACTAAATCAATAAACCAAAAAGGCACCAAAGTAAACAAAAGATTTCGCTTCTGAGCTATCAACGGTGTGGGACGGCCGTTTCGTGCTCTTTATGGACACATCAATCACACAAACCTTCTGTCGAAAGCTCAGATCGAAAGGAAACCAACGCACCCGCCTGTGGGTTTCCAAAAAACAAAAGCAAAATAAAAAATCAAAACAAAATGGCCGTCCCACACTCCCACTGTTGATAGCTTAGAGGCGAAATCTTTTGTTTACTTTAGAGCCTTTTTGGTTTATTGATTTATTTATAACAAGCACGTTAAAATTTCTTTGTAATTTATGTGGCTTGCCTTCTTCAATTTCCTTTGAGCCTGACAGATACAGAGGCCAGGAATTGGAGCTTTTTCTTTTGTTTTGATTTTTTATTTTGCTCTTGTTTTATTGGGAACTCACGGGCGGGTACGTCGGTGCATTTCCTTACTTGGTTTTGCGATCTGAGCTTTCGACAGAGGCTTTGTGTGGCTGATGAGTACATAAAGAGGACGAAACGATCGTCCCATACTCCCACTGTTGATAGCTCAGAGGCGAAATCTTTTGTTTACTCTGGTGCCTTTTCGGTTTATTGATTTGAATTGTAATAATCTTTTAGATTCTGTAATGCAAACACGGACGGTTTATGTATTGTTTGTAGTGTTGAAATAAATTAAAAATTGAATTTGATATGTCAGTAAACAAGGTAAACATTCATTTATATCGCAACAATAGTATAAGAATTGAGGTTTGTGTAATGTAAAAGGACGATTTATGTATTATAATCATCTTTTAAATTCTATATTGTAAACACGGACTGTTTGTAAAGAGTGTAACATGTTTGTAACATGTTGTAACATGTTTTGAAACGAATTCAGTTGAGGAAGCAGAAAGATTTCTTGTCCTCTGTTATTCAACCTAAAGAAGTTTTCTGTTAAAGGAAATGAAATATTGCTGTTGTTATTAAAGAAGACATTTTAGGAGTGTTGTATATCCCAAGCTGCAAAATCAAAACAAAACAAAAATTGACATTTGTAACTTCACGGACAAAGAAAAAATTAGACCAAAATATTTATTAATGCAATTTCATATCCAAGGTCTAGTGGTAAGCCCCAAAGCAGAATATCGAGCGACGGGGCGACAATGTCGCAGAACGAAAGTGAGGGCTGCAGAAAGATATCGTATAGAACAGGGGTCGTTTTTTTTTTTGGTTGTCGATTTGAAGATTCGTTTGTTTTTTTTCTGCAACTGCAGAAAGTTTTTCGTCTTAGCATCAATCGTCGCAGAAAGATAAAAAACATTCTGCTTTCGGGGTGGTAAGTACTGGGCTGCGGTTTGGAGGAGTTAGGTTCAGTCGGGGATTTTTTTTTTATGTCAAGGTGATTCTCTTCTCAGCACTCTGAAAATGAGGATCGGGTTTCTTTCGTAGGATTAAAGCCGGGAGGGCGTGGAACTGACCACCTGTCGCCAACTTTCCTCCGATGGTTGCGCAGCTACTGAGACCTATATCTTCATCGCCTAGGTGGCAACATGGCCTAAAAAGAAAGGGGTTCCTTACCTTTAAACCCAAAGATACTTATAGGAGTCCTTTTGTGATCAAGATGCCTCAAATACTTATTTATTATTCCAGGAAGTGGAATTGTGATAGGATTAGGTGATCAAAAGGAAGGTGTTATTGATTGGGAAGCAAAAGGGATCAGCCATTGAAAAAGAAGATACCAAAACCACCATAATTTTGCTGTTAATATTACAGAGTGGCCGGTTCCCGTACCCCCTATTATGTTATCATGTTAATGGGTACGGAATATTTCCGGCCACCCTGCAATTACTATCAGTAAATAATTATTGATAGTGAATCTCTTAAAATTCCTTTATTCTTATCACGAACGACATTTAGATTGAGACTAAAACAGAATCCAGATATAAACAGATGAATTTATCTCTTGTTGAGTCTCTTTCTGATGATGATAGCCTTTGTTACAAATGCTTTAAGAATGCAACGATGATAACTTGTTTTCTGTTAGCTTTTGATCTTTAAAGACAAATCTTTAAGGAATTCAAAACTTACAAGATTTGAAGTAAAGAAACTACGGGAAGCGACTTCTTGGAATAAAACGTGGTTCATATATTTATTGGATGCACCCTACTAAGAGTCCAACTTTCATACAGATACATTAAAGTGATATACAAAGTCATTTACTATACAAAGGCTGCGCGGTTGGCGATGTCGCTAAGACACTGGCCTCTCACCTCTGAGTTCCGAGGTTCGGTTCTCATGTGGGTTTCGTTGATGGTGGCGATCCGCGCTCGGCTGGTTTTCCCGGGGTTCTCCCATTTCCCCTGCATTTCTCACACCATCCTTTCTCCGTCTTTCTCTCCGTCTGTCCATCTTTCCGTGGGATAGCACAATAGATCTTTCAGGTTGCGGTGCTCGGCTGTCAAGCCACCCACGCTCACCAAATTACATTACATTACATATAAACAGAAACACCATAATCTAAATATGCACAATATAATAATTCAAGAAATTGGATATTTATGAAGCTGCCATTTGAAGATGCCTTTTTAAGGACATTGGACTTACAGGGAAGAAATTTAGGGTTAAAAAACTAAAATTATTATAAATTGAAGTTTCAGATACTCTTTCTAAACTCCCTATTCATTTTGTTGCAGATTAGGCCCTAGATGAAAACATACCATTCCGCAACTCTCGTTATAATCATTTTCCATAACCACATAGCAGCGGACGATATTATAGTCTCTACTCTAATGGTAATATGCATTACTAGACAACATATATGTATATATGTATGTATATAATGCTAGACAAGGCAAAAAAACGTTTTATTTTTTTTTAATACCAAACTATACTGCCCTAACATGTTTCGTTTTAGGCCTAAGAAACAGCAAATGACTCCAGCAGAGTGTAGTATTATTCATCATTTCTAAAGTCAAATGTTTCCCAAAAAAGGTCTCAGTCTTATCTGTCCGATTTGTATTTTGGGCCTAGAGATTGTGATATGTTTGTTTTTGGCCACTTAATGTAAAAAGTATAAGAAGCTGGAACTCGTATTTCCCCCCCCCCCTTGCTTCGAAAGGTATCATTCATGTCTGTCCGACTTATAGTTTGGGCTGTGGAGGTGGTGTATTGTTTCATTTTCGACCGAGAGAAACAAATACATGTAACCACCAATAGACAAAGAATCGAACAAGTAAGACGTTTTTGTTATCTGGGACAAAGTATCAACCAAGATTGCAGATTTACAATGGAGATAAAAACTAGAATAGCAATTACTGCCTTTAGAACTAAAAAAAACTTATTGATTAAAAGAGGTTTAACGTGCCCTGAATAATTCAAATAGAAATAGAAATCGATCGCAAGAAGGCACTTATTGATATTGTAGTAAAATAGATATTAACTTAAGGAAAAAAAATATTAACAACTTCTATTTGGTCGGTTGCGTTATATAACTCGGAAACATGGACACTTAACACTAAGGAAAATAAATGTTTATGAAGCCTTTGAAACGTGGCTTTACCGAAGAATGGATAAAAATCAGCTGGACAGAAAGAAAGACAGATAATGAGGTATTAGAAATAGTGGATGAAGAAAAGAAAATTATAAGTATAATTAAAAGAAGAAGCCGCCGTTCCGGCAAGGCCGAGCGGTCTAGACGGCGGCGGTCTGCCGTGTGGCCGTTGTGTCGGAACCTGGGTTCAAATCCCGGTGTTGGCATGCTGTTTCTTTCTTCTTCTATGTTTCGTCCGTTTCTCCGTGGGACTTACTATCTCATGGTTATCCTGGACGGGATGTGAATCTCGTCCCCCTTCTTGACTTTCACTAGCTTCGCGCTGACGATGTCAGGTTGAACTAGTTCCGTGGTCCCTAGTTTGCCAAATTCGATAAAGGAAGGAAGGAAAAGAAGAAGATTAAAATGGCTGGGACATGTTTGAGACATGATAATCCTATACAGGGAATCCTAGATGGAAAGATTCCAAGCGAAGATAGAGGAAATTCGCAGTAATATTATTACAAGGATTTAGGATTTAGAGGCTTTCTGGAACTGAGGAGGATGACGGAGGATATAATCAGATGGAGAATATGTTACGGATAACCTACGGATCATCATAACCAGTCTTCGGACTGAGTCACTAATCATCAAACAAAGAAATGGAAATGATTAAATAAATCATTTGATTTATAAAAAAAAGCTCGAAAGAACTTATACCTACTTTCCTTAAAATCGCATTTCTTAGTTTTGTTTTTTAAGCCACTCCTGCTTCGTTAAGAATATTCCATCCTTCTGTCCATCCATCCATTACCATGTCTACAGCTCAAACTAAATTCATTTCGGTAGGAGTGATACCTTATTGGAACTCCTACGACTTATAAAGATGGGAGAAAAACACAGTTCCGGTCTGTGGTCACTTTCTTACAGAAGTAGTCGAAAATGAAACATGTAAAGAGTTAGGGTTTTGGTGCTGTATAGAAACCATATTTTTTTTCTTTATTTTATTTTTCTTTCAATAACTGTGAAACGACAAAAGCCGAAAAACCAACATGTCTATCAAATCAAATACTACTAAGTTAGCAATTCTTATAAATTTTATCTTGAAAACGGGCCTAAGAATTTTGAGGAAATAGGGTGAATCTACCGTTTACGGATGCCGAGAAAGTGATTTAGCTAGGTCTGAACTTCGGGAAAATTCATTTAAGGGGTAAATGATTGACCTGTCTACAGTGTTCTTACTTTACATTCGGTTTATTTTATTCTTAATAAGTTGTGTGCATTTTTACCAGTACTAAAATAATAATTTTACTTCATAATAAGTTTTAAAACTTTTTCCTTTCAACATCGCGTGTATTTACTGCAGAGCTGTCCATTTCCCCGAAAGCAGATTAAATAACCAGGTGAGTGTCTACAGTGTCCTTTCTTTATTTCGTTTTATTTTACCAAGCAAAGCTCGATCTTCAAGGTACTGTTCGTTTTCGAAAGCCAGATCCGCCACTCGCGGACGATTCAACTCCGCAGAGGGGTGATACGCTGAGATGGGCACTTTCCTAAGAAATTCTTTTGAACATTTTCGCTTTTAAGAAAAAAATAACGGAGGAGTATTTTTGCAATAGTATTTATTCTTTCCATAAATTTTATTTATTCTTTCCCGAAAAGCGCAAACAGAACGCAGCTACTAGTAAACTAACACTGATAAGACATCCCCTTTTTATTTCTCCTCACCCCTGTTTTGATGAACTCGAAGGAGACCTAACGCAAGCGCAGAGCGCTAAAGGTTCTCGTAAACAAAAACGAAAAGTACTTTATAATATCTGCTGAATATAAACAATAAAAATTTTTAAAAAAAATTCCATTTTCTGAAAAAAAAAAAAAAAAATTAAATTGTCTAAAAACGATTACTTTTAATCTTATCAAACCACGCGAAAATTATCGAATTAATAATCAATATTCATCATTTTAAGACAGAATAAATAATAACAGAAACAGGAAAGAAATCCACTATTTACATTCCATTGCTTTTCTATGGGAATTATTGTCACTTTTCTGAGAGTAATTTCTCAACAACGACCGAATGGAAAAGATTTCAGATGTAAACTTAAGATCTATCTTAGTCCTTAAATATGCGTATCAAATTTCAAGAAGATGCACGCAGCGGTTGATTACGGAGGAAACACCACACACCCACACAGACTTAGTGATCGTATAAGCCTCATTTTCCTAGGAAAGTTGACTTGAAAACAAATACATAGATAAATATTATTGCAAGTTAAAAATCAAGTATTTTTTTTAATTTATTAGGATACTATTTCCACATACTAAATTCGAAATTCAAGTTTTATTTATTTAGCTACGGATTTTTATTCTAATTGATATTAACTTTTATTATTAATAGTTAATATTGAATTGTTTATTATCACGTTGACAAAGAGATATGTCAGGTTTTAAATATCCATAATCGTAGCAATAATTTCTCCTGTAATTTCCTTCGGGTTTATTTATTATTGTGGAATCTCGTCCATCTTTATCACCTGTCACCCCTATTTGACTGGGCAATAGATTAGTCCATGACCTCTCCTATGGAAATTTTCAACGTTAGTCTTCCCTTGTGATCCAACTCAGAGAAACATTTGCGTTGAGAATGTAAGGATTCAGTGCAGAAATCCAAATGTCAATGGAGTTCTCTTATATTTCCATTTCAAATCAACAACATTGTTAGGCATGTCTGGAAACTTCTGAATACATCTAGACCAATTGCGTCACATTCAAGAACTTAAACCTACTATCCGAACTGCCGTTTCGCACTTTATTGGCGATCATCAGCTGAGAGAAGTCCTCTGTAAACAGCGAGGTCTCAATACAGAGGTCATAAGAATTAATCGTGAATAAGAAAATGGAATCTCCAAAAATTAAAATAAAATAATAATAAACACAATAAAAATCAGGAAAAATAGGAATGTTCTTGCACTGGCTTCGGCCAGCCTCAAATGAATTTCTTTAGACATTAAAAGAAACACAATAAGCCTAAAATTATATAAACAATGGTTGAAACCTAGCTGTTTACTTGTGATTACTATCGGCTGATGATCGCCATGAAAGCGTGAAACGGTCTTTCTGAGATATCATCTTATAAATACTTGTTTCAATCACTGTTGTTGATACAATTTAGGTTTATTGTGTTCCTTTTAATGCCTAAGAAAATTCATTGAGGCTGGCAGAGATCGGTACAGGAATTTTCCTGTTTTATTTTTAATGTGTATTTATTGTTTTGAAGCATTTTTTTACGTGTGTAGTAATTGGATTTTAAAAATGAATAAAGGCCAACACAAAATATTAAAAAAAAAATACAAAACAACGTGTAATTAAAAATTAAATTAACTTTGTTTCGACCTGAACCAGCAGGCCATTTACAAGTAACAGGAGAGGATAGGAGATTGTATGGAAAAACTCCAAACAATGGGATGACGTCACTATCACACAGCAGCGACCAAAGATGCAAACAGGCGAGACCGCTATCAGGGAAGGGAAGTATCCGCTTACTAAGGAACTGTTCCGTTTCCCCTATGTATCTACAGGCGGCATTCAAACATTGGAGGTTATAAACAACACTCTTAGGATCTGTGGGACAGTGATTAACAAAATTAGCAATGTTAACCTTAACGGAAGAGGTCAGCAAAATGCCAACCAGCGACATCATCATCATCAAAACAGGGAAAAGGGTTGGATGATAGGGGATTGACACAAATACCTTTGAAGTTAAATCGGCTTTGGGAACCGGATTATAGATATTACGCAATGCTCTGGCCATCTGCCTATTAACAAAATCAATAGAGTAACCATTCGAAACCAAATACTCCCCGATATGCTGAATCTCAGCATTAAAAATTCTTAAAGAACTAGATAATCTGAATGCTCTACATACCGCCATGCTGACGACGTTGCTCTTAAAGGACATAGGACATGTAGAATTAAAATGCAGAGAGAGAGATCTGGGTGAAACCGGAGATTACGGTACCAGGCTGTTTTGGACGAGTTTTGACAATATGGCTGTCTTGGTACTACTTTTAAAACATGAATTTTAGTTTTTCAATTAACTAGTGTGAAAAGTGGAATGAAATTTGCAGTTAAGCTTTTTAAAAATGGTTTTGCATGATCTTTCACTAGAAAAACTAACCCTCATCCGGCTAACTGCGACATGTATGCACCATCATGCATCACTGCGCGGATGTATCCTTTCGAAGACTGTGATTGGCAGGTACCGTATTCTCCGGTTTAGCCTCCAACTTGCTTAAATTCAATACCCTGCGGGCAGGGCCGTCGCATGGGCGGGGCTAACGGGGCGATCGCCCTGGGCGCCGCGGCCAGGGGTGCGCCCCGCAAAGGCAAAAATAAAACAATAAAATTTGAAAAAAATTAGATGTATATAACGTATTTTTTTAATTTTTTAAATAATTTAATGACCGACTCTAGTATTTTTGTAAGGTAATCCGATTAGGTGTCTCTTTTGGGCACAAAAACACAGACAGCGACGCACCCGCCACGCAACTTTGCTAACGAGCGACTGAACGCGATGCGGCTTGGATCTTGTCCAGTCCATGTCGCCCCAAGTCGCGTCACTAATTATATGTTTAACCCCTTTTTGTTTTCATGTATTTGTTAGTGTCGCGTCACATCGCTCGCTGTGTGTTTGTGTTTGAATCCTTACAGATAGGTGTAATGTCGGGTGTAATGTTACAGATAGGTGCACGTGGGATTGAGTTTAGGGGAGGGGGGGGGGCGCCTGACGAAATCTTGCCCCGGGCGCCAACAAACCATGCGACGGCCCTGCCTGCGGGAAACGGCGGCCAACGAATCATGCTGAGGCGGGTGAGCTTCCTGATATGCATGGCGGAAATTATCAGAACGTTCTGGAAAACATTTCAGTTCCGAATGCATTTCAGCATTTGCAAATACTGAGGTGGGGGCAACAATTCACTAAACATCGTAGAAATGAATCACCACTTATAGGATAGATACTTCAACTTCTTGTCAGCCTCATTGTTATACGGACCGTGAATATTTTATAACGCAGCTTTTACACTAATATATTAATAGAAGGAAAATGTAACTCACCTTAAACTTCGTGGCTGATGGAATCAAGTCGTCAGGTCGACAAAGTCGATTGAAACTGACGACGCTCTGGCCGCACCAATCCTCTTATGTATCCGCACAAACTGATTGAAGAGGGTCCGACGTTCTGCTGGAAGATGAGCACACAATTCTCCAATCATCTTTAATAAAACACTAAATGACCATTGACTGGAAGCACATGTCCTTGTGAGGTTCACGAACTTCCTTCCTTGATAATGGTCTCGCCTGTTTTGCATCTTTGGTCGCTGATGTGTGATAGTGTTTGGAGTTTTTCCATGTAATCTCCTATCCTCTCCTCTTGTTTTACTTGTAAATGGCCCGCTGGCTCGGACGGAAACGCAGTTAATTTAATTTTTAATTATATGATGTTGTTTTTAAAAAATATTTTGTGTGTTTGCCTTTTATTCATATTTATTGTTTTATTTTAATTTTTGGAGATGCCGTATTCTTTTTGACGATTAATACAAATTTTGTTATGAACCTGACTTCTCTAGACTAAAAGAAAACGGAATTTTAGTTGTGTGCCAACGTCTGAAAACAATCGTTTTAATGAAGTAGCATCAAATAAATTTGAATGAAGTTATAAAATAATAAAATTCATTAATATGGTGATTCATTAACGAATTAATTAATGAATCACTATATTAATGAATTCACTTAAGGTAATGACGTAATAATCTTTTATGAAGTTGACTTATCAGTAAAGGTATTGTTTTTCATTGTTTTGTGTATCTCCTTTCATTCTTTTCTTTCTTACATAAATCAAATTCAACATTTAGATATTATTTTTTATTTAGATAAGCGTTTTTATTTTTAAATCTTTTCTTTCTTATTAATTCTTTTTCAAATCAATGGAAGCTAAATAATGGATTAATTCTATTCTATTTCAGTTAATATCTCATTGTCTTAAACAATGAAAATTAAACAATTGCGCGATGGTTTGATACAATTAAAATTAATCCTATTTAAACAATGCTACTTTATTTCAACTTTTTATTCAGAACACGGCAAATGTATTGTCCTATTTGTATTTATTAGATATTAGAATAATGGAAAATAAATTTAGATTTTTTGTTTTTGACATTTTCACAACTTTAAAAGAAAAAAAACTGAAGAAATTTTAAGAAATATAATTTTAAGGAAATATTCCTTAAATTCTTTCGAAATTCATGTTTAATTTTACAAGATTTCCCTATTTACAAATAAAAGCTACGTATTAATCTTGTTTGTACTGGGCATTTGTTTTCAATTCATTTATCAATGGAAGTTCGCATACTCTAAGATCCTGACAATAAGGGTTAAATAAAATAGTACGAGTGTGAGCTTTAAAAAGATAGTTTAACGTGTGTTTGATTAAAGTTCTATTATATAAATTCAGATTACACACTGAAAAAATTAAAATATAAAACATTTATGCATTAAAAAAGACAATGAGAAACAATGTAAAAAAAATCATGTTGACAATGAATTCCGTAGGCAATTCGAAAGCTCCATTTGTATGTATATTTTAATTGTATTGTCTTTTTTAATACATAAATGTTTTATATTTTAATTTTTTTCAGTGTGTAAACTGAAATTTTATAATAGTATAAGCTATACAAATAGACGGAAACTGAAATGAGACAGTGGTTGCAGAAATTGATCCATTTTTCCAAAAAAATTTTAAAGCAAAATATTCTGTGGTTTTAGACGACCGAAGCATTCCAACAATTGCACATTATTAATTCACAATGCTAACGCCAGATGGAGCCCATTATTTTTTTTAAGGCAAGCATTATTACGGATTACATTTTTCGTCACCACGACGCTCGAGAATCACTGATTTATTGATTTGTGCTACAGTTTTGCGATGATTTCACAACAATATGATCTTTAACTGCTTCCTGATGCATGTCTCTCTTCTTTTGTAGTTGCATAATACGAGTATTTATCCCTAGAAAACTGATCAGTGTGTGTATGTGTGTGTGTTTCTGTATTTATTTGGTTTTTTTCTTAATCACTTCTGAATTGCTGGATAGATCTTCTTCATACTTGGCATGCACATTTATGGGTAAGAGATGATTGTTTTTCTAGTGTAGATCTTTGACAGAAATTAGCACGTGAAGGTGAGAGAATCTTCAAAGAAAAAAACCCTAGAACCGAAACAGTGGATCGATGTCTTTACAGTGATTATTAACCGTTTTAGTAATCCATTAATTTGCATGTTTTTTTTGGTATCCGCAAAAATTAATTGACTTTCTTAAAACTTATCATTGATTTAATTAGGCGGAGTTAATCGTATTTTCCAGAAATGGAAATTTATAGTTTTTATATACAGTAGAGTCGCGGTAATCCGAGGTAATTGGGGCTGATGCTGAAAAAATGGAATTTTCAACTAAAACGAATCAAATCTAATTTATAATAGATATTAAAGTTACAGATACATTAACAGTGTTACCCGGTTACATGAAAAGACTCTTTATAAGCATTTACAACTTTCAAAAAATGTCCAAGGTCTTCTGCTTCACAGTAGAGTAGCGCTTTTTAGCAGCGATGTCATGCCATCGTCTAAGTATAATAGTTGGGTATCGCTTGGGCATGCACCTCGGATTATACGGAATCTCGGATTACCGGGGCTCGGATTACCGCGACTCTACTGTATATAGTTTTACAATTAAACAGAAAAAACAAACAACAAAAACAAGTGAATATAATTTTGAGCTAAAGCATAAATTTAAGGACGACCTATAATAATAAAAAAAAATAAAAAAATAATAAATAAAGGAAATACATTAACTTAGAGTAAAATAAAAAAAAAGTTAGGAAAATAAGAAAAAAACAAAAAAAACAAACAAACAAAAAGTGGAATTTAATCCAAGATTAAAAACAAAAAGAAAACAATGCTGACATTGAGAAAAAAAAAGATTAAGAAAGAGAAAAAAATAATATAAATACGGATTCGAACCGACGACCTTCTGTATATAAGTCCGAACCCTTAACCATAAGCTATATCCGACAACTGAAATAACATGGTTACATTTCTAACACTTAAGCTAATAGCGGAAATCCAATGAAACCATTACCAAATATCTCGAACATGAGGGGGCGTTGGCCCCTGAAAATACCCTATTCCAACTGTGTTTGAATCTCCGAAACGATGGTGAACTCCATTTGTCGATCCGACTTTTCTTTCGGTAGTTGTTAGGGGTGAACAGATACGGACAGACGGACAGGACAAATGCAATAGCTGCTGATTTTGGTCGCTATAACAGTATCTCCCAAATAGATCGCTAAAAATAATTATTAAAAAAAGCAGAAATATATTCAGAAAAGTGGTCTTTAACTTCGTCCAAAACATTTTCTATTTAAGGGGAGGCGGAACGATTTGAAGGTCTAAGTTCAAATCGTTCTGTAAGTGTTAAAAATACAACTAACAATCTGAAAATTTCAAATATGACAGTTTAAATAGGAATGAATCATTGTGATAAAAGTTTTTACGTGTCGGAATAAAACTTCCGGATCTCGTGTCTTTTTTAGACAGTCTTTGACGAATCCCTGTCATGGATTGACAGCTGAAGGTAGGCGGTATTTTTAGACTTTTAAATGTTGTTAATTTTATATGAAGAAGAAACCTGCCTCTGCGAGGTTTCGAAACGTCTTTAATAGGGGAATTTTTAACGTTTTTATTTTTTAGTATTTTTATGTTTTAACTTGTTCACTCTCGAATAGGTGTCGAAAAAGCGGACAATAAATGCATGAAAGAATCATATTCTCCTATTCTTGAATTTTATATGATAACTGAATTAATTACATTTAAGCTCAAAACCAATTAATTTTTCGAAGAATTTGCATTCTAGTAAATTATTTTAGCTTAAAAAAAAAAGCTACCATTTCTGATTCTATGAATAAATAAAGTAATAATCTATTCCCTGAATTTAATATTTCCGTTACTTTCTCAGTAGTTGAATTTAAAAAAAATAAAAACCATAAATCGAAACTTACCAAATTTATTTATTTATTTTTTCATAGGAAATGTGAGTTTTTTTTTTAAGATAAAATAATTTATTAGAAAGCAAATTCTTTCGAAAAATTAGCTATTTTTGAGCTTAAATGTGATTAATTCAGTTATCATATAAAAATCAAGAATAGGAGAATGTGATTCATTCATATTTAAACTTTCATATTTTAAATTTTCAGATTTTTAGTTGATTTTTTTTAACACTTACAGGACGATTTGAACTTAAACTTCAAAATCGTCCAAACTGACTTACGCCTCGCCTTAAATTTTTGTTGTTAACCATGAGCACAAGAGAGATGCATTCTCATTGTGTTGTGAAGTTGAGTTCGTTTTTTCCTTGCTTTGATGTGAGATGGTGAAGTTAGTCTGATGGCAAAAAGGAAGGTAGACTAAAAGATGGAGTATGGATAAACTACACCTGCAAGAACTTTCGAAGACATCTTCATAGCAGTATCAGAGATTATAGTGGTTATTCCGTCTCGTATTAATTTGAAATTAATGATAACCGTATGTGATATTTTAAGTTATTTAATAAATAGCAACAAAAACAAGCAAAAAAGTTAAAGCTTAACGTGCTGTGAAATAACTAAAGAAACCAAGATAAGACAAGGAAAGAAAAGAACAGCACCTGAATCAAATAGAAATTGCCTTTCCGATAGAAATATGCTCTTTTGTTTCCTTGTCTTATCTTGGTTTTTTTTAGCTAATAACAATCAGGGCCATTTCTACCATTAGGCAAGACTAGGCGGCCGCTTAGGGCGGCAAGATTTTAGGGCAGCCGTAGGACGGATTCAGTTTTTTTTTTTGGTTGTTAAAATAGGATTGTCGTTTTTGTTTTTGGTGGGGGCGGCATTTTTCAGTTCTCGCCTAAGGTGGCAGAACACCTAGAAACGGCTCTGATAACAATAAATAAATAACATTAATATAAGTCTATTTTGCAGGAGTTTGAGAAAGATGTACCCAAGTGTTCTAGGACTGTTTCCGTCGAACAGTGAGCCATGATTTGGATTCAAGCTATCCTCAAGAGATCAGACGATTCAAGTAAGGAAAATAATACAGCGATTCAAGCATATGGATAGAAGAAACAAAGTAAGTGACTTTAATCTGTTTAATCTGTAAGTGACTTTACTCTGAAGGCGAATTAAATACGAGCTATTCAAGACACAGAAAGTTTCAACTTTAGGAAATTGTTGATTTAATGTATAAGGATAGCTATAAAGACTTTAAATTATCCAACGACCACTCAACTAATTTTGTGGGTATCTAGCATCAGTGAACCTTTTGGGAATTCTTGATTTAACGGTGTAATAGAATATTTCTATAGTAACCCCAAATAATCGAAGAGACTTTGAACAATTGGGAAGTATTTGTACATCGTTTACATCTATTCTGAAGATTGAAGAATTTGTGAATATAAATTACCAATGAAATATATTTAGTGATATTTTTGTGCTTGTTGGTGTAATTTATTTTTGAACACCGATAACAGTACAGATTTCGAACATCAGAACAGTTAACATTTTATTTTATCCATGCTCTGCTGCTTAAAGAGAATTTGATTAATACAGTAAAACCCCGTTATTACGCTCCCGCTTATAGCACTATCCCGTTCTTTACGCTCCTTTCATACGGTCCCTGGAATTTTCTATGTAACTCTATATACTTTTACCCTCTTATAACGCTTCAAATCCTGCTTGTAGCGCTTTTTTTATATCGGAAATTTTGCATCGAAAAGAAATGTAACACTGTAAAGATTCTTTTCTTTCCCTGGTAGGAGGGAATCTTTGAACTCTTTGAAGTGCGGGTCTATGATACAGTAAGTTAGTGCAAAATGTCGAAGCGGAAGTCCCTTTCTATAAGTGAAAAATTGCAAACTCTCCGTAAGTACGACGAGAATTCTACACTAAGTCAGAAGGATTTCGCAGAATCTCTAGGAATTCCCTCATCTGAGAACAATAATAAAAAATAAGAATGGAATTACCGATGCAGCGAAGGGTGGTTGCAAACGTAAAAAAGTAAAGTGTGGAAAATATGAAGATGCCGAGGAAATTCTAATTGAATGGATTCATCAGTGCCATGATGCATCAGTGCCATTAAGTAGCCCGATCATTCAAGAAAAGGCGCGTGAAGTAACGGGCAGTGCACTAAATCTGTTCCGAAAATACGTTAGTGTTGCTCCTAGTGTTGTATCAATTAATGTTACTAGTTACTTGAACAGCATTGAAAATGTCATAATTCATAACAGTAGTACACACACACGGCAAACCACAATCAAAGATTTTTTTTAATAGGAAATAAGCTCACATTTACACTATATCTATTGCAGAATCAAGTATCTTTCCTGTAAAATGTTTCCCCATGTCATAAATCATTTCCCGTCTATAGCGCTATCCCGCTTATTACGCTTGTAGGTCATGGTCCCTTGATGAGCATAATAACGGGGTTTTACTGTAATTGATTCACTCAAATCATCTTTTATATTTTTTTTTATTTTCACTAATTTATCTAGCATCGTGGGAATTAAGACTGTTCCTGGAATCGAGGTCTCACCTGATTGGTCCTCAGCACAGGCAGACCGAGGAGAGATAGGATTTGTGGCTCTGCGAATCCAAAGCTATTGTACGTATACCTATGTATGTCTCTGTCCAATGTTATTTTGACCACAATATGCTAATAATAAACTTTAAAGACTAGAATCAAATTATAGACACATGTATTTACAAGACTTAATTAAGATCTACACTTCATCCATGCCTGGCTTGAATAATTAAGAAATACTAAGTTATTCGTCGTGTAATAGAAGCTTGTAATGGAAATTGACAAGAGAACTGTATTCAAAACCGTTCTAATTAAACTTATCTTTCATTTTGATGAAATTCCAAAACTTTCCAAGGTTGCCATGGGAAACGGATGAAAAGATCTTATCTTTTAGCAATCTAAGCTAAACTAAATAGTGATAAAAATAGTCTTTACTGAATCAATGGAGGATTCTATTGACAACTCAGGTATTTCCCGCCTGTTTGGATCATTTTAGGGAGGGTTTTAGGTGGTATCAAAGATATGACGTCCATTCCATTTAATTAACTCTATTTGCTCTATTTTAGCCTACTTTCCTAGGGAAATTGGGCTAAAAAAATATCAATAACTCGAAGAAATTATATACCAGATTTCATGTTAGTAAGAGTTTCTTGTTAATATGTAGATTTAATTAGATTTTGCAATGTACGGGTCCATTGCAACACATAATTAACTGAATTAGTACTGGATCAACATAAATAACTAGAAATTACATTTAAGAGTAATGTCATATGTAATATTAGCTCTGATTTATTGCCTCTGTTATGGATGTCTCCATTATAAGGGGGAAAATAAACATCATTCAATAACTAAATAATAACACAGTAAATTACTTGAAATTTCATATTTAAAAGTTGACAATCATTGTATATATCTTAATAAATTTTGATTATGTACAGGGCGTCCCAGGGTGTCCTGGGAGGTCAAAATACCCACCATTCTAAGGAAAAATAAACAGCAATGGATAAGACCAAATTGTTTACCAGGTGACATCCTGGAACAGTTGTTCACGCTCTTTGGTCATCGCCAGCCAGGAAATTCGTTTTTCTTTTCATTTTTAATTGGTCACTTTTCTTTTGAGGCACCACTGCGCTTCCGAGAAAAAATGTTTGTATAAATATTTGTCCATTCCGAACGCTTTTCCAGATACAGCTATTGGAATGTACAGGTAAAATTATTGATAAGAAAGAGATATTACGTACTGTTTCTAATATTTGTACCAAATTTGTTAAAGTTAATTATAAGTTTTCAAAAATTCCACCGTCAACATTAATGCACTTTGCAACTTGTGTGAGAACATGGTTGCTGAAAGTGGCGCGTTATGGAAGAAAGGAAGGACAATATTGGTCGCCCAATTCAAAATGCTCTACTTTCAAATATATCTTATCTCGAAAACCTTTGGGAATATCATATAATTTATATGATCACATGTTCCTATAATTTTATTTCTTAGAATTACCGATACTATGATCTCCCAGAATACTTAGCATTTCTTCTGAGACGCCTACGTAAACCTACCTGAAGAATGTCTTTTAAATAAGGGCCAAAGTACAATACTCTTAAGTAATTCAAAGAACAATTCATATTACAGAAAAAAAATATATTAAATATCATTTGTGTGCGTACGTGCGTACGTGTGCCAACAATTGAATTTTGCAACAATTTGAACGTGTGTTGCCTGACAACAGAATTGTTGCCTGGTTGACGCTAATCACAACAAATTTCCGGGTGTTACAAATGGATTTCAATATTCTATTGTATTTATTGATTGTTTTTAGAATTTAAACTTAATTTTTAATTTTATGTTTAGTTTACTTGCTGTAATTTATTTTTTGTTTTTTGAATAAATAAAATGATTTTTTTTCCGTTATATATGCGAGACTTCCCAATCGAACCGACGGGCAGCCGTTAAGTGATTTATAAAAAAAATTATGTTTAAGAGTTTCACATCACTCTTAAGCTAAATGCTTTCAGTTATTGTAAGATCCACTGTTCTTAAGGCCACAAAAGCTTGCCGCTTTGTAGCTCCACTAATAATGCTGTGATTTAAATTAATTTTTGATATTTGAGAAGTGAGTGATTAAATGTTAGAGTAGGATTCAATTCCCGGCAGAGGTCCGTCAGTGCTTCTCCTCCAGACGAGTCTCCTAGGGCTTACCCAGCCTTCGGTAAACTGGGAACCGGGATTTCCTGGATGTCTGACCATCCTACCAACTTCATCCCGGGGGTAGGGATGAATCTTTGAGGCCTATACCTCCAACACCCCGAAAGCAAACTACATTGCCTTAAAACTACGATATTCGTAAGAGCTAATTTATTTAGGGCCAAACTAATTGAACAAAAAATACTTTAATTTTCTGAAATGATTTACAGTTTATTTGTGCACCAATATCTTGAGGTTCGCTCTTTTGGCCGTTTTCAATTATGACCACATTTCAAATTTCACCCACTTGCGAAATCTCATTCGCCCAATTTCATCCCCAACCGTCCACGACTTTTGTCGACGTTCTATCCCCATCAGGCTTTGAATAGAAGTCGTTCGGTGAGCATCGTCTTTTGAAATTGTTCCAAGTCCTGATAGATTTCCATCAAAGAACCCTTCTTCAATAAAGAAAGAAGTTAATCTATTTCCGGTTTTGTTGATGAATCTCATCCTCACCAATTTTCTCCTTTTTTTTAAGAATCTAAATTCTCTCTAAAATCACCATTCTCCCTCAAATAAAGTGTATATTCATCGTCCACTTATCAAAGAATAAAAAGAACTTTCAAGGTATCACTGTATTTATTTATTTAGTTTATTTATTCTTACGCTTATTGTTCTTTTATTTCTTTTTATTTCGATTTCGCATGCATTCGCCTGTTATACAGAATGTATCTGAAATGTGCTGCCAAACTTAAAGGTTGTATTCAGTCATGGAAAACAACGAATAAATGTCCTAAAAACATGGGTCTGGAAATGCTTTATTTTCAAGAAATGAACGATGCAACAATACAGAGGTGTTGGCCGTACAGTCGCTCAGTTTCACAGAAAGTGCTCGAAATGTCCTCGACCGGCCGCAATGCACGAAACACCACATCGTTTCATCGACTACCGAACATGGTCGAAGATGCCAGGTGCAAGTAGAATTGTGCTGCACCCATCCACTATGTGATCATGCAGTGCGTGGGCGTCAGGAACCGGTGTGCTTTAAGATAACCCCATACGAAAAAGTCCAGAGGGTTTAAAATCAGAGGATTGAGCAGGGCATGTCACGATTACTGAGGAGCAATTTAATGACATTACGATACGACGTAAAGGCCAAACCTCTGAATCGTTAAATCGTTCAGATCTTGGAAATAAAGCATTTCCAGATCCATAGCGCAGACCCATGTTCTTATTACGTTTATTCGTTGTTTTGCATGATTGAATATAATCTTTTAGTTTGGCAGCACATTTCAGATACACCCTGTATAGTTAGTTATTTAGGTTTAAGTAAACGCTGTGCTTTGACATTCGTCCATTTTCTGACTTTCGTCTATGCTCTCACAAGAAGGAAAGTACAAGGTATTGCTTTCAGAAAATCTTGCAATAGTTCTGTTGATATTTACTTAGAAAAGGCTTTAGATCAATTTCAAGATATAGGCCTGTGGTAATGTTTGGGGGCTTTTTTGTCATTTGTTTTCCTTGGTATATTGATTAAGGTTTAATATGGTCGTGGAATTTCCGGAGAGGAATTCAAATACAATCTCAAGATTCCCTAAGGCGTAGAACAAAGAGGACAGACGTGATTGGACTCAACAAAAACCAATTGCTATCTTTATGAGAAAATAAGTTTGCAGTCCACACAAAAAAAAGTAAGGACAGAACTAAAAACTTATTTCCAGTTTTACCTGACCTTCCCAGGAACAAGATGCTTATCATAGAAACGTGTGTATGGGTTGCTTGTGAGTTGTCCTAAGAACTTTAGCATCGTCAGATGGATCCTCTTCAAATTTAACTATAATTAAAGTTGCGATTTTAAAACGCCCGAACTTTAAAACTACCGGTCAGATTGACTTGATATTTTACCAGAACAATCGTGAGTTAATGGAATTTTGTTTGGCGAAGGAAAAAAATAGTTCCTAAATGTGCCGATAGATGGCGCTGTCAGGGCTCACATTGCTATTGTGGAGGTATGCAAATTACTAAGACGTGTTAGTAATGTCGTATTAAAGACGTCTTAGCCACTTACTAACACGTCTTAGTAATTTGCATACCTCCACAACAGCAATATGAACCCTGACAGCGCCATCTATCGGCACATTTTGCAACTATTTTTTTCCTTCGCCAAACAAAATTCAATTACCTCACGATTGTTCTGGTAAAATATCAAGTCAATCTGACCGGTAGTTTTAAAGTTAGGGCGTTTTGAAATCGCAACTTTAATTATAAGCACCCTGTATATTTAAGGACTAAAGATGATCTAATTTTTATATTGGAATCTTTTCCAAATGGGTACTTTCTGATTTCTTGAGAAAATACAATAAATTCTAAAGATACCATAAAATAAAACGCATCATACATTCTTCTTCAGATACTTCGATATTTCAACTTTCTTACCGAAAGTTTTCTTCAGGAATAATTACAAAAATTAAAAACAAGAAGAACGGAAATGTCTTCTTCTTATTGCTAACAGAAATTTGAATATAATAATCATGAATGTTAATAAATTACAAAACGTTAATTTACATTATTTGACAATCGTTATTGAGAACAAATTATTAATTTACATTATTGATAGTTATCACTGAGAACAAATTGCTAATTAATAAACATCACAGGGAATAAATAAATTGTTAATTTTACAAGTGTTACATTTCTTAGTCAACACTTGTTAAATTTACAAACTTTACATTACTTAATCTCTAGCTAATTAAAAACTCTTAATTTAGTTTTCACATTTTTGTTTCTTTCCATAAATTTTTCAAAGAATCCAAAAGAGATTTCATTCATTTTTAAAGACTTATCTCTATTCATGCATCTTGACCAATTGATAAAGCATGATTCTAATAGAAAAACGTTCTGTTTCGTCACTTGACTCATAAACTATGTTTACAATGAGATCCGGTTGTGATGTAATTTTAAGGCATGATCTGCCCAATCTGATGTACCCGACTTCTTATATTTGAAAGCCATAATACGTTCATCTAGGCGTTCCTTAAGGATCTGCCAGTACTTACTATATAAATTTCTTGACATTCTCTACATTCTAATGAGGAAATGATTCCCATTTTAAATAGTATGTTTACCTTATTATTGCTCTTATCATATTTCTTTCTAAATAGACCATTACCTTTGTAATAGATTATTTTAACTTTATTTTCAATGTCGGCGTGCACTGCTTTGTAAAATAGTGTGTGTGTCGACATTTTGCGAGAAGCCTCGGAAAGAGAGTATTGTCTCGGGCTTTATGTGAATCTCGCGAAATCTCGATCGTCACGAATCATCCGTCAGACTATAATAACACTTCATTGTCTTAAACAATGTTTAGTTAATCTATTAATTTGCGAGTGATCTAATATGATTAAAATTAATGCTATTTAAACAACACGAGTAATAAGTAATGAGTAATGAGGATTTAATTAATTTTTTTACAGAAAATAGAAAATCTGTACTATTGTTATAAACACACTACAATATTTTCAAGAAAGTAGGCGTCAAGTTCTTTTTTAATATACAGTATATTTAACATATTTCGATATATAATAGTATAGTTGTTGGAATTCTATGTATAAATATCGAAGAGCAAAACGCGTTTGAACAAAATACCAAAAACTTTTCAAATTGATGATCACCAAAGAGCGTGAAACAGCTGTTCCAGGATGTCACTTAGTAAACAATTTGGCCTCATTGTTGTATATTAATAATTTAATGTGCAGATTTTTTCAATTTTTTTTCTACATTAAAAAAATTCATTGAGCAGCCGGACTGCTGGCACATAATTTTCTCACTAATATTTCATTAGGTGAGTGTTTTATTGTTTATTTTTGCTTTTGAAGCACCACTGCGATTCCGACGATCATTCAACTTTAAGTTAATTCATTTTCATAACAATTTAGAAAACCTTGGAAATTTCTGGAATATTCAAAGCAAGGGCCTTTCGATGTTGATTTGGTTTCAATATATTTTAAGTGAACATTAGTTGCCATGAAATGCTGTAAAACTAAAACTTACAAATTATTTATGTAAACTGAATCTATGAAGATTGAAATTAATTTTACTTTAACTCTGTTCCAAGATATTAGATCATTAAACACACTAAAAGGGTGAGACCAGTGTTTACAAGTGACATCCCAAAACAGCTGTTTCACTATCAATTGCGATCGTCAGTTGAGAGTAGTCACTGTAAACACACAACGTCTCAATGTAGAGGTCAAATGGTAAAAAAAAATGTAGCACTTCTACAAATCTGAACTAAAAGCAAAATACACATTAAAAATAAAATAAAAAGGAAATTCCTGTGGGTCCTCTAGCAGCATCAATGAATTTTCTTCTCATTTAAAGAAGAAAAAGGGCCCAAGAATGCTTAAACGCACTAAAAAGGGTGAGACATCTCAAAACACGCTCAATTGGGAATCATCAGTTGAGGGTAGTCACAGTAAACAAGTAAGGTCTCAAAACAGAGATGAATAGAAATGGTAAAAAAATATGGCACCTCCAGAAATCTAAACTAGGAGGGGTGATCAGAAACTAAGGTGAAACATGTACATTTTATTTCATACAACTAATACAGCCGACTGATAGTATATACATTAGGTTATTGTTCGACGTAGTCTCCATATCGGTTTAGGCACTTGCCGCTTCATGGGATGAGTTT
>JAFIDM010008419.1:49170735-49190890 GCA_023159025.1 Thereuonema tuberculata | reverse complement strand
ATATACAAGGTGTTCAAGAGCACTCGCATCCTCCGTTTTCCTCGAAAACCACAGGGTACAGGTTGTTCGCGTGAAATTTTCATCACCAAATAGTACCCAAAGAATCGAATGGTGGCCTTATTGATGTCCTCGTTGAAACCGGAAGTGGGGATAATCGGGATCACAATTCAGGAAGGAAAATATTGGAACCTTTCATAATGGTACCCATCGGAATAATTGAAGCTATTGATAACAATGACATTGACAATGTTTGTGTTTTCTTTCAACATTTACTCTGCATTGTATGTTTGAACACTGATTGCGTCATTGTCAATTTCATTGCTATCAATAGCAACAATTGTAACTAAACAAAGAGCGTTAGAGAAAAAAGGAGAGGAGTGAACCAATATTTCAGGTATCCTCAGATACCCATTATCAAGGTGTAAATGTTGGGTTAGAGGAAGGAAAAAGAGCATGTGAGTATACATTGTGGGTTACTTTCTGTATTTGGTTAACAAATGAGAAGAAGTTCCTGTAGTTAACCAATAAAAAGTTGGGATGTTTCATTATGGTTAGGAGGGGCCAAGTCAATGTCAAGTCAGATGAGGCTAAGTCAGAGTTTTAAATGCTTTTAATCCCTTTTATGTTATGTTCCATAGTGAATGTGGGTGGCAGAGAAGCCAACCGGAGGTCTATTGAGGTCTATTGTACTATCCCACAGAAGTAAGGACAGATGGAGAGAAAGACTGAGAAAGTATAGTGGGAGAAGTGCAGGGGAAACGGAAGAACCCCGAGAAAAGCTGTCCATCGCGGATCGTCCGCCGTCATGAAACCCATATGAGGACTGAACCCCGGCACTTTATAAGTGAGAGGCCAATATCTTAGCGACAACGCAAACCGCGCGGCCTTAATCCCTTTTAACTACCCAACAACTTTATAATTCTAATCAAGCCATGCGTAATGGATTAAGGATTTAAAATTCATTTTAAATGAGATTACGATAGAACTCCATTGTTTAGATTGCAATGCTTTTTGAATGGGAATTTTTGTAGTTTTCTAGAGCAAGATCCGTCCAACGATTCCAAAGTTAAGCGACAGACATCCACACATAAAAAGACAGACAGTGATTTCATACGACTTACTTTCCTATTGGATGATAAGTTCAAAACAAAATTGTTTAAAAGCAAGAACATACGCATACTGAGGATATTAAGAAAAGTGGTTCTGAAATTTAGTGTAATACGATCCCCTTCAGTTCTCAAAATACATGATCGCATCTCGTCTCCTGAAGTGAGTCAATTCTTTAAACTTCAAAAAACATAATTAAATACAGAGGGATACACAAGAGAAAAAGTCATTTATTTTACTTAGTTACGTAATCTTTAGAGAACATACAAACATACATATAAAGGTCAAAGTTTGTATGTTTGTATGTTCTCTATACAATTTTACTGTTGACTGATTGGGCCCAAATTTTGCGTAGATACTCTCTGCTACCCTGTGGAAAATAAAGGCTATCCTTGGAACCAAGTTAACCACCACTAAAGGGATGCAAGGGATGAAATCACTGAAACAGTGCCACATATACACCTGATGGCGACAATGGGAACTACACAAATATTGTTCTCATCAACTTCAGATGAAATGTTGTACACGGTCACCCCTCTCCCACCAAAAACTCAGGGAAAGCTCATTTATCCAGAATCCTTTGCCGGCACTTAGGCAATACCGAAAACACCTATTTTAAACTATTAAAAATAATTTTTGAAATATTCTAATGCATTGAATAGATAATATGTTAATAAAATAAAGCTTTTAATCCTTGGAATAAAAGCGTTATTATTGTGGGCAAGAATTATTATCTTATTATTGTGGGCAAGAATGTGAAATAGCTTTTTGTTTAAGGGAAACTGCAAGTTTCTTATTGTAGACGATAGCCATGTGTAGTTCACTGGGTCAGTCAACTGTTTTTCAGTCATTCATATTTGAAATTAAACGAAGACTATAAATTTCTCAAACTCTGCAAATTTTATGAAAAAAAACTGGAAGCTACGCAGAAGATAATAGTCTTGGTTCTATGTTTCGCCAAAGTGGCGCTGCTCGCCATCAAACCATCCATCCAGCCATCAAAAAAATAAAACATTCTAAAATCTGATGGCCATCAGGAAATTTCCAACAAACTACCATCCATGTAAAGCAGGCCTTAGGGTGGGAAAATACACGAGTTCCGATGTGGTCACGTCTTGTCTCACAGAAGTGGAAGTAGCCGAAAATGAAACATATGGTCATCTCTGCTAAATATCTAAACACCTCTACAACCCAAATTAAAAGATGGATAGATAAGAGTGATACCTATTAGAACTTTTCTCCGTTTCTCCTTAAAGTCTTACTAAACTCTAAAGAAATCAAACTTTATATTAAAGTTTTTTAATAGAAATAGCATTCGTAGATGCTACATCATTCATCGGAATTAAATTAACATTTTTATCTGTTTATTGGACACCTGACAATAAAATCAGCAGATTATCGTATTTCCTAGACGACTACAATCATTTCCTTTCCCTGGAGATATTCTAACTTTTCCGAATTGCAAATTGCAGTGATGCAATCTCAGTGATTGCTACACTGGTAATCGATGATCGATAATCGATATTACATAGAAAACCCAATACCTTGCCTTGAAAGGATCATGAATAGTTACAGTATCGCTCAAAAGTGAATATTCTTTTTAATATTTTATATATATTTTATATATATACAGGAGATAGTACAAATAGGTATTTTATTCTATCCTCTTGTCCTCAAAAATCGACAGAATTGAGAATTTGTCTTAAGCTCGTTCAGAGGTGAAGAATATTGGTTGTAAATCGTCTGACGAACCTGGATTAAAAATCTCGGGCTGAAATTGATGTTTGTCTTTCGTTGTCATTCGGTTTCTTTTCACGTGTAGTCAGGCTCAATAACCGCCGAAGATCGGGATTTTCCCTAGATTATTTCTCCTCCGGACGTGCTCTAGGCTCAATCAGCCTTCTGTAAAATAGGAACCTGGTTTCTTTCCCAGGGATAAAGGAGGGCGGGTGGGCAATGGATTGACCATCTAAAGTCAAGTAGTTCCGCTGGCCATTGAACATCGATAGCCTACGTATGCGGCTCCCCGTAATGCTGGTATAGGAAATAAGTTAAACTCTTGAAGATGAGTCTATTCGGTGAAAACATCTACTGTTTGTCTGTACTAAGACAAACGGGTACACTGCAAAAAATGTATGGCATTAGAACCAGGAGCAGATGTGTAAAATAAACAATTTTCCAATTTTCAAAAAGGAAAACTGGGTACTTGCAGCCCTCTTTTTACGACGGTTCAATTTACGACGATTCAGATTTACACCAATTTAGAATTTAGGCCAAAATGAGGAAAAATATATTTTAAAAAATGAAAAAAAGCGAAAAAAGAAAAAAGAAAATTTTTTGAGTGAAAATGCAGCCATAAACGGTGAAGTCAGTTCACTTTGACTCCGTCCATCTGGCTCCTCCCCTCCTCGCTTTTGTTCCGCTCAGTTATTTCTCAGTTTATTGCCTGTGAATGCTGTGATGAATATGTATTACAATTAATAGTGATAAAAGCTTTTAAAAATAAACGTGACCATGTTTGGTAAAATAAATGTACCCTGACATCGTTACACTACATGCTTATAATAATTGTATACAGATTACTATATGCCTTCAGAATTTATTATTTTATGTTAATTTGTAGGCCTATGAAAGTGCATAAATATTTTACATTAATTTTAGTCGCAAAAACTTATGTTGGCACGGTTTAATTAAATAAAAACAATATATTTTTGGATGTGTCGAACGCATCCCTCTGTTTACATTACGTAATGGGTTCGTTTTACGTAGATTCGATTTACGACACCACTGTAGTAACAGAACACCGGCGTAAAATGAGGGCTGCCTATATACGCTCAGCAATCACAACTTAGTGGAACATCAATTTTGAAGGGAGGGGTTGGGGCTAAAATAATAGTATTTATATTTTAAGTGGGGCCTTACATCAGCAGACTTATAACAAATTCATCCAGCCATCATCGGTAAGGAATTTCGGAGATTATCTTTGAAGGATGGGAAAGGTAAAGAGTCCAAACTAAATAGGCCTAAATTTTAGTCTTTGGACAGTAAATAAGCTTCGTAGCAAATTTCATGGAAATCGGTCTAGACGTTTTAGAGTGATGTGAGCACAAACAGACAAACGGACAAAAACACCTACAAAGGAGAAAAATACTCATGTGGAATAGTAAGATATTTAGTTTTTATTTCTGCATTTTGATGAAAATTCGGCTTTGTCTTTGTACTTGAATGTTTATCAGTATCTGCCTTGGGCCTGATACAAAGTTATTGCCGCCATTTTGCTGTTTTTTCCGAATTTTCGATTGTTATCAATAATCACCTTGTAGGAGATTATGATAAACGAAGCATGGCCTAAACAAGATTAATTATGAAACCATTGATGATTAATAATAAATTTCTCGTAATCTGCTTCTGTCAATCTTCATCAGGGGGTTCAATGTGCATCAACCTTTCAGAAAGTATTCGTGTCAATTTGATTTTGCATAATTTAAGCAGTTTGTTTACATGATCCAATTTTGGATGATTAAAACTATGTATTTCTATGAAAACTATATCACAAACATCAAAATAATAAAGGATTAAATTACTTCCCAATTTAAGGGTTGAATAATGACATTTAGTTTATATTAGTATAAAACCAACAAAATAACAATGTTGTTTTAATGGTTCCAACCTTTAATAAAAACACGGACTGATAATTAAATAACCGATAATGTACGATCAGTAGCCCTTTTGATTTATTTCGATCTTCTTTTTTTACGAGTTGTAAATAGAATTAAGGTTTTCTGTATTGAGTCCTTTTTTTCTGAATTAAGTAATCCAAGAATAAAGAAAGCATTACAACAAAGCCACTATTTAACATGTAGAGATACTGAGCTGCTGTACACGTTTGTTACTCCTTACGATAAGAATAGGAAAATGCAGTAATCATAGAAACGACATGGAAGTAAACGCTTGATTTTTAATTATTTTTTTTCGTTTTAATCACTGTATAAGATAGGGCAATAACCATTCAAGAAATTACCTTCCATTTTTGTAAAACATCAGATCCCTGCAAATCTCAAGGTGGTTGACCTTTGGGAAATACTTACCGCGGTAGATACGCGACAGAGTTATTTATAATTTGAAATAAGTTGTATTATGATTATAAAAGTCACATTAATATTGTGTTTGAAAATATTTCGGAATTATTCTATTTTACTTTTATAGAGATAAAAGTTTTTACTACAGGACTTTTTAAATGAAATGCTGAGATTCTGAAAACTTACTTGAACTGTGAACCTTTAACAATTTTCAGAGGAAATTCGGTTTCACCAAGCAGCTACAACAGGCCGATAATAATCTATGCTTGAAACTTAATTCTTCTTTTAATCACAATTTTTATCGTCAAATCTATACAGTTCCCATTGTTTCATTACAATGAAGGAAGGACCACAAAGCCGCCGTCAGATGGCGTTGCTTCCATCTCAACGAATGGCCTCCAATTAAATTACTGTTGCTCATTTTCTGTTACTTCCTGCAGAAAAATGCCTTAAAAGCAAAGTTTGAACAGCAAATGGACATAAACCAGTTTTCAATATTGTTTCCGAGTTTTAATTTTAGGTTAACAGATAATGTAGTTACAATCTGTTCACATTTAATGTGATGCGGTGTGTGTATTTAGCAAGGATCTCGTTTTCCAAGTGACATCAAACTTCCCTTCCTTGATTTTAATTAATCTTTGAATTCGGCTCTTTGTGGTTAAAAAATGGTGGTCTTGGTTAAAAAATGTCGGACTTTCTAATTGAAGAAAAGAAGCTGTGTAAATATAAAAACGTTTCACCTCTGAAATATTAAGATTACTGTGCTGCGATAGAAGTGCTCTTTGTATGATATTTCTATGATATTATCTTAATAATTAAGACTCAGTATGCACTGCTGGGAGATCAAATTAATTGCGCTCAGATTTGAAGCTGGACCGTAATTAAACATTGTACCAAATTTTAAAGAACAGTTCGCTGTATTAGAGAGGAATTTCCGGAATCATTTTTGTGATGTGGAAGGGATGGAGGCCAAAATAAATGTTCCTAAGTTTGAAGTTGGACTGTACACAAACTACAAACCAAAAATTTTGTAAAAATCCGTCTAGCTGTTTTATCCTGACACGAGTACAAATAGACAAACGAACAAATATAGCAACAGACAAACGGAAGAAAAATGTTCAAGTGGAATAGAGCGCATGCTCAGTCAATACGAATTTACTTGCTTCATTTAGGTCTGAAACAAAGTCCCTATGTTAGGAAACCAACATTTTTAGCAAGGCTATTTTTACAAAGCGAATTAATTCAGAGACTATATCTACTTTCTTTGTACAAATAACAAATATTAGATATTGAGAACTAATGTTAATGTTTCCCAACTACAAATTTTTCAGCAAAAATAAGCAGATCATTATCTAAATCTAGTTTAACATTACGTTCGAAAGTTCGGTTAATTGAACTATCACAAAATACAAACTGTAACAATTCCACCACAAGTAAGCGTCATAAAAATGTAATAAGCTCACCTATATTTAATCAGCAATTTTAGAGGCTTCTGGAACATTTTTATTCAACTTAATTACGTTAACTAATTATAAATTTACTGGCGGCCAATTTCTAATGAAAATTAAGCTAATTAATCCCACAATAAGTAATAAAAAAAGGTTGCCAGATTAACGAGTTATCTGAATAAAAATATGGATTTTTAATTCTTTTTATCACTCCCATCCTAGAAACCACAGGTTCAATTTCCATTTCTAAGTTACAAAGCTCCGATTAATAAGTAAACAACATATATTACTGTAGTCCATTCACTCTATCTTGGAGGCACATGATCAAGCAAACCAATCATTATCATTTCCTTTCTTCATAGGATTGTTGCTTAGTCACTTCTGGAATGTCGTTGTAGGTTGCTCTCGTTGTTTACATCATATTCGTCTTCTCGCTACAATATTTTATGCAGTGCAACTTGGATAATTCGAACGTCTTTAATTCGAAATCGTGGCTAATTCGAAGATTTCTCTTAGTCCCTTGAATTTCTTATTAAATCAATGTTAAAAAATCGTGGATAATTCGAAGTTCAACTTCCTTAATTCGAAGTTTTTTATAAAAAATTTCGAACCTTAACGACTTTTCGGCGTTTCATCGTTAAGAAATTCGACACGTGACAACTGAAATCCCCTTCCCGCCACCGTTCGACACGTGATGCTTCAGACGCCATTCGAGCTTCCTGCTGTCAGTGTCACCATGTCTTTCAGTAAACCACGCGTGTACAAGAATTTAACGTTCGCTGAAAAGGTCGCCGTCATTCGCGAGGTGGAAAAGGGTTTAAAGAAGAAATGCCAAATCGCCAACGAGTACGGGATAGCGCTGAATTTCGTCGGTACATTGAAGGACAAACCAACGTAAGTGAAGCTGTTTTCCGTTCACTAAACATGCTTGAGGATTTTGCTAACCTTAAGCGACTGAATTCTACAAAACAATCAGACATTGCACAATTTTTTGAAAAACTATAATTTTCTGTATTAAATGTAATATCTACTGTAGCTTACCTAATATAAATCTTATTTTGTTACATACATATAGTGTTTAAGTCTTTCATACCTATTTACAGCTGATCTTTCTGAATAAATATTTACTTATTGACAGAATAATCTTTTCAAGCATTCAGTGGACCTGAAATTAAAGTTAAAAGATGTAACTTGTTTAATTCGAAGTCTTGGATAATTCGAAGTTTTGTAGTGGTCCCTTCAGCTTCGAATTATCCAAGTTGCACTGTATTTATTATTTTTATTGGTTTTTACAACATTATTGTTTTTTTAATTTAATTATTTTTGACTGTATAAAAAGATTGTTTTTAGGCATGTGCAAATGCATTTGTAACTTCGTTCGTTCTGTTTTCAGCAGCCGCCATATTCAAAACCAGTGAACCGCAACTACGTGGAGTAACTAATGCTCAATCGTTCACCATATATGGAGCTGTCACGTGCCTCCACAGATACAGTCAACGCACCATAAGAATACATTCAGCTTTTCCCCATTGGTTAATGGTGAATCAGCAAGAATCACCTCGCGTCTATTTCCAGGACTGGGAGGAAGGTTGAGTTCAGAATAATCGTGCTCACTAAGTTGGACCTTAAATAATCCTCGTACTAACTTTAAAGTCTCTTAAGCGAGAGATGGGAGATTTGGAGAACAAATAAATAAGCCTATATTTTCCGTTCGATCCTAAGTAAGCTATGTACTAAATTGGATGTTAATCCGTCAGGAGCTTAAGTCATGCTGTACAAGACAATCAGACAAATGAACACAGGACAAGTGGAATACTTACGCATGCTCAGTAACAACCAAAAGAAATACGATTATTGCTATTAAACAGGCACAAAAGACTTAAGACTCACCATGTAGCAGCTAGAAGATGTGGTTTTCGGGACGCAAAATTCAGAATCTATCCTTACGAGTTTCGTGTTGCAAATATTTCATTTAATTAAATTTTGAAATAGTCAAATTCGAAAACTTCATAAAAATTAAAAAATTACAAAAATTAAAAGTTGTTATTTTAAATATTGTCTAAATGCATTTTGAATTTATTTTTAATAAATCTGTTCTGCATCTATGAGTAGTGACAGATGGTGATAAATGGACACAATTGGGTGTGTCCAAATCGACTGTTAAGAATGAATATGAGATCCTGGACCTAATGTGATCAATTCCGGCTCAAGATGGTTATTGAAACTCATTCACAGTCTCCCGAATGGTGAAATAGGTGGTTCGTATTAAATGAACTCATAGTGAACATGGACTTTTAAGAGTTGGCAATGGAGATTCGGCTAGCAAAACATTAACGAAATTATCTTGAAAAATATTTTTGATACCACGAAGATGTTCTCGAGATTTTCCATACAAAAATAATAATTACAATAATAATAATAAAAGATATCCAAATACTTCAATTTGGCAGAAGAATATAAAAAAAAAGTTTAACAATAATTCCAAACGTCCAAACGTGCAATTTGTCGGATCGATACATAAGTTACAGTCAATTTAGAAATACACAAACTTTGCTTTCATTTGGGGAAAATTATTGACTGTGGCTGTGGGGTTGAACCTTCTGCAATATCCGCACGGAGTAGTTTTCCCTGGGGTCTGATCTCCCAACTGATGTTAAACGACTGTCTGCCCACATTCCGATCTCTGAAGATCATCAAAGGTCAAGCATATTCAAAGACTCCAGCAAACCTATTATTTATGTTAACCTTTAAAAAACAAAACAAAAAAATATGAAATATTTAGTTAACATAAAGAATTCAGTCCTGAAGTTTTTATATACCTTCAATGTAATGTTCTTGATTCGTAATCGCAAAGGCACTCTACATTATCATTTTCTTTCTGTTATCTAAAACTTAGTAATTCTTCCAAATAGGTTGTGTAAATTATTTAGTCCGTTCTCTTAAAGATTTTTTATTGTGATATATGCGTACTATATACAGGATGCACGGTAAAGTCCTAAGTCACGAATTAGTAGGAAATGGCATTTTTCAGAAAAGAATCATGCATAAGGCGGTAGATGTCGAGAAAATTTCACTTTTTGTACTACATGAAAATGATGACTGTGACGTGACGCACTCCTGTAGATAAAACTCATATTTTGCAGTTTACTGTCGACTATTGGTTTTAATAATTACGTAGTACATTGTCACAGCCATCATTTGCATACGGTATACAAAGCGTTTCCTCGCGATAACTGTTTGCACGATTCTTTTCTGTAAAATGTCATTTCCTACTAATTCGATAATGCTCTACAATTTTCTCATTGAAGTGGTCGGGACCGGATCTCCATCGGTAAATCGAAAATTCCGGATAAAAGAGAGCACTGAAAAATGGCCGTCAGGGGACCGCAAAAATTTTAACACTGGATTTTAAACATGTACATATGTACAAATTAGCTAAATGTGATGTTTTTAATTATATTACTATAATCATAAGCAATAAATTTGTTCAATAGATGTCACACAAGTCAGAAAATGCAATAAAAATGTTTATATGACATACGATATATACTTTACATTGGCTTACACAAGTTTGCTCTGCCGTAAGCATGGCTGATGTCATTTAGCCGCTCCTGAAGTTGTTTTAGTAGCATAAGTTCTGTAGAATCAGAGTCAGTCTGTTGCTCCAATCACATCAGTCCTTTAGCAAAACATTCAAAAGCATCGGAGTTGCTTATTTTAGAAGTTTCGATCATCTCATTTTCATCACTTTTGCTGTTATCGTCATCGCTATTGCGTTTTCGTTTAGTGGGCTCCATGGCATAAATGTATATTCTATATTTCGGTAAAGCCAACGCTTCTGAGTCGGACAGAAAGTAGCCAATAGAAAGGCAGAAGGCAGATGGTCTTGGAAACGAATGGAATTTCCAGCAAAGAGGGACAATAAAATGGAATTTCCGACGGGAGTGGGGATGGGGGGAGAAATTATTTATTTAATAAAAAAAAAAAAAAACTTATGGAAACTGACATCGGTTAAAGGTTCAAGTTAAAGATTTTCGGATAATCGAGGTTCTACTAAACTTGAAACGAACTAATTTTAAAATAAATTGCAGAGTTTTCAAGGAAACGGTTCGCTGAAGTTATACTTACGATTCCAAAATATCGAGAAAGCTTTGACAAAATATGCTACAATCGAAATCATGTACCAAGACGAGTGGCACAAGAGAAAGACGAGCGGCGCACCCTAAGATGATTCCAAGAAATTTTCACGGGCCTCTAGCTAGTTAATTATTTCCTAGCTAGGATTTTTTTAAAGTTAATCTGATGTTTTTACTATGCTTATTAATTGACTTAAATAGCAATTTAATAAGATTATTTTTAGCAACTCACTGCTTAGATGTGAGTCTGGAACAGGAGCCAGGGGGTCTGTTGGATTATTAGAAAAGGAAACGCTGCTTTCCAATCTATTGCTCCTTGCCGCGTGCTAAGTCAACAGGATAAACTTAATGACGTGGAAAGACGTGGATTATTGCTGACGTCCGCAAAGCTCCTTGGATTTTGAAAGGAGCTGTCACCGGAGTTATGAAGATTTTTCGAGAATTCACAGAAATTAGGATTTTTTTTTTCTGTCACCCTTCTTATTATTTACTTCAATAATTTTATGATCACAAAGTCTTCTGTTAAATAATATTTTTATCTTGAGAGAAATTCGTGTTAAATCAAAGATTCAATGAAAGCATTTCCCTCAATGAGGATAGAGGTTTAGGAGATGAGAGGCTCCAGCAATGTTGTTCGGAAGGCCAATCTGTCCTCGCCATCTTCATTCCCACAATAATTCCCACAATTATATTTTGACATAAGATTGGGTGGATCCTAGGATCGCCCCGAGGACAAAAATGCCCGACAACCTTTGCTGATCGAATCCTGGTTCTCCAGTCTGTAAATTTAACTCCATCTCCAGCATTAAATGCTGTTTTCTGATAAAGACAAGTAATCTTATAATATTTTAATTTAGTTAATAATTAATTCTCTGTAAGATTACTGATATAAAAGTGTGCTTTGAATAAAGCACACTTGTCCCTCTTGTCTTGTGGACTTGATCTCTCTTACATATTAATTTTTCGTCTATGCGTTTGATTTATCCTTTTATTAAATGCCTTCAAGGTCAGCGCTTAGCGGGCCAAGATAATTGCATTATATTGGTCACA
Organism: Thereuonema tuberculata; assembly: GCA_023159025.1. Lineage (NCBI taxonomy): Eukaryota > Metazoa > Arthropoda > Chilopoda > Scutigeromorpha > Scutigeridae > Thereuonema > Thereuonema tuberculata. Next base: position 49,179,070 of record JAFIDM010008419.1, on the reverse strand, counting down.
GCGATTTTTCTATTGTTGTTTGCTTTAGTGGGATCCCACTTCCGAGAGCGGGAAAAATATCCATAGGCTTTCACGCGTTCTGAGGTTGATCATCCAGGGTAAATCTGGCTGATGAGTGATATTAAGGACGAAACAGCTGTCTAAGATTCCCGTTGATGATGGATCAAGGCGTGAAAACAAACAAATGTGCATTTTTCCATCCTTTTTTTTTCGTTTTTCGTCCTAAGACAACTGGGTCGTCAAAGTTTCAGCTATTTTTAAACTGCTATATTTAACAGTTAAGATAAATTATCCCACCACAGATCTACATGGTCTTTTTATGGTAGCGAGACGTTATGTATTATATAAATATACGTTATTACCAGTATATATATACATAAATTTAAAATAATTCACTTTTATTTATAATAATTACATTTTATTATAAATCAAAAAGTTTTCTCATTTTATATGTAGAGATAATGTATCTACTTTAAACAGATAACACGGATCTTTGTCTTTGGTGGATAGGGAGAAACCATAATTATTGTAAAACTTTATAACTAAATAATTAATTAAAATTAATGCTATTATTACAATAGTATTACTTCAATTCAATTAATGTTGGGGAATTTATACAAAATTTATTGAATTCGACTTTTTAATTTTATTTGTAGTCTACCTTTTTTCGCACATAATTTTTAAACAAGGGAAATTAATGCTTTTACAGGTCCTTATTATGCTATTATTTATTTTATTATTATTATTATTTTATTTTTTATAATAAGTAAGTAAAGGAAGTAAGTAACATTCTTCTAGAGAGTGTCACAAGCAAAGCGACCCCATAATATGCACACTTTTGTAAACAAAATGTTCTCAGAAGGGTCGATATTGGGGGGACGTCTATCGCCGTTTTCCTCTTTATCGGAAGCGACCACTTTTGACCCCCCAAATTCCGGTCAGGGAGTGGTCCTAGAGGTCTGATTTTTTTTTACTTGGTCACCTACTTTTTGATGCTGACCAGAATGGTGAAGGTTCTATTCTAATATCTCTAACCGCTTGGCCACTACAGAGTGTGACATCCAGCAAGCATAAAAGCAAGAGCGGTCCCCTACGTTTTACAGGCAAGCTGTAACATAGGGGCCGCTAAAAATGGAAGAAGAAGGTGCAAAACTACTAATCTTTGAAACCTACCAACAAAATCGAAACAATATATCATCTTTTAACGAAGAAACAAAATTTATTTTTTCATTTTCGTTACGTTTTCTGTTATATTTAAAAATCATTCCTTTATTTCGTTATGTTATGCGTAACGTTTTCCAGCACTGACTAATTGACTTAATTCTATACAGGTAAATGAATATCGGCAATTATTTATAAAACTACAGCATTATTTAATCATTTATTTGATAATAAAATTCAATGTAATTGTAATAAAATTATAAAAAAATAGGCCTATTTAAAAATGCCTAATTGCGAAATATTTTTCTTTGCAGTCTTAGCGTAATCAAATATCAACATTTATTATAAGTTGCTATTTTACTTTACACGTCAAAGGCAGGATTTTAACGAAGCTAATTTAGCGATTGATTTTATTTAATAATTTTTAGATTGACGGTTGGCGGATAAATGTAAGGCTAGGGCTACACATGCGTTTAAAATGCCGCATGAGAAAAAGCTTCAGACTTTCTCGCAATTTCGTCTTCTCCGTTGAATGGATATCGTTCAGATAGGCTCTGTTGCTTCATTGCAAATATTAAAAGGCAAAAAGGAAAAAAGGCATCCTTTATTATCCAACCGCTGAATTGTTCCAAATAAAATTAGAGGCCATAATGGTTTTCAGTAAAATTGTATTTTGAAAAACTTGTAATTTAACAATATAAGAAAACTATTCCTATTTTCAAGAATCTCAATTAAAGTGTTAGTATTTACATCTTTAATAAATTAATAAGACAGATTAATAAGAATTTATTTTTTATCATTCAAAAAACTTATTTCTGTCAACATTTCATCGGCGAAAGTGAAGCGAAAGACGGAAAACTTAAAAAAAAAAATATTGCCTTCAAGGACTCAGCTTTGATAATATTCCCCGTGTAGACCAAACCAGCGTTGCTAACTCTCACCTTCTTAAACTCTCGTGTAGACCGCATCTTGCACTTTCCATAGAAATACTTGGAAACATGCGAACAGTTCTATAAGAGCATTAGAAACGCGGCGTCAACACTCGTGTTGACCAGACTTTACGCAACATTGTTGTCGAAAAAGTGAACTACATACTATGTACAATCATCAACTGCCAAACATCCCCTTTTTAATTCAAACGTTTAATTTCTTCTATCTGAATGAAAAAAAGATGGATTCAATTATAGAAAATTATATACTTTTGACAAAATACTGGATAACCTAGCCAGCATCTACTGGCTGAAAATATTCTTATTGAAGGTTCCAGAAGGATTAACTTTGGAAATTGATTAACAATTATTTCTTAATGATTAATAATCTTTCGTTTATTATTCATTATTAATGTTATCGTATCATTAATGTTATCGTTAGTTTTCCCTAATGACTTCTGAAAATTCAATTTAAATCGACCTTTTTTTGATTTTTTTGGCCACTGTGCAAACCCTAGTCGAAACCACCCAATCTACCTGCGCTGTGTCTCTCGCCGGAGTTACAAGGCCAGTTACAACAACTGAATGCGAAACACTGGGACTATGTCAGCTTTCATTTGTTGTAACAAAATCTTCGGGCCGCCTCCGGTGTTCATGGAGCTTTGAAATCGGTGGAATCCAAGTTTCCCATAATAACACCATTATCCAATAAAAGGAGAGTCAAACTCCAAGTAAAAGCAACTCACTTAGAATTGCGTTGATTCCACCAAGCAAAGGCAAAGCTACGAATGTGTTGGAGTGATCCGAATGAGCTCTCACTTTCTCCTGTGTGCGTCCTTTCTAAGGTCCGCCAACAGGGGATCCACCGAGCCCGCCTTAATTTGGTTCTGCTGAATGCCAATAAACGGTGGAAAGACGACGGTGTAAAGACCTGCAATCGGTGTAATTATAGAGTGGAGACTCTGCCACAAGTCCAAAACCTTTGGGTGTCCTTTAGAGCTGCCTTTCACTGCGCCTTAGCATTGGTAAAGCGTCATCTCTGCGCTTGCGCGACATTGGCGACAATCAAACGTTTGTCTAAAGCCCGTTTTACATTTACCATATCTCTCGCCATAACCTCGCCATAATGCTCGCCATCACACATGTCGAGGTGATGGCGATAGATAGCCCTTGGGCTATCTTTGAAGAAATGGCGCCATTCAGAGATGGCGCAATGTCACACCAACGCTCCTGGTGACGAATTGTAGAACTTGGAAGTCCAACCGATTTATATCTATTTATTCGAAATTACCGATTACAAAAATGATTTTCACGATCGGAGGGCATCTTTTCCTTATGTTTTCGTGGATGCTTTCATAAAATGCTACATTATTAATCAAAATCATTTCAGAATTTCGGCTTGAAAATTTGAATCGACAGCGACCGAGATCTCGAAAATATATCGTCGTTGATCGAGATTTAACGAGACTGAATTATTTATCGAAACTGATTTATCGAAACTGAAAACAAAGAACACAAAACGATGAAAAAAAACATGAATATTTCCTATTTTAATTAATTAAAGACATTCTTTCACCTATCCGATGCATTGACTTAATGGTTTTTATATAAATCAATGCAATTTTTTTCGTAAATAAAACGTTGGCATGATGACAATTGAGAAGTGTAAATGTTCCGTTTGATGGAAGGCGTTATGGTAAGTGTAAAGCGATGCACTAATCACTCGCAATCTACCCTGACATGGCCTGCATTATGGCTTGCATTTATGGCGAGTGAAATGGTAAATGTAAAACGGGCTTAAGGTTATAAGCTTTGCTCAGATCTGAAACTGCTGCGTCAGCAGTCCCCTTTGATTGTTAACGTAGCAAACCTATTTCGATAACCGACTTGAAGCCAGATGCTCGCGTGTCGGAAATACGCAGTCCCACAGTCTACTGAGGAATGATATCGAATGAGCATTCGTTCATCGGGGTACCCTTGGTCTTCGGACCCTTACTACGATTCATTTCGACAGCTTTTTTGTCCTCCCTTGTATGGTCAGTTATTCAGAAGGTTACATGTATCTAATGTCTAAGGTGGTTTGGTGACATCTACATAGAGCACATAATTGGTCAGAAACAGTTTGAGAAATTCTCGCTTTTCTCTCTGCTGTTTTCATGTCTACGTGCATTGAAAGTTGCTTCTGTCTTCTTTTTTTATTTAGTGGCTTCCATTTTTACTATGGAACAGAGAATTGATTAAATCTGATGTTTTTCCGACTTGTGTTAATCTTAAAATATCTATGTACTGTATATGTATTATTGCTGACAAGTACTTCATAAAGGTTATATTTCTGTAATTGATAACTGTAACTTGAATTCCGATATTAAATACAACTATATGTAATTATTTGTAATCGTACGTAACTAAATTATACGTAACCATATGTAATTATAGTATATTTGTAACTAGGCTACATGTAACTTCATCACCTGCACACAAAATCTCGAAGTAGAACCTAGCAGGACTGTAATTTCTTTGAAATAAATAAATAAATTATCTGAGCGTATTCCACTGAATTACAAATAGAAATCTTGAGGGAACACAGGTCAATTCCGGTTTACTAGAAACCGGAAAACTCAGCGTCATTGCAGCCCGTTTGTTTTTCTGATTGAACAGGAAATTAAATACTTCAGTCTCTACAAAAAAAGACTGAAAATATTAGATTTATTCTTAAAGATTTTAGAACTAGAAAAATGCAGTTAAACAAAAATAGGCCTACGTAAAGAAATACTTTAAGCAAATTTTAAGCCAGTTGCTTTATCGAAGCAAAAGAAAGAAATAAGGATATGAATATAAAGCTGTGAAAAGCTTTTCAATAAATTAACTGAAAAGGTCACTTGTACTTTTAAAAATGTTAAAGGATTTAAGTATTAAATAAATGTTTATTTATTGCGTCACATTCATTTGTTCTTTGAACCTTTTTAATAGCGACCCATTTTGGAGCTATTGTGAGAGTGAACAAAATCGGTAGCTATTGCATTGTCCTGTCCGTCCGTCCATGTCTATCCATTCCTAACAACTTCCGAACGGAAGGTCGGTTCGACAAACGGACTTCAGGTATTCAAACAATTATAGGAATTGGGCATTTTTAGGGGCCAATGCCATCCCCCCTCCCGCCATGTTCGAGGTATTTGGCATTATTTTTTGTAGGGATTTTCACTATTAGCTTAAATGTCAGAAATGCAACCATTTCATTGCAGTTCTCGGCTACAGCGTGATCGGTAAGTTCTCGAACTCATATGGTGAATGTTGTCGGTTAGAATCCGTGTTTTTACTGGTGATTTGTTTTTTTTTTTTTAGTTAATTTTTTTTTCTCAATGTCCGCGCTGATTTGCTTTTTCTTTCTTTTTTTTATTTTTTTCCTACCTTTTTTTTATTATTTTTTTCTTTCGTTAATGTACTTCTTTGTTTATTATTTTTAAATTTTGTTATTATCGGTCGCCTCTAAATTTATCTTTAGCACAAAATTATATTCACTTGTTTTTTTTTTTCCTTGGTTTTTCTCAGTAAATAATTATCCTCTCTATTAACTATTCATTTTAGCCGCTAATTTTCTGTTTGCTGTGTAATTTAATTATGTTTTTTGAAAGCAATATTTCTTCGTTATCTCCCTAATTCCCGATGAGATAACGCCGATAAGGCACTTGATTTCACGTTGGAGGAGCTTATTTCGATCCCCGCTAAATTCTCCTGCGGTACAAATTCTACTGAAGAATAGATGTTCCTTGTAACCACGTCTGTAGAATTTGTACCAGGTTCCTTAACTTGGGTACACAAGAGATTGAACGTTTGGCTAATCTTCAATATATCTAGGATCATGAAGCGTTTGGAACTACAGACTTCCTATCTCCATAATCTAAATAATGGGTATTCCGAATTATCACGATTCGTTAAACAAGATTATACTGTAAATATAAAAATATTGTATTGTATAAAAATATTGTATTGTAACAAAACTTAAAGTAAATAAAAAATATAATGAGCAAACAAAAAAAATAGTTTTAGCTAATTCATCTATTGATATTGTAATACATGATAGTATGTAGTAGCTTAGTAGCATAGTAGTATACTTACTATGTAGTAGCTCATTTTCATTATGTTCTTTCTATAAGAGGATTTACACACTGATTTCCTTTATTCCTTGGAATTTCTATAAATCCAACTACATTAAAAATTCAATTTTTTATAATATTTTTAGAGTTAATTTAACTTTTTTCTTCCAACACTTTTTAGGACTTAGAGGACTACCATGAGATACTCAGATTAGAGATTTACAAACATTTAAAAAGTACTTAGGAGCCTTTCGAGTTCCTCTGCGGAACTCCTCTTCAACACAATTGACTCTTATATAGTTTCTAAATATATACGTAATTTCATCTCAAAACAACCAATAAGATTAGTAATTATTGATTTAAGAGTCGTTTGTGTTGAACTCGAAAGGCTCCTAAGTATTTTTTTAAATGTTTTTATAAATCTCTTTTAAAAAAAGTTTCGTTTGCTGTTTCTTCTTCTTTTTTTTTATTTAAGTTCTTTTCGCACATGTTAAAAATATTTAAAATTTAAAGTAGTGATTAATGGAGATCAGTAGATGAAATTCGTGGGAAGAGAAAAAAAGGATTAAGTGTAATTCTGCTACTATGAAAGTGGCGCTCCAGTCGAAATCTAACCTATCTGTAATAGATGACTGTTTTCAAGAACATATCAACTTACTTTTTACGTGCATATGTATATTTTGAAATTTGGAAAAAACGAGACACTACTGGGGTATTATGACAACATTTACTCAGATGTTTCATCCAATACAATAGGATTTTTTCAATGCACATTGCAGATGACAGTAGAAGAATTATAAGAATATTTTCTAGTAGAAGAATTGTAAGAATAGTGCCTTCAACAAAACTTACGAAAGATAATCTCTTTGTTAATCTCTTCGCAATTGAAGTAAAGTTTAGATTCCCGTAGAAGAATTGGGAAACATCGAAAGAATCGAAACAGGACTTAAGGAAGATATTTTTCTTAATCCCCTGCAAATGAAATCAACTTCATGTTTTTGTAAAAAAGTCAAAATATAGTTGGTTTTTAAGTGTCAACAACGAAGTATTGGCAACTGAGTTTCATCATTGGTATGTATACTTGTTTAATAACAGGAAAGTTCTGTCTTAATTTGTGTGTTGGCTTTTCATTTACTAGGATAAGTTAAACACTTAAATTTTATTAATATAATATATTGACTGAAAGGTTTTTTTTCATCAATATTCCTAAAATCTTATTCCGTACATTCCTTAAATTTTGTCTTAAATAAAAACAACTTCAAGCGTAAGTTTGGAGAATCAAAAAAAAGTGGAGCCCACAGACAAAAAATGCATAGGAGCCTTTCGAGTTCCTCTGCGGAACTCCTGTTCAACACAATCGACTCTTAAATAAATAATTAATAATCTTATTGGTTGTTTTGAGATGAAATTACGTACGAGTATATATTTATATATATTTATATATATACATATAATTAGAAACTACATAAGAGTCAATTGTGTTGAAGAGGACTTCCGCAGAGGAACTCGAAAGGCTCTAAGGATTTTTTAAATGTTTTTTTAAATCTCTTTAAAAAAAAATTCTGTGCTGTTTCTCATTATATTTTTTATTCACTTTACGTTTTGTTGTAATACAATCTTTTTATATTTACAGCATAATCTTGTAAAATGAAAAGTCTAGTTTATTCTCTAATTATGATATCCAGTAAAACACAAATTTTGCATTTTTGTCGTTTTCTCTTTCGCTAATTCCTCGACAACGATCCATTTGGAAAAGATTTCCAATGTTAAGTTAAATCTCTATTATCCTTAAATATATCTACAAGTCATAAACATCGATCAGTGAGACCAACTGTTTACTAAGTGTAAATATAAACAGGGTGGCTGGGAAGTTCCTTTACCCCTTATTATGTAGTAATGAAGGTAAATATTTAAAATTAGTTTTGAAAAAAAAAAGGGTTTGCCATATATGGTCATCACTTAGCGATCGATTTTGTCTGGAACAAAAGTCATCAGGCATGACGTCAACAACTTGAACTCCGAGCAGTCAGTCCAAGATTGCGTCGTTATGTGATCGCATAAGCGTGACCAAGAAAGGACAAACTTTGCATAGCCAAGCAAGGGAAATACTGTGGAACGTTTGTAATTCTTTCACTTTTAATTATTATTATG
>JAFIDM010008419.1:49118519-49137132 GCA_023159025.1 Thereuonema tuberculata | reverse complement strand
TTCAAATAAATATTGAGTATTTACTTCATTTTTTTTTTCTATTAACATAGAAAATTTTATGCTACTTGCATAAAAGATTATAATTGGCAGTAAAGATTGTAATTTGAATATAAAAATAGATTTTACCTTTTTTTTTATCGTTTTCACAACTTTTTTTTGAAAAGAAAAAAAAAAAGAAATTTTAAGAAATAATATTTTGAGGAAAGTAGGCTTCATGTTAATAACAATGGGTGAGGCCAAGTTGTATACAAAATGACATCCTGGTACAGCTGTTTCACGCTAATATGGCGATCATCAGCCAGGAGCAGTCATCAGTACACAACCAAGTCTCGTTACACGGGGCCTATATGATAAAGCATCGGAACGTGGAACCCGCAAAAGTTAAAACAAACAATAAAAACTCGCCGAAAGAACAAATGGCGAGAAAATTCATGTGCCGCTAAACGTTTATCATACAGGCCCGTGTACCGAGACCTGGTTGTGTACTGATGACTGCTCCTGGCTGATGATCGCCATATTAGCGTGAAACAGCTGTACCAGGATGTCATTTTGTATACAACTTGGTCTCACCCATTGTTATTATTATTAATGTTTACATGCGCTTGCTCATTTTTATGCGCTAAATAAATTCATAGAGGTCGCGTGTAGCGTGCACATGGATTTTCTCGCCATTTGTCCTTTCGGCGATTTTTTATTGATTGTTTTAACTTTTGCGGGTTCCACATTTGTTCCGACGTTTTAGGCTTTATGTTCTTTTAAAGTTCTTGTTTGTTTGTTTGTTTGTTTTTTTTTTTTGTTTTTTTTATAAATTACGTTTTCAAAGATTTAATATTTTTAAATTTAATCGCAATTAAAAAAGTAAATTGCTGAAGAAAACGGAATACGAAATAAAAGTTAAAGTAAATTTGGAATGAAATGGCAGTAACGCCCTCCAATCCTGTCCCATGTGGTCCATGACATCCGGTCCAAATTTCATTTTCAACTATTTTTACCTCCTTTCCAAGTTCTCCAAGTTTTTCCCCTTTCTGTTGTTCGAATAACCTACATTATTTCTATCGAATGAAAATAAAGTTTTAATTTCATCTTGCCACTTACGTTGTGAAAATTTTTCTGGTCTTTCTGGCATTTCAAGTGCTGTAACATTTCTGTTGTACGTCTATGATTGTTTCGTCTTGTTACACGTGCTTTACATTCCATTTTAGTTTAAGCCACCCTTGAGTTATGTTCCACTCACATAACTCATTTCCGGTCAGAATTTTTAATTTCTAATATGCAGCTTCTCATGCTTCTGTGTAAATTTTGTAATCTTTGAATTGCTTTCATATTTAAGCTTAGAAATGAAGACAACGTCACCGTGAACTAAAAGATTAAAAAACATATATTACACATTAAAAGGGCCGGTTTTGCTACATATACAATAGCCTTCTCAACTGCTTACATATTTACTTGTATTTATTTACACTTTTACCCACGTATCTTTCAGATGTGAACGTTAAGAATAAAGCGATCTGCTAAATACATACTCAGCTGCCCATGACATAGCAGAAACATTGGAGATTCACGCATTCGTTCTCAAATTTTCAGTTGGACCGAAGCATCGAATCAAATTATAAAGTCTAGTTGTTTAAGGGGTGAGGGGGATTACGATTCAGTTTTGAGGGGTAGAGATCAAAGCAAATGGGCTTCTGTTTTAAGTTAAAAACATAGTCTAAATATGTAACGGAATTTGCTGAAAATCTGTCCAGCTGTTTTAACGTAATGTGCATACAAACGGTCAAATGGACAAACAGTAGACAGAAATTATTGAAGTGAAACAGTGAGAGTGCGCATGCTCAGTGGTAAATACATTTACCCACTGCATTGTATAAAATCTATGGAAGGAAAGGCATTGTATAAAATCTATGTTAATAGATCTATAGAACGGAAAGGCCGGAAGAGAGGAGGATGGAGGCGGGTGATGAGAGAAGCCGAGCTGAAGATTTACAGAAGAAAAAGAAATAGGGTCTACTAAGAAAAGAAAGCTGAATAATGCAATAAACTGTTATGTGAACTAAGCTTTATAATAAACAAGCAAGCGTTTACTTACTTAACATTACAGCTTTTCACGCTGTGTTGGGCGATCATCGGCTGGGAGTAATCACCAGTAAATAACGAGGTTCAAATACGAAAGCCATAAGAATTAGTAATTGTTGATTATACAATTTTAGGTTTATTATTTGTTTCTTTTTATGCTTAAGGAAATTCATTTGAGACTTGCGGATGCCGGCACATGAATTTTCCTGTTTTATTTTTATTGTGTATTTATTGTTTTATTTAAATTTTTGGAGATGTCATATTTTTTTTTTTTTCACCATTGACGTATAAAATTTTTCCGTAATCTAACCCGGAACAGAACCATGCATTATCACTTATATTAAATCGGAAATGCTCTGATGCAAATTACGTAGCTTTATCAATAAAACTAATCTTCTAATATTTACTCTAGACCCTTTCCTTTTGGAATGAAAGTTGTAATATCGTCTACTTTTAGATTTGATTTTTTTCTTATTAGTTAGACAGTTGATTGTTACCACAGTCGTTGAAATTCTCTTAGCAACCTGTTAGATAAATTCAAAATAGCCAATTTTCCGGGAATTCGTCTGAAAATAATTCAGATTTCACTTTTGTGATGACCTTTGAATTATTTTTATCTTTTCATGTTTTAAAATAATAATAAATAAAAGATATCGGCAGCAATATACCCTCGAAGATAAAATGCGGGATTGATCAAAACGGTGTAATACGATAGTTACCAGAATATTTTGTTAAGAGTTTGTTCATTATTTTCATTACTTTGAAATTCCAATTTATCATAAAAAAATTAAGAGTAGGCCCGAGTGGTAATCCGCTGGAAGAGTCGGGTGCAATCCTCGGTCGAGATAACTGAATTAAGACTCAGTAAAGATGAAAACGCACACAATTAACGATTCACTGAGCAATTTTTGGAATTTTCGTACTGCGAATCACGATTTCTTACTGTTTAACGATTCCAAGCGATCATCAGTTGACTTCGCCCAGAATTCAATAGCTCGGTGGAATCAAAGAAATAAAGCACAAAAGAACAGAACCTTCGGTTAAAAAAAAAACATTAAATTAAATATTAAACAATAAATATTTGTATTAAAATACAAATTAAGAATAAAAAGGGCAATAAGTGAATCGCCGCTAGCAGAACTTTTAGCTTATAAAGGATTAATTTATACAGTAAACTTACACATAATGAACAAATTAAACGTGCGTGAGAATGTTAATTGTGTGAGTTTTATCTTTACTTTCTCCTTATTAACATTCTCACATTGGTTAATTTTTTTCATTATAAATTCGGACTTCTTCAAAAAAAAAACAAAAAAAAAACTTAAACCATTAACTTCCAAAGCTAATATTTCTACGCTGAATTCTCCTCACGATAGGTCTACCCAGCCTTCTGTAGAATTGGTTTCTTTCCCAGGGCTTTTGAGATGGGCAGCGTCGGACTGATCACCCGACCTTAACCCAGTCCCATTGGTCAGGATACGCCGGCAGCCTTACCTCTCATCTTAGGCTAAAGGCCAGTTAGGCCTAAAGTGAGATTTAAAATGAAATATGAAAATACAATTTAGAGAAATGTTTTGCTGTGATAACAAGTTGTAGTTTCTTACAAAATTTTGATTCTTTAAAGTACTTTTCGTTCAATGAAACTGACTCTTGAAAAGCTCATAATCCCCGTGGGGTCCATCACAGAATGGCAACTAATTAAATTCTTAAGTTACACTAAACGAAAAATAATGTGGTAATTAGGTCTCGGTAAACTTAAAACTTTAATTAAGTACCAGTTGTTAACAAATTGCTGTTGAAGACAACAGGAAATGATGTTCTTAATAAACCTAGAAATTTGAAAACAGTAAACTTGTGTTTTTAGGCTTCATTTCCTATTATTAGCCTATTAATGTCTGTCTTTCTAATATACTTTTTTCTTTGCCATTATTTATTCTTGTTGAATGATTTTGATGAAATCAATTTAATATCAGTTTATTTAAACCTGAAAATCTGAAACCCGAATTGCGAAATAAATAAATAAATAAATAATAAAGAGGATGAGATGAAGTAATAAATAACGGAAAAGAAAAACAGCACCTGAACAAAAGAAGAAGAAAAAATTGCCTTTCTTATTTTAGATTATGGGGAGGAGTTGGGAACGGCCGTTTCGTCCTGCAACGGACTCATCAGCCCAACTCTGCCTCACCCTAACCGAACCAGAAAGGCAAGATCTTTTTAGTGAGAACCCCTGTCAATCTGGCAGTGGTCCCACTCACAACAAAAAGCAAGAAAAATCAAGAAAAATAAATTGCTGCGTCATCCGACGCCAGCAACCCCTTTTCCTACGGAACTGTAGGCAAAAAGAATTTTAATGGAAGAATAGAAGATTCAAAAGAAAACTCAATAATATGAAAAACTCTAACAATTTTAGGGGTGTATTTATAAGTTCTTTGTGGTATTTAATTTCACAGATACAGAACTACGAATAATTCATCATTTAGAAAACACTTAAGGTCCTGACTCAAGCAACTGCAGGCGACTGCAAACCTTTTATTTCTTTTATATATTTCTTTTTCCAATGCTCCAAAACTTCTGAAAATTTAAATATGAACTTGTGAAGCATCTGGGATTTCTATTTCCTTGTTTTTAATTTTCAAAATATTCTGCAATTAATTAAAATTAAAATTCAAAAACAGTCAACTCAAAAAACTTGAGGAATGTTGGAGTGATAAAAAATTCGTAAAATAATGATTTGTATTTAAATATTTATTATTAGTACAACAGTTAATTTTTAAAAAAAAAAATTTTTTTTGTTTAAATTGTGCGCAATTACATTATTTTTTTTAAATATTTTAAATATAAATCATTATTTTACGAATTTTTTTATCACTCCAAGATTTCGTCAAGTTTTTTTAAGTTGACTATTTTGAATTTTAATTTAATTAATTATAGAATATTTTGAAAATTGAAAACAAGAAAATAGAAATCCCAGATGCTTCACTGGTTCATTTTTAAATTTTCATAATTTTAGGCGCATTGGAAAAATAAATATATAAGAGAAATAAAAGGTTTGCAGTCGCTTGCAGTTGCTTGAGTCAGGACCTTAAACACTTATTTTAAAAGTTAACAATGATCACCATAGAATGAATATATTAATCACTTATATCCATATGCACTTAGATTAAATATATCTTTATTCTATTTTTGTATTTTTTTGGTGTAGATTCGAAGTATTGTGATTTGGAAATTTTTCGAAATGAATTAATAAGCAATCTAGAACTAAAAAATTAACGATGGCTATTCTTTTATTTTTAGCAGTTACTTATACAGTTAATGCTGTTAAAACAGAGGCAGCTGTGTTTAATAACTGAGCATGGAATTTAAAAAGCTACAGAGTTATTTTAACGAAATTAATACAAAGGACCAAATTCACAAAAGCAATAGAGATATAAATAATAAATAATTTCATGACATGTTGCGAAGCTACACTCCTTCTTCGTCAGATGATATTATATAAATAATTCCCTGAAAAAAAAAAACAAGCCTCGGAATTTGAAATGTAAAATTTTAATAATTTTAATAATTTTGGATAACAATAAAATCACAACTTGCAAATGTAACATATACATAATCTATCGTAAATTATATTGTAGCGCGTTATTAATTGATATTTCAGTATTGTAACAGTGTTTAGATTTAATTAACAATGATTCGTGAAATTTACGTAAGTAACAATCCTTCTCAATACCATAGATGACGGGATTGTTTACCATGATATTGTGACCGGTATTTTTGTGATGTAATGCTATTCAATATTGCAGGTTACTTTTCTGTACAGCTCTTTCGTGTTCTTGCATTCGAGTTATTACTTTACGTTCAGTTTCACCAAAATACGTGCAATATTGCAAGTTGTGGTTTTATTGTTATCCAAAATTATTGTTACATTTAATTTTAAATTTCAAATTCCGAGCCTTGCTTTCCTTTTCATGTATTTATTTATTTAATATCATCTGACGGAAAAGGAAGTGGACCTTCGCAACATGTCATGAAATTATTTATTATTTATATCACTATTGTTTTTGTGTGCTTGGTCCTTTGTATTAACGTTTATACACATAGAATGTATAATATTTATTTTATGGAAATTTTTTTAGATTGACAACATTAGGATTTAGTGTTAACTTCAACTCTCTTTACACACATCGTTCACCAGTTGTTCTCCTATTGTTTCCGCAACAAAGATATCGTTTCATCATTTAATTAATGAATACCTAAAGGTATTTTAGTGGCTTATCTTTTAACGTTAATAAATATTTTCGATAATGTTTCCTTTTACTGAAAGAATTGGACATTTCGATTGACCTTTCCACGAAAACCATATATCTGCGCCTAACTAAAACTGCCACAAGTACAGAAATGATAAAATATATCATAAATTAATTCTTATGAATAAACCATGAAAAACATCATCTTTTGAGCCGGATGTTTTCCTCCTTGCTGGACGAGTTACTCTAGCATTATTGAAATTGTCGAATAAAACTTTCATTGTATCAGGCTTCTGAACCATATGTACTTGTGTGTTTTAAGTATTCACGATTTTTTTAAATGTCTTTTCAATTGTAGGAAAATTAGAAAGCTGGCTACTGATATACTGGAACTTTCGACGTAAGTGCGAATGGTATATCAGATCTATCTGTACTAATAAAATTCTAAAACACATTTCCAGTTTATTAACATACTAATGAAATGTGCATTAACCCATACATTATTGACATCGACAAATGCCTGGAAACCACAGCTTTGTTGCGAAATCAATTCAGTTCTGTCGACTGTTCGCAACTTGCTTTTTTTTTTTCATTTCAATTCTTTAGACGCGGACGAGATTTAAAAAGTTGTCCCGGAAAGAACGAAAAACACTTGTCATTGCAAATTAAAAATGTTTCACTTGAAGACAAATGTGGCTTTCAAACTTGAAACGGTCTTTGGCTTGCTTTTCTTCTCTTTCTTAGTGGCTGTGGACGTCTTAAGAAAGGTCGTTATTTACATAGAAAAAGGATTCTTCAAAATATATTTCCTTTAATGGCGTTCCGAGATTGGAGAGTGACAGGATTGACAGATCACTCAAGCAAAAAATAATTTCCCTCAGCTGAGCTTATCAACAAGAGAGTGGGGGGAGAAGCCCTGTCAGATTCAGGTTTTATCTATCAGAAAATAATTCGATTTGAAAGCATTAGCAAAGTATAAAAATAAAAAAACAATAGGTACGGTTCTAAGTGTTAACACTACACTTCAAAAAGTATCCTGACAAACTTGGTTCTCGTTAGTCTCTCCTATCTTCTAAACCTACCGTCTCATTTTGACTGTTAATACATAAAGACAAAAGACTACATCCGAAGTAAGCCATCTTTATTCACTGTCTAAAGGCTGCTTTAGACGTGCCATTTGAGTAGGCTATATCGATGGCAATGTCAGGATAGATTGCCAGTGAATAAAAAGCTTTAAAACTCTTACACGTTCCGTATCGCCTTCCATCACACGGAAATACACTTCTCAATTGCCATCATACTTACGTTTTATTTATGAAAATAAATAGCATTGATTCTATACAAAAATCATTTATTCAATGCATCGAATAGACGAAAAAATGTTTTTAATTAATTAAAATAGGACGTATTCCTTTTTTTCATCTTTTTTGTATTTCTTTGTTTTCAGTTTCGATAAATCTCGACCAACCATGTTTTGGAGATTCCAATCGCTCGTAATTCAAAGTTTCAAGGCTCAAACGATCGTCGTTACTCCTTACATCCATCTCACCAAATTGTAGTTAAAGTAAATATACTTGAAATAATAATTAATATTCATGATGTGTGAAAATATATTAAAGAAGGACCAAACACACACGGTCACAAGGAGAAATAAACAAAATAACTTCATTATACTACGTTACATTACATGTTTCGAGGAAAGCCTGTTCCTCCTTTTCAGATGATACAAAATAAAATATAATAAACATAAAAGGAAAAACAAGGCTATAACCATAAATATTCCAGCCATTAAAAGAATATTTACAATGGCAATAATATATACGGTAATAAACTAATAGTATACAACCGTTATTATAAAATGGCTTACTTTAGCTTATGATATAATCTGATTGTTAAACATTGAAATTATTTACAATATTAAAAAATAACAATAAACCAACGAATATGAATATGAGATCCGAATCCTAGCCCTCCAAGAAACGAGATTCACAGACGAAATTATAATGGAATCCGAAGGATATAGGATCTTCAAGGGTAAAAAAGGCCTAAACCCAATGGAAAGGGTATACCACACCTAGGAAACGGATTCGTCGTGAGCAGGAAGATAATCAATTCTATAACGGACTTCTACTCACCAAATGAAAGACTCGCAATCATGACACTACGATGTGCAAATAAAACATATACCCTAATAAACTGTCACGCTCCCATTAACGAAGACAACAAAAGAAACCCAGAAAAGGTTGAGAAGTACTGGGAGTCCCTGGAACATGAACTCTCAAAGATCCCCAGAAAAAATATTAAGATCCTACTAGGCGACTTCAACGCGCAGATTGGAAATGAAAAAAAATACAAAAAGACAGTAGGAGAATACCCCGCACACAAAAGAACCAACAAAAATGGAGAGAGACTAATAGAATTGTGCAGGGGTTTCAACCTTAAATTAATGTCAACAAATTTTAGACACTTACCCAGAAAACAAAAAACATGGAAATCACCAAACCACAGCTTGGGAGAATTCCAGATTGATCACGTCGCCATCTCTTTCAATAACCAGAAAGAAATTATGAATGTAAAAGTTCGAAAAGGTGCAAACATAGAAACGGACCATTACCTTACAACGCTAAAACTGAAATTTATCCCCCCAAAAAAGACACGAAACAAAAATTTTACAATACAGAGGATCAACAAAGAAACACTAAAGTTAAAGAAACAAGAATTCCAAGAAAAATTAGACATAAAATCGGATGAATGGGATGAAATCAAAACGAAAATAGTTAAGACATCAATGGAAATAGCCCCACTCACGAGACAAAAAAAACACAGGTGGTGGAATGAACAGTGCGAAGAGGCCCTTGAACAAAGGATTAAAACCTGGAAAAAATGGCACTCAACCAAAAACAACGAAGACTACATCATATTCAAAGAACAGAGAGCACGAACAGCAAAAACAATAAGAATAAACAAGAGGAATTTTGATAGGATCCAACTACAACAAATAGATGAAGACTTTAAAAAGAACAACACAAGAACATTCTATAAAGCCTTTAAGCAAAACATTCAGGGATATCAACCACCAAACCTATGTTTCAAAAACGAAGAAGGAAGGATAGCCCTGAATAACCAAGAAAACTGCAAAATACTTGCAAAATACTTCGAAAAACTACTGAACTGTGAAAAACCGAAAACAAAATTCCCTAAACAAAATCCGAAATGTAAATTTGAAAACTCCAAGCCACCGAACCTAGCAGAAATCCAACAGATTATTAGAGAACTAAAAAATGATAAAGCTCCAGGAGAGGACTCAATTATAGCAGAAATGTGGAAAAGCGTAGATATCAAAACAGTCAAAAGCCTACATAAAATAATACAAAATATCTGGGAAACGGAGGAAATACCGGAAGATTGGAAAACAGCCATGATCCACCCTATACACAAAAAAAGGAGATAAAACTGATGCCAATAATTATAGGGGAATCTCACTCCTTTCGGTTACATACAAAATCCTTTCCAAAGCTTTACAAAACAGATTGGAGGCCCAACTGGATCCACAATTAGGTGACTACCAGGGAGGATTCAGGAAGGGAAGATCATGTGCAGAACAGATATTAAATTTGAAACTCATAATAAGGTCAAGACTGAGATCCAAGGACATTCATGTGACATTCGTGGACTTCAAAAAGGCATACGATTCTATAGACAGAGACACACTTTTCAATATATTGGAGGAATTCGGAGCTGATGACAAATCAATTGCGATCACCAAAAAAACTCTAACAAACACGAAGTCAAAAGTAAAATTTTTGGGAGAGATTTCAGAACCATTTGAGGTGAAAACAGGAGTAAGACAGGGAGATGGGCTTTCCCCATTGCTCTTCAACTGTGTGCTGGAGAAAGTAATGAGAGAGTGGAGGAAAAGAATGGAAGAGGAAGCAATCAAGAAAATAAAAATAGGAAGAAAGAAAGATAACTTGGAAATTGACTGCCTGGCTTTTGCAGACGATCTTGCAATACTAGCGGAAAACATTGAAGATGCAAGAAGACAAATAAATATACTGAAAGAGACGGCAGAAAAGGCTGGACTACAAATATCTTATGAAAAGACGGAATACATGACCAATAGAAAAGATGCACCAAGACAGATCACAACAAAGTATGGGAAAATCAAGAGGGTTAATAAATTCAAATACCTGGGAGAAATAATTCAACCAAACGCCCTTGACAAAGAAGCGGTCCTAGCAAGAGCAAGAAAAATGGAACTGTCATTCTATTTGACAAAAAATATATACAACAAGAAGTCCATATCTATAAACGCTAAAATTAGGCACTACAATACAGTCATTAAGCCAGAAGGCCTCTACGCCTCAGAATGCCTTGCACTAAACACAGCCAGACAATTGGACGAGGTAGAAAAAAAGGAAAGAAAGATCTTACGGAAAATCCTGGGACCAAAATATGAAGATGGAAAATGGAAACTGAGAAACAACAAAGAAATCTACGCAAAAACAGAAAAAATAACTGACACAATGAGGAAAAGAAGAGTGGCTTTCTACGGACACATTAAAAGAATGAGTGAAGGTAGACTGACGAAGAGATTATTCACCTTCTTCGACAGAAACCCCAAGACTCAGATGACATGGATCAAGGAGGTCAGAAAAGACATGGAAGAAATGAAAATAGATGGAGAAGAGGTGGAGAGAAGAGAAGAATTCAGAAAAAAGATCAGGGGATTCAAGGGTTTTCAAGAAAAGGCAAAGAAGAAGACGGGAGCAAAATGGACGGAAGAAAGAAGGAAACAACATAGTGAAAGAATGAAAGAATACTGGAAGAGAAGAAAGAAAGTAGAAAAATAATCATGAGTTATTTCACGTGGTCCATAGTCGGCCAAATTCGAAGAAAGAAGAAAGAAGAAGAAGAAACCAAAATTGTGCAATCGTTAATGGCTGGAAGATTTATGTTTACAGCCTTGGTTTTCCTTTTATGTTTATTCGATTTTATTTTGTATCATCTAAAGAGGAGGAGGAACGGCTTTCCTCGAAACATGTAATGTAACCTAATATAATGAAGATATTTTGTTATTTCTCCTTGTGATCGTGTGTGTTTGGTCCTTCTTTAACAGTAAATATACTTGCATAAGCCATGTACAGTCAAAATTAAAAATTAAAGTACTCCATTACAAGCCTACGCGATCCATCAGGCCGCGGAAGGTTTAAGCCTCCTGGAATATCCCGACAACGGGACTAACTTGTAACTTGAGATTGGGCGTCAGCCCAAAGGCGCTCGCCTCGGGTAAAACACAAAACCCGGACTGGATGGACCAGTATGGAGGAGAATAAGCAAGGAGAAATTCCCGAACCTTCGCCGGGGATTGAGCCCGGCTCTCCAGCAATCAGTCAGGCGCCTTACCACTTGACTCCGGATCCACAGTAATATTGCAACAATTCGATATATTTTTAAACAAGTAAGAAATTTATAATAACGCAATAGATTCCAAGAATGGCTTAAGCTCGTTTTTTTTCCTGTCTTTACAGTTAAAAATATTAAGAATATTTATAATTTAATTTATAATTTATTAAGTAAATTTGTAATTATCCTATTTTTAATTAGTTGAGAAAGCTATGTTATAGTAGCGAAACCGGTCCTGTGTACCTTTTTTAATGTGTTATTAATAATTTTTAAACCAAATTTGTGTGTCGGCGAATTATTTTAATCTACAAATGCACACGTTAAAACTCATGAATAAATTTGTAATTTTTATAGTCTTTTTTTATCTTGTAAGTGTTCTGAAAATGAGACGAATACAGCCTGCACACTAACATAAACGTACAACAAGCATTAAAAGTCCATAGCTTTCGACAAGACATCTGCAGTGTTTTTCAGTTTTCTGAAAAATTCTCGACATAATCTACTTCAAAACCAAAGGGGTCCCGAGTGAGGGGTAACAGGGGTGGAATTCTGACTATCCCGATTGTTTGCGAAAGCGGAAGAAATTCAGCACTTTTTATCTTTTTTTTTTTTTCTTTCTTGGGGGGGGGGGCTTGTAGACCCCCCCCCATTCGGGAAGATTACACAATTTATTTAATTTTTTTCTTGGTTGTTGATCCACTAGAATCAGCAAAAACCCGGCGGCCCCCCCCCTGCCAATTTCTGGGCATACTTCGGTTCAATTTCCTTACTTCTGTTAATATTGATGTAATATGATTCAATAAGGTTTCCTGAGATCGTCATCTGTTTCATAATATAAAATATTGATTATAGGTTTTGGATAAATTGAATTAAAGGCAATTTTCTGACAAGATTCAAGTTTTTTACTTTCAATATCTTTTTTACGATTTTTTTTTTCAGTCTCTGTCTAAATATACGATGAGCTTCTTCGATACAGTGGCATATTTGAATGTTTACACTATTTCCACACAAAAGAAAGATATTTTGATGCTTCATACTTTTTTGACAAAGTTTGTGAATTTGGATCATTTTATCGTGACATACATGATTCACTCCTTTATTAAAAATGTATTAGTTTTTCTTTAGATTTATAGAAATTCTCGTTTTGTTTATGATTCTTTCTTTTAGTTTCAAAAAACTATAGTTTCTTAGTAGTTTATCTTCGAATTTATGTAGAGATTTGCCCTTCGATATAATCGGATCCGAAGTGTGCCGGATTAGGAATTTCCCGGATTACAGATGGTGTATTTAAAATCTCCAAATAAATATGTTTATCTTGATACACTACACTATGTAGAGAACTGTAAAATAAAGGAGAACGTGGCTGTAGTTGACATGTCAACTTTCCAATACACATATGGTAAGATGAAGATGGAATGGAAGATAGGATCGACCAACGGACTTCACCACCGTGTTCAGAGGTCCAAATACTGTAAGAATGGGGTATCTTCAGAGGTCAACGCCCCCCTCCCCGTGTTACCAGTATTGTTTTCATTGACATTGCTTTCATTGGATTTCCGCTACTAGCTTAAATGTTAGAAATGCAACCATCTCATTTTAGATGTCGGCTATAGCTTGATGCTGAAGGTCGGATTTATATGTTGGAGGTTGTGGGTACGAATCCGTATATGTTTTGTTTTTTCTCTTATTCTTTTTTTCTCAATGTCCGCGTGGTTTTTTTTTCTTGTTTTTTCTTATTTTCCTAAATTTTTCCGCTTGTTAATGTACTTTCTTTTTTATTATTATTTTTAATTTTTTTTTATTATTATAGGTTGCCTTTAAATTTATGCTTTAACACAAAATCATTTAAGTATTTTAATATAAATTAGAGTTTATTTATCGTGATAAAGGCGGGTTTTAGAGTCTGTCTGCTAGTATTTTTTTCCTTGGAAAGGTTCAATTTCTCTGAAAATCAACGGGGACATCTTGTCTGGGTTGCCATTTCAGGTTTTTAAGAGATATGATTTTGAGTTATCGTGGTTCTTAGGCTTATACTACATTTTCGATATTTTTGACTCTAGATCCTTACGTATTAGGCAGATGCCTATCAAAATCTCTAGGAATCTTCTCTTTACAAATCTATATCTTCCTCTAAAATGTCAGCCCATCGGGACGTTATTTTAGGAAATAACAGAATCACAGATAGACGGACAACACATGCGCATTTGACTTAAAAGTATATTTTAAAACTTCTATGTTATAATCAAATCTTTTCCTACGATAGTTGTTAAGGACCCTTATAACTTTAGACCAAATTGAGTATCTTTCACAGACCTAAAACAGTCTCAAGCCTCACGAGTACAGTGTGTGTGAGGATGAGCGAATGGATTATTTGTAAAAAAAAACAAGTAGTGAATTTTTATCATAAAAATTTTTGTCATAAAATTTTTTTGTTCTTCTGAGAAGGGATGTGCGTGACCTCGAACTGAGAACCGCATGAAAATGTGCTTAGAATATAAATTGCTCATCCCCATGTAAAGCTCAGCTGTTGTCTGCTAGTGCACTTTGAAGATTGAGTAGCTGTGCAACACTATCAGGTCAGTAGGAAAAGTTTGTTATTCAGATAGCGTAATTTTTTAAGCAGAGGGAAATATAGCAATATAGTCACGACATTCAAATATGTGTGTTTTTGACATTTTGTTTCTTTGCGTTACCAAGATTCCTCTCTTGGACATTCAATAGATGATCATTCAATTGTCTCTCGTGGTAAGACGTGCAGTTTTGCATTAGAATGACTCATACCACTGATTTTGGTTTGAGCGCTTTATATTCTAAGCACATTTTCGTGCGGTTCTCAGCGTTCGAGGTCACGCACTTCTCTTGCGAGTACTTATACAAATCAGTTTATACAGGTCCGCAATGCTGTGAGTCACCCAAGGCGCCACTTTTGATGCATCCACTTTAGGTTGGCCATCCCTGCTTCAGATACTGTTTTGGATCATATTTTAATAAATACCAATAAATGAGAATCAATGTTTACAGGATGGTGTAGCTCTTTCAGTCTTTTACAAAGACACTCAGCACGACGTATTTTAATTTGCCTCGAAATAGCACCTGAATAGTGTAAAGGAAACAAAAAGAAGAAAATTTTTGGAGAAGAAGGTAACATGTTGTTCGAGTGAAACTCACATATTGGAAGTTTAATATTTAAGGTGTATTTTTTTCGGTCTATCTTTCTTTTATTTTTCCCTTACGTTGTTTTGGGTGTAGTTGTATGCACAAGAAAAAAAGACATCGTATTTTATTTCCAATTAAGAGTGTTATTGATGTTTTCTTTATGAAAGCGCGCGGGTTCATGGCGGTATCCAATTTGAGCAGAGGTATTTTTTTTTTCTTTTTATGAGTGTACAACGCCTACAAACGCTCAGGAATAGAGAAAGAAAAATAAAGAAAGAACAGGAACAGAGGGAAAGTATTAATAGCGGCTTAAATGGGGTTATTCTCCTGAATAAAAAAATATCGCGTGATATCAGGTCTCTGAGAGCTACATTATAGGCATTAACAGAAAGTGGAGAAAAGTCAGTTAAAGAGATTATGAAAGAGGCCACAACAGGAAAAGGATCTGAAAGTGTTGAAAGAAATGGTAAAAAAAAATTGTTGGTTTAATTCATATGTGTAGGAGTTAAGGTCTTGACTCAAGCAAATTCAGATGACTGCAAACCTTTTATTTTTATGTATTTCTTTTTCCAGTGCACCTAAAATTCTGAAAATTTAAATATAAACTTGTGAAACATCTGAGATTTAAATTTTCTTGTTTTTAATTTTCAAAATATTCTATAATTAATTAAATTAAAATTCCAAAACAGTCAATGGTATTACTCTGTATTTTCACTCAAAAAAAATTTGACAAAAAACCTGAAATGATAAAAATTCGTAAAATAATGTTTTGTATTTAAAATATTTATTGTTAATGCAGTTAAAATTAAGGTGTCCCTCTACAGGCCTGAACAGGCCTTTGGGGCGTGGGAGGTCAGGCTCCCAGCGTTTCTTGACCAACGGGACGAAGTTGAGGGTCGGGTGACCTCTAACTCCTGGGAAAGAAACCCGGTACCCATTCCACAGAGGGCTGGGTATGCCCTAGGACCCGTTTGGAGGTGAAAGAAGCGTGGAAAACTCCCCGCCCTTCGCCGAGACCGGGAATTGAACCCTCCAACTCCAACCCGCAGCCAAGCGCCCTGACTACTCGGCTACCAGATTAATGCAATAGTTAGTTTAAAAAAATATATTTTTTTTTAAGAGATTAAATTACTTTTTTTAATACCTCATAAATAAACATTCAAAACATTGACTGTTTTTGAATTTTAATTTAATTAATTGTAGAATTTTTTGAAAATTAAAAAACAAGAAAATGTAACTCCCATAGACTTTACAACTTCATATTTAAATTTACAGAATTTTAGGTGAATTGGAAAAAGAAATCAATAGAAGAAATAAAAGGTTTGCAGCCTTCTGCATTGGCTTGAATCAGGACCGTAAATACAAAGCTCAAAATATAAAGAGCATATTATTTATAAATTATTCAGGGAATTATTCACAACGAAATGTCGTAACTATAACACATAAAGGCTGAAGTGGAAAACAATTGACTGAACTATCGAAGCACGTGAAATCTTCAAATCTACATAACATTTTCCTTCTTTGCTTGTACATTTGTCTGTTTGTAAGTGCACCACGTAAAAAATCCGGCTCAGATTTCCATGAAACACAGGCCACGCTCATTTTGGCTTTTATGCTTCATTTCTCAAAAATACCTACGAAATCCTTCTCTATTTCTTTAAAATTAATTAAATTGAAGTGAAAAGAGTTTAACGTGCTGTAAAATAGTTTAAATTAAATAAAACAAGAAATTTAATTAAATTGAATTAAAAATTATTTAACGTGTGCTAATTAAACCTCCTTTAAACAGACTATTTATTAAAAATACAAAGACACAATTTTTAAAACTGGTTATATTACGTAAATTGTTTTTCTATATTACTTAAAGGGAGCTTTCGAGCCCTTTTCACATAGGCTCATCGTCAACCTAATAATACAATTCATTTTGGTTCTTTCAGAATTATATGAAGAATATGATTATTCCAATTTGAATAACATATGAGGTCTTCCATCCTCCCTCCAGGCACTTGTATTATTTGTCGACTGGTTGCTAAGCTGCATCTTCCTATGTCATGGAGTGGTTTGGGATTAGATCAGCTTAGGTGATGTAATCTGTTGATTTCTTATCACCATTCAGTAATTTTCTTCTTATTTCTAATTTCCTTTTTCCAATTTTTTTTTCTGTCTAAATATTTTATTATACATGTATCAGATAGTTGATGTTATATGAATCAAGATGTAAATGAAATAGGATTCTATGATTTCTCGTTTTGTTTTATTTTTTCCTCACCCACGATAAGGAATTTGTTAAAATCTGTGCAATGTCCAGTATCATAAACGGCAATACTCCGTCTTATGTTATGTTTCCGTAAGATAATTGCTTTAGTGACGTAGTTACGTATTCAGGGTCACCAGAATTGATGTAACTTCGAAGGTAAAGTGCGTGGTGATGTCGTTACGAAGACGCTTCATAAACATAACGTAAGACGGAGAAGTGCGTTTAGCTCTTAAGTGTGTGTTTACTTAAGAAAGATGATGAAGTGTTTTCTGTCTAATGGCGCTTCTATTGCATGGAAATCTTTGTTTTAATGTATTTCTGGAGTTTTCTATATAAAAACAAGGTTGATCCATGTGTCCGACCAAATATATACATTCTCTTTTACTGATATCAGGAGTTGTACTGTCTGTGCCAGCAGGCTTCGGAAATTGAAATTTGCTGTTTAACGAGTATCCTAACCTTGTCAGTGTCCTTCAATATCTTTGAAAATTGTTTATGAACTTCGGAAAAATATGGAATTGCAGCATAAATATTCTTCTCTCCAACTGACTTTCCTATTGGTTCTAGATGTGCTGTAATGTTGATTCTGTAACATATTTTACAAATTCTTCTGGGTATCCGCTTTCCACGAAATTGTTGTCAATCTGTTCAATATTCTTTAAAATTTACTAGATAATGGTCCAACTTAATAAATGACACAATTATTCGGCCTCTTCCCCCCCCCCCCCCTCCATCAACAAAATTGACTCTTCCCAATCGCTGAATACTCGCCATGCGACGGTACTTGAGGGTATATGTACTCTTATCAAAGCGTACGCAAATGACAGTAGATTATTAAAGAGATTAATATGCATTGCTAGACATTGAAAGAAAGTCACTTTTTCCGCTGCTAACGCTTTCCTACGGGAACAATTGCCATTTTTTCGCGAAGAGTTTCCCACAGGAAATTATACAGGATAAAAGTATAAAAATTATTTACTTATATAAAAATTATATCGAGTACTCCCCATAAATATTCATTCCAAATTTCAAGGAGTTTGAATTCAATATTATTAGAGGTTTATGGCGACACGAGGGTGAAGTTCGTCTGCCGATCTGACCTTCCTTTCGGGAGTGGCTAGGGGAGGACAGACATGGAAGGACGCATGGACAGTGTAAACGCAATAGCTCCCAAATGGGTCGCCAAAAACATTCAAGCGAAACAGTACAATACAGAAAGTTTCAACAAGCCCATTATAATATTGAAAGTGCAAAAGAAAAAAAAATAAAGAAGACACAAAGAAATGCTTTTGCGCCCTGAGGAATCATCGACAGCCGTTTCGTCTTTGTTAGGACTCGTCAGCCAGATCAACCCTCGATGATAGGCTCAGATATGATAGGCTGCCTTCTTCTGTGCTTTCTTTAGTTTTTTAACTTTAATTGAAACTTTAATGAAACGTAACATATTTCTTCTTCTTCATTAGCAATATTTCGC
>JAFIDM010008419.1:49089894-49118119 GCA_023159025.1 Thereuonema tuberculata | reverse complement strand
AAAAAACTGTAAGTAGAAATCTTATTCAAAATATTCCATTGAGGGTCTATTGAGCATTGGATTTTACATTCTGCAAACAGAGTTCTGAAAGTGAAGAAAGTCACGGGAAGACTTAATCACAAGACTTTTGAAGTGCGAAGAGATTTGCAATTAACTATTTGATTTAAAGTTATTGTATAAAGTATTATTTCTCAATTATTTATTTGAAGAATTATTCGAAGATTTATTTCATTTGTAGGAACTACTAAAGTGTTGTAGAGGGAGCAGATTAGTGAGATTTGTTATAATGGAATCTTCCGCGAGTAGCGTGAAACGATTCAATTATTATTTGCGCTTTAATGAAGTGAACTGGAGAGAGTTGTGATTATAGAATTCTTAAAGAAGAATTAAATCACGGTGAAAGAGAACTGTTAGTAATTTCTGTACTTCAAGATATTAATGTTAGGAGATACATTAATGTTGAATGACGTAATATAGAACTGTGACGTGAGTTGTAATATTCAACAGTGTGCAGCTTAAATATTTCACGCGGCATTATTATGTCACACATTGTGAAAAGTCAGATAATATTAAATCACATGCAAGAAATAATTTTTAAAATTGGCTTTTCACAAAGTGAACAGCCAAAATAGTATTTCAGACAAGTGAAAGGCCATTATCCTAATATAATTGATACCAACGGTATTGGAGCAATACAGGGAAGACAAGTGAAGCAAGTTAGTGCTTATAGAAGAACTTATGATAGTCTTAGATACTTTTAAAATTTTAATCCTAAGACAAGTTTTATGAAGCTGATGGAACTATAGAAATAACCCAAACCATTATTACAGGTTTTTCTGTATCAGCATCATAGTTGTTATAAAAAAAAAAAAATCCACTCAATATTTTTTATCTCAAAACATTAGTAGTATTCTGCATTTAATTCAAGTAAATTCTAATATAATACTATTTGGTACAACCCAAAAATTATTACATTTTCACTATTTTTCTGACACCGACATCGATCCACGGCGTCCTTTTTTAGCCCGACGAAATTCTAAAACTGGACTATCAACGCACATTCTTGTAAAATCATCATTATCGCAGCTGTTGCTAATAATACCTTCTCAGTTCATACCGATTATTTAAAGCCCGATATCGACTAGGTTCTGAGCGTCTATGCAAAATTACGAAAAGATTAACATTTGCGAAAAGATTAACCCTATGCAATTGTGATGACATTTGGACCACTTTTACAATAAAAAAAAAATTGCAGTTAAAACCGTACTCTATTGTTATTGCATTGCTTGTTTAAGGTTTTTCTACAATTATTTTCAGGCTGTAGCAAAAAGCGCCTTCTAGCGAACGATTTTGTAGCTATTTTTTTTTTTTTATTATAACACCTTGTATTTTCCCTGTTTTTCACTGATCCTCCGCTCCCCATTCCAAAATCAGTAATCTCTGGCTTGAAGTTATTAACTATATCTGTTATTAAATATTGAATTAAAATCCTCTTTTACTCAGGTGCTCTTTAAAGCCAATTCTATCAGGATATTACCTAAAATGAATGTGAAATTTAATTTATTCTGCCAGATATATTTTGACAATGTTTGTTTATAAGTCAATCCCCACGGAATTGACAATATGTATTAAGCAGATTAGAAGTGTTCGTTTTAATCTGTAATTACTAATTGAATGAGTCCTGGGGCAAAATGTTGTTTTTTTTTTTTTTTTTTGTATTCAGCGAAGACTTAAAAATTTAAAAAGTTTAGTGAGAGAATAAAGTTTTACCCTAGTAGATACGATAAGTACAAGTATAGCTGCTGAGCTTTCATCGCTTGCAGTTGCAGTGTTGGGGGGGGGGGGGGGGCTCACGGAAACCAAAATAATCGGGCTTAATTAATTTTAATTTGGAAAGTATGTTGTAACAGGCATTCTTCCTTTTTCAACGCTCCGCTCGTTTGACCCTTTTTACATTTATAACTAGAACCCATACATTGGACGCGCGGTCCAACTTTTCGATCTACTTCTTCATGATTCCATGATTTTCCATGCGCTTCTGCAACATCTTTCAAATGTATATTCATCCTCCATTGTACGCAGGAATAAATATATTTAAAGCTATGCTTTTGTTCATTTCATTTTATCTTGTGTATTTTTATTAAATCCTATATTAAAACTATCTGGAGCTTTATTTTTAACGAGCTTGCCCCGCGGGTCACCCGCTTTAAATTTGGCCCTTCTCGGTAATGTTCGGTTCTCGTCGTGCGGCCAAGCCGCCCCGTCGATTGACGTTTATGTTTACTGCTCCGCTCCTATTGGTCGTAGCGTGATGGTATATAGCCTACAACCTTCCTCAATAAACGGGCTATCTAATGCAAAAAGAATTTTTCAAATCGGAGTGGTAGTTTCTGAGATTAGCGCGTTCAAACATACCAACTCAGCTTTATATATTAGTGTAAGATAACATAAGATTACTTTATTTAATGAAGTTACAGGTTTCACTACTTGTTTCCTACTCTTTAAGCAATTTCTTTTGCACCAACAGTTCTTCAGGCACTTCCTATTCATCCAATAAAACCGATAATTGTTAATACCATTGAAAAGAATAATAAAAACTCATTTTCAACCTTCAGTGGCTTTTCACAGGAATCGTAGTTTGAAATTAAGAAGGAAATCCTAAAAGAAATTATTTCTCATCTAAAAATCTTAACAGTGGTATTAAATGAATACTTTCCTCTACTAAAAGATGACAAAAGCTATTGGGTTTTCAATCCTTTGAGTATTAAAGAAAAACCAGAGGAACTATATACTTTAGAACATTAAAACCTAAACGACATGACATCAAACGGCCAAATATAAGTTAAATTTAATGACGTTTATTAAACGAGTTTTGGTGTGACTTAAAAGAAAAATATACAAATTTATTCAGAAAGGCAATTCGTTGTTTGTTGCCATTTAATATCAAATATTTGTGTGAAAGAGAATTTCTGCTCTAAGTTGGATGCCACTCCTGATATTAGAATTCAGCTGTCCACAATCAAACCAAATTTTGAAAGAAAAGAGGAAGTTTAATCCTTCACGTTAATTACCAATTTGAATCCTAGCTAATAAAAGTGAAATAGTGTAAGTTTGTTTGTCATTCTTTCACTCCTCAACGGTGCAACGAATCGGAATGAAATTTTGCAAGCAGGTAGTCTAGGACACGGAGTAGGCTACTTTTCATCCCGGTCGATCAAGTAGTTCCCGTGGAGTGAATGAAAACTTCCCAAAACTGTTCATAGATGATGCTGTGGTCATGGAGTTGTCAACGAGTGCATTTAAAACATTCCCAAAACTAGTGATAGAAGGCGCCTTTGCCGTTATAAATCGCGCTGCAGATCTGAATAAAAACAGTATACGGTTAATTAAAACGTTGGGTTTCAATATTGTACTGCATGTATTGCTTTAAATTTCAACTTTAATTTAGTTTCAATTCTACATTTCTTTAACTAATTTCTTTTACTTAATGACTTCAGGTTTTTACTTTACTTGATATAATTTAAAGTATCCCACTATAGGCCTATATGAAGGCCCTTGGGCTGGCGGGAGGTAAGACTCTCGGCGCTTCATGACCAACAGGACTACGTTAAGGTCGGGTGGTCATCCTGACGCCCGCTCGCCTTTAACCCCCTCGAAATAAACCCGGTAACCATTATACAGAGGGCTGGGTATATCTAGGACCAGTTTGGAGGAGAATGCAGCGTGGAAAAATTCCCGCCCTCCGCTGCCTCCAACCAGCAGCCAAGCGCCCTTACTCACTCGGCTACCGGGCCCATTTTGATGTAATTTAGTTTTACATCAATAACTAATGCTAGGTTTCTTCATAAAATTTGTTTTTTCGAATTACTTCTTTTTTTTTTTTGTAATATCATCATATTCGCATTTTAATAAATTATTTTTGATTTTTGTTTTATTTATAATCAGTAAAAATTGTCAGGGTTCCAAATTTTTTTAAAGGGTTCCGCTTTTAAAGTAAGTTGTGAATCGCTGGTGTAGAGAAATCCAACAATGGAGTTAACTTGATTTAGGAAAGACTCTGATCTTATTACACAATCGTAGTAAACATGTCAGCAATTTCCTAGTCTCTTCGTAAAGTGCGGAAAATCTTAAATTCCAGCTGTTTATGTAAATTGTTCCTTGGAGTCCTAATGCAATTCGTTGGTAGAAACCTAATTCGTAACAAAGACTTCTTGTACAAGTGTTCGCCAGTTCATTCCTGCAGGCAAAAAACACAACAACAACGAACAAACAGACATACAAGTTAGGAACAATTCACTCTAATTAATCTTTCTACAAACTGCATATTATAATTAATAATCTTCAGAAATCTATTCTTTATTTTAAAAAAAGTTAAAAACACTGAAAATTAAAGTTAAGCTTTTCAAAAAAAAAAAGGGAAAAAAAAGTTAAACTTCTTAAAAAAAGGAAAACAAGATTGCAGTGAAAGTTCGTGAAAGAAGAGCTTTTGATGACCTAATTTCCTTTTAGATTGGTTTCCAGGACGTAACAGCGCCATATATTGTTAAAATCCGAAACTGAATCTTACAAACAGTACATAAACATTCTGGTTTTTGTATTTTATACAGTTACGAATACGTAATAACAATCACAATTGAAATAATTAACAACATTCCACATTATTCCCCTTGTTTGGCTATGCAAAGTTAGTCCTTTCTTGGTCACGCTTATGCGATCATAAAACGACGCCATCTTGAACTGACTGCTCGGAGTTCAAGTTGATGACGTCATGACTGGTGCCGTTTGTTCCAGACAAAATCGATCGCTACTTAATAATCATATATGGCAAAACCTTTTGTTTTTTTTTTTTTTTGCAAAATACTATAATTCTAATTATGATACTTTTGTGAACTAAAAGTGGAATTTCCTGAAAAACTCCTTTATTAAAAAGGCTGCGTCATTCACTTTTAGCTGACCCGTATGGGGGAGCTGTTAGGTTTATGTATACATCAATGTAACGTCCTCCACAATCCAAATCGGAAGTCGAAAGCCCCACGAATCATGTTTCCTTGGACTCCCCACGGCCTCGGGAAAAATCCGACTTCGGATCACTTCCAGTTTTAGTGGCCACTGCCTGTCCTGACAACCCTCGCAGGCTAGGATAATAATAAACTTTACAGATTAGAATCAAATTAAAAAATATATTTATAATATCTAAATTGAGATTATATTCATCCATTCTTAATTGATCTGTAAATGTACAGATTTGATGATTCCAAATAAGAAAGAATGTTAAATATTGCATCATGCAGTAAAAGATCGTAATGGAAGCCAATAGAGAACTGTATTCAAAGCTAAACTTCCAATTAAACTTATCTTTCAATTTTGATGGAGTCCAAAACGCTCAAAGGTTGCCACGGAAACTGAATGGAAATTTGTTATCTTCATGTCGAGCTAGGCTAAGCTAAATATTGATAAAAGTCATCTTTACAGATTCAATAAAGGATATTATTGGTAATTTATAGACATATTAATTATAATTTAATATCTGTATTCGCTGAATATCCAAACTAAGTTTCAAAAGATCCATAGAGTGATACATTATTTTAGTAGAGGGAAGAGTGTATATACACTAATTCAGGATAGTAGCTGATCAATGAAAATTACATTAAGGAATAATAATTATAATAAAAAAAAGTTTTCAATGAAACTTGTGATGAAACTATGGAAAAGGAAGAATTGATTATTTATTTTATTTATTTATTTTAATATTTTATAATATTAAATTGTGAGTCGAGCAGTGCATTTTCAATAGGGAGGGTTGAGGGCCAATTGAAATGAAAAGATAATAATGGATATAATGGCGCATTCAAATTTGTGTGAAAGGGAGATGTCAGTAGTGGATGTACCTTTAATGTTTACTTAGGTTCCATTTTGTCATCTTGACTCGATTATTTATTATTATTCGTTATTTTGGAAGCAAACGATTTGAAGCACAGTTAGCTAATATCGTATTCACGAATAACTATATATTTTTGACTAAATTCTAAGCAAAATTGAGATTTATCTAGCACTCTTTGGCCTTGCAGCATGAACATGGCGAAAGCCGAAATTCGAATCAATATCTCACTGTCGTCATTTCACTGTCTCAGTTGTCTGCCTTTACTTTGTCTGCCACGGTGCTCAGTGATAGCTTCTGTTGATTTCCGGAGAGGATGTTATTTGCGAACCTCCGCATAATTTGAAATTTCTCAATGACCCTCATTTCAAAGTTAGTTCTCAATGACCTTCAATTTCAGAAGTCGTTTTCCGCCGTCTTTTAGTTATCCTCAGTCCTGCGAAAATCTCCCATGAATCTTGAAAAAAAGGAAAAAACTGATTTCATATTGTACACGAAACCATTATGAACCCTATATGTTCCATTTTCAGCCATTCCTGTGAGACAAGAAGTGTTCGCAGACCGAAACTAGCTTCTCTCAAAGTCTTAAGGTTACCGATAAGGTATGTGAAAGGTTTACAGTTTAGACTGCAGACTGCAGTCTGCAGACTGCAGACATGGTGACGGACGGACGGACGGGCGCATCAACATAAATTATAATAGATTCTTTTGAGAGAATATAGGTGGGTCTGATGTGGGCTTAATATATTGATTCAGTTTTTAGTGGAGCCACACAAAAAAAAAAAAAAAAAAAAAAAAAAAAACCCCTTCTCCCAAACTTCTTGAATTTTTTTGACCCTAAACTTAAAAATACAAAATTTCGAATAAAAATTGTATTGAATTATTTTATGTATATAAAAATATTTTTTTTTAATTATTAATTAAAAATATAATTATATATAAAAAAGTTAAGAACTTATTTTTCCCCATGTCCCATACATCAAATTGTGCATAATTTTTATATAGTATCCAGTTTATATAATAATGTAGGTTTCTTCATTAAAGTTATTAATGAAGAAATAACTTAAATTTTCAAAAAAACTGCCATTTTTCTTACTATCCTTTGGCAACTTTGCACCTCTCCAAGGAAAATTTCCCTATTACGTAAGTTATAAAAAGTATATCATTATTCATTGTTTTTTGACAGTTTAATTTAATTCAAGGCTTTAATTTTAATTTGAATTTTGGAAGATGGTTAGAATATAACCGAAACCGGGTTGTACTTCTTTTTACTTTATTCAGTTATTAAATTTAAATCATTTTAATCAGGCTTATTGTGCCGGCTTATTCCTTTGATCTACAACTTTAATTTGATTTACAGATTGTAAATGCAGTAAAAACTCGTTTATCCGAATTTGATGAACCCGATCCCGTTTAGGATAAACGAAATTTCGGATAATCCGAAATATATTGTATTAAACCTGAATTGTACATTAAAAATATTACAGCGAACGTTGAGTGGGCGAAAAACTATTACCGTAATTACGAATGTAGTTACGGTACCATTATATAAACTATTTTATATAACTATTTTTGAACCCTTTTTAACACTGATACCTGCACTAAATATTATTAATAGTTACAGCTAAATAGTCAGTTACATAATCGCTTGTGTAAGCTATTAAATATTGATTACAGGGACGAAAAAAATGTTTGTATTTTTAAATATGCTAAAAATCGTTTCGGATAAACGCGATCCGGATAAGCGAGTTTTTAGTGTATGTAAAAGTCTAAGGTATCTCATGAAAGGCGGGAATCGGAATGAAGTGAGAATAAGGCTTCCATAAAACAATAACTGGAGCTAATTTCCTAAAAAAAAAAAGCCAAATTGAAGTTAAAGACATTAACTTCCAAGCAAATCAAATAACAATTATTATTGATTTTCTATTAAGTAAAGAAAATGCTGTTTGTTTGTTTTTTTATTTAATTTTACTGATTTAATTTGAAAATGAACTAATTTCACATAATTAGAATTTTTTCTTCACCAATTATAAAATCTTATTGATACATTTTCTTTAATTCTTCCTTTTCAATCTTGATTTCCCAATATCTTAAACTAATTATGTATAATTAATTCAATGACGTTTCCTAATGTAGTGAAGTAGGCCGACTTAATTAATTTAGTTGTTTTTTCGTTAATCGAATTTCCTCTCGAAACGAATTTTCCAAAATAAATATATTCATTTAAGTCGCAGAGCAAAGATTTCAATCATTTTTTTGCAATGTAATATAATATAATTCAATATAAGAATAAAATTAACTTATATTATTAAACTATATAAAGCCATACAGTGAATATGGAATTTGAAAAAAGCTAATACAAAAACCATATCATAAGATCTTATCAACACGGAAACCGTGTTTCTGTGAAGATACGGTCAATTTATCCTCATGTCGTAGTAACTTTTGCTGTACTGTTTGCTGAAAATAAATTTAATATTTACTTATTACGAGAGTTACAAGAGTTTAATATTATATTCAATTCAATTCAAGTAATATTCAATTTATTTTCATTAAAAAATATGGAAATGTTCAATGTGAATGTAAAATAAAATGAGTAAATATTTTCAAATGAATTTTGCTATGGATGTTTTGTAGGAAACACCAGCTATAACTGTGACCAGGAGAACAGAGAGCGGGGTATCCTCTACGAATGCCATCTCGTTCTATTATACAGTCGGACCTCGATATAAGGTCACCCCTTGGGACCTCGTGAAAGCGATCTTATAAGCGGGATGACCTTATAACCGATTCATACGCGTTTGTCAATAAATAAGCATTATACAAATAGACTACTGTATAATTTTTTTAAAATTTAATACGTACAAAAATATCAGTTTATTTTTTTTAATTTAATCGAACAAATTAAAATTAATGGAATCCGGAAGAAATTATTTTTTAAAAATTTTAATTCGGAATAAAGTTGTATACAAATAGTATGCTCAAGCAAAGTACTGATGTACAACTGACCTTACTTAAAATAATCCGTAATACAGAACTGTCGCGATTTTGGTTTCATCTTTTGTACAATGTTTTCTAAGTTTTATAGTTTCTGAAAATGTTCTTCAGCTCCCTCATGGCGCGTAGAAAAATGTGTTACGACATTTAATGCTCTGAGTGCTTCTGCTTGTGTCACCGTTTCACTTTCAGTATCACTGTCGTTATCCTCACTTTCTAATGCATTGGAATCTAAAACTTGCGAAACAATTTCGGAAATCGAAGCTTGAGAAGTGGTAGCAATTTCATCATCAATTCTCACGTATTCACTTTCACCTACTACAGCACAGCCGCGATTTCTGAGATCTTGTATTAACATAGCTAAAGGAATATCGTCTTCATCATCTTCATCTGTTATTTCATCCACACTATTTGTAAAAAATTGAAAACCAGCAGGTCGAAAGCAATTTGAAATGCATGTGTTTAACATCAAGCTCCAACTTTAAAAATGAATTTAAAACATTGCATCTAACACAAACACGTGAAAATGTCTGAAATCGCAGACAAAAAAGTGATCTTACATGCGATTACGGTATTTATCACCTGACCATATATCCGATAGTCCATATCATAGAATTCCTATTCAATGAGCCGGGACTTTAAAAAAGTGACCTTAAATGCGGGTGACCTTATATCGAGGTCGGACTGTATATATATATATATATATATATATTTTTTAATTTTCTTTTTTTAAATTACTTTATGAAAGTTTTGGTGGTCGGGTTGGTCGTAACTCAGAGACTATCTAAATCAACGCTCCAACCAAAATATTACAATATTAGAAATGTTTAACTACTTGGTAACAAAAGGTATTTGCTTTTGTCTGATGTTACTCTAAAAATTGTCAGAACTTGCATTATGGCAGTTTGATGGTCTGATGCTAAGTGGAGAGAAGGCGAAGTTATAAAATATATTAATATAAAAGTTTAAAAAATTAAAAAAAAAAAAAAGTAGGCTTTAAGGTCTTTCAATTTTAATTTTCAGTGTTTTAAATTCAGAATTCATTAGCATTCAACAAATTAACTATTAATTAACTCAATAAATTAACTAACTATAAAGTTATCCTTTATAATTTACTCAATCTTTTAGTAATTACTGTGTCGACCTTTCGATGTCTTTGTTTTTTTAATTTGTCATTCGCAATAAATGTTTTGCTTAATTACGATCAAAACATTATTTACCTTCGTTTTTTTGTTGTCATTTGCTGCGGAAACCGGAAGCTTCTTATCTTCTGTCAAATCCATTCATGTTTCTGTTTTGAATTCACTTTCTACCTTCTTAGCCAATTAATCTCCATTTTTTTTTCTTTTTTGAAGCAGGTCGTCTCTGTTTACGTCTCTGCAACTTTTCATGCAGTGTAAATACCTCCTTTATCTGCTAGCGTTCATTATTTATAAAATATTTGTTTAGATTCTGCAAGAACACAATAAATTGTCGTAAATAAAATTAAGTTAAACATGCTTTTAAAATTACTGAGGAAATAAAGATTTACGTATATAAATAATTTCTTATACAAATAATGTTAAAGATCTCACTACAAGCCTAAGCAGGCCCTTGAAGTCGCTGAAGCTAGAGCTTCCGCCGTATTCCTGACTGAGGACACTAATATAAATTGAAGTGTTTTGTGGTCAAGTCGTCGCCTGCCTGCCTTTAATTCTCGGAAAGAAATCCGGTACCCGTTTTCTATAGGGCTGGGCCCTCTATATAGTATATAGCATGTAGTATGTATATAGTATGTAGCAGGTAGTAGAATTTTTTTGCCCCCATTTTTCATGTAGTGCAGTACGTTATACTGCAGTATACTATTAAAATAAACTGTATATAATAGCGTGTCTGTATATTTAATGTATGTATGTATAATGGCTACATATAACTAAAAATGACTATAGTCAGACCTCGATACAAGGTCACCCCTTGGGACCTCGCGAAAGTGACCTTATAAGCGGGCTGACCTTATAACCGATTCGTACGCATTTGTCAATAAATAAGCATTATATAAATACAGTATAATTCTTTGTAAAATTTAATACGTCCAAAAATATCAGTTTATTAGAGTATAATTTTTTAACTTAATTGAACCAATTAAAATTAGGAATCAGAAAGAAATTATTTTTAAAAATTTTAATTCGGAATAAAGTTTTTAGAAATAGTACTAGTATGCTCAAGCAAAGTACTGATGTACAACTGACCTTACTTAAAATAATCCATAATACAATACAGCCGTGATTTTGGTTTCATCTTTTGTACAATGTTTTCTAAGTTTTGTAATTTCTGAAAATGTTACGAGTCCCTCATGACTCGTAAAAAAATGTCTTACGACATTTAATGCTCTGAGCGCTTCTGCTTGTGTCATCGCTTCACTTTCAATATCACTATCGTTATCCTCACTTTCTGCTGCATTGGAATCTAAAACTTGCGAAACAATTTCGGAAATCGAAGCTTGAGAAGTTGTAGCAATTTCATCATCAATTCTCACATATTCACTTTCCCCTTCTGTAGCACAGCCGCGATTTCTGAGATCTTGTATTAATACAGCTAAAGGGATATCGTCTTCATCATCTTCATCTGTTATTTCATCCACACTATTTGTAGAAAATTGAAAACCAGCATGTCGAAAGCAATTTGAAATGCGTGTGTTTGACACCAAGCTCCAACTTTATGAATATAAAAAATTGCATCTAACAGACACGTGAAAAAAAATTTTCTCGTCAATTGCTGAAATCAAATCTTTTAGAAGGAGCTTTCTGTAGTTCAATTTCAGATTTTGAATGACTCCCTGATCCAAAGGTTGCAAAACACTGGCAACATTTGGGGGTAAGAAAACAAGCCCAATTGATTTCAGCATTTTTATTTTCATTTTTTTTTCTTTATTTTTTTCTCTTTTCACTTCTCAACTTAAATTTTTTTTAATCATTATTAGGAATTCAGTGTATTAACAAGGTTTGAGTTAAGAATGACGATTATTCCTTATAAATAGGGGTGGGTAAGATAGCATGGGGTCGCAAACAGATTCGCGCGAGCATTTTCTAGACCATCCCGGCGCAGTCTATTCTAAAGTAAAGGTGACTCAGAATCAGTTCGAAGCTCTGTGATTGCTTTACTAATCACTATCCCTATCTTGTTTATTAAAGATAAGCCAGTTTCAGAGAAAGATCGGGAATGACGCAAGGTGTAGGAATCTATTCTGTGGTGACGAGATGGTCTAAGCATCCGTCTTTCATGCTAATGTTCACTGGATCGATTCTCCTACATGCCTTTTTATGTTTTGTTTTTTCTTTCTCCCTCCAGTTCTTTAGTTTTAATTAATCCTCTTGAAATTACACATATTTTAATTTTATTCTTGCTAGTCAAATCACAGGACCACGCAAAGATTGACCTTTACGATTAACTTTAAAGTACATTTGAGGAGACACATGTGAATTAGTGGAGGCAGCCATGATGTCAAGTAGTTCCACAACTTAATAACCAATAACATGATTCGTTTTTACTAATTTGAAAATTTCCAGAAAAAAAATTAGACAATTTATTATATATCAGTATAAAATTAAAGTAATTTCACATCATTAAAAAACCTTTTGCTTGCAGAACGATATTCACAGAAAGATAGAACTAGGTTTCAGGCTAAATAATTGTGTAACTTTGTTCAATGACGTCACTCCCGATTTTGTTTCTGAAACTGGCTGTAGTTTTAATTAGTTTTCCGAAAATTTTAATTAGTTTTTCGAAAGTTTTAATGTTAGTTTTAAGTTCATTTCGTCCTTTGCTATAAGTAATAAAAATTTGAAACATTGTCGTGTATGTTTTATTTACATACCCAGCGCAGTACTTCTCAACCGTTATTGCTTCACGGTGTATTTTTTTGTATTTGGTAAAATCCTAAGGCACACAAATATTATTCTTAATATTCCAGGGCACATCAAACGTTTTCATTGCTTTACTACACATAATGGAAACCTTTCAAAAAACCTTAGCATGATTTGCACAAAAAATGACAGTCAATTTTGAGCACTTCAAAGTATCCTGAAATGACTTACAAAAAAATTTCTTTTTCAATCCCATTTGAATGTGAATGAATACTTTATATATGTACAATTATATTATATATATATAATAGATTATAAAGAATTTATAAAGAAGTGTTTATTGTATTATGGGTTGTTCTAATTTTATTCCAATTATATTATACATTGTTTACAAACCAAATTTTTAATTCCCTTTTAATATTGTATATTTAATTTTTGAGTTTATTAAAATTAAGCTTTAATTTATAATTTGTTTCTTACACTATTAGGTATTCTAGGGCTATTTAAGCTAATATTTCTAAATTTTAGAATATTGTTTTTGGGTTCATCAAAAGTTTGTTCGGTTTATAAGTAAAAATAAGACACATTTTTCATTGTCACCAATAATTTTATTGAACAACGTCTTCAACGGATTGTTCCACTACCTTCTACCATCTTTCAGATAACTTCATGATACCATCTTCCCAAAACTTTTTTTATCTTTTTGAGAAAAACATGTTCCAGGTGCCTATGGAGTCTTCCAGGGAATTTTTTTTTCCGTTAAGAGAATTTTGTAAACTTCGGAAGTAATGGAAATTCGAAGGTGTAATGTCTGGTGAATAGGGCAATGAATCAGAACTTCCCAACCAAGCTGTAACAGTTTTAGTCTGGTCATCAAGAAAAATGTGTTATTGTGTGCTTATTGTCTTCTATCTTTGATATTAAATTGACGACACAAAATTCACCAATTTTGATAGGTTTTTGTTTTAAATGCACGCTGATATGACAACTGTCACAATACAATCTAACAAAATGGTGACGAATGACATTAAAGACACCTAAGCGCTACTAGAGCCAACGTATGTAAAAAACCAAACAACGAACGAACTTTTTGGCCAACCAAATAGATTTGAATTCTAAAATATAGAGAATATAAAACAGTTCAAATTTTTCACTGTCTGGAAAAAAACAAAACAAAAAAAAACCGAACGAACTTTTTGGCCAATCCAAATATCAGTTTTTTTAATATTTCTGTGTTACTAAATTCACAATGACAATTTTGGATAAAGAAGCTGTAAAGTAATTCTTGTTTGGGTTCAGTAAATCATATTATTCTAATATTTTTTTTTCTGCATTCCGGTTTTCTGAATTTTTTTTTTTTTATTGTGAAGATAGAAATCTATTTTCTATGTAAATGTATGTTACCTTGTCTCGCTAATTTCTCGAGAAATATCGATTTGGAAAATATTTTAAATACAAAAGTTAGATCTTCTGTAGTTCTTAACTATGCATACTAAGGTTCAAGATGATTCATCCAGCGGTTCGAAAGTTATTACATAAAGACACACAGTCATACGGAGACATTGGCACACAGACTTATTTGATGATCCTAGAAAAATAGCACAAGCAGAATATACTTGAAATACCTCTGTTAATGCGCCCTGCAAGTGACCTCCGCTTAACTATATTTAAACACAGAACACGTAATAATCTTTAATTCACAACATGAGAAGAGTATTGATTAACGGTCGAAAACGTCGCTTGTTTTGACGTGAGTTCAAAATATCGGAGTTTATTTGTCGAAGACTTAATTACTGTCAGTTTCAGTTGACACGTTTATGAAGAGCACTTCTGATAGGAATAGTAAATACAAAGGAACAATACGCTGGCTTATCTTTCAGAAGTTCCACCGTAGATATATGTCCGATCTAATTTCTCATTCACTGCAGTCTTTTACATGTGCCAGGTTTCCTAAATTACAACCTTAGTTGAAATGAAGGGTTTTCATTCTTCAGAAATCTTATCAGTTATGGCTTTTATTCAATTCCTATGGTTACTTTACACGCTCTCGAAAACTTGTCTCAAACCGGCAAGTGGCTCGAAAATCTCCCACTTGCTCTAAATAAAATGAGCTCTAAATTCAGGCAAATATTAGAAGCAAGTCGATGCCAGCGCTCTTGGCGGCGAGAAAAAATAGCGCCTTGGCGCCCTCGCCGTAGTTTTTAAATAAACATCAAGCTGAAATCGGTTGAATGAAGTCGTGGTTTCAATCCACGGCTTCATTCAACACTCCTCCGAGATCTTTTTTATTTAACGTTTTTCTTTGTCTGTGCCTTGAAATGAATTCAGAATTCATAGCAAAACAAAGCTTCGAAATCAATTTTTTTGTCGCTTCGCCGAACAATATTTTTAATAGCGATCTAAACGAGAGCAAAACGCAATTTACCGCTCATTGGTGTAAAGATCGTCATTTTTCCCAAGCTACAACTGGTAAACGGCAAGTTTTCGCGTGCGTTTGAAGCAAGTTTTCGAAAGCGTGTAAAGCAGCCTTTACCTTTTTTCCTAGAGAGTTAAGACTTATCAAATATATCAATCTTTGTGTGTGTGTGTGTGTGTGTGTGTGTGTGTGTGTGTGTGTGTGTGTGTGTGTGTGTGTAGTACCCTAACAATTTCTTGAATCATTAGATGAATCTTTCAAGTATTGAAAGAAACCCATAATGTAATATTAATAAAAAACACATAAATGGGCTAAGAAGAATTTATATCAAACACAAATCTACATGTTCCGGATAGTTGGTGATCCATTTTCAAAGATTACAATATATTGGAGTGGCCAAAAAAAAAGTTTATTCGTTGTTTTTATTTTTTTACGTACATTGGCTCTAGTAGCGCTTAAAGGACTTTAACGTTATTCAACACCATTTTGCTAGATTGTATTGTGACAGCTGTCATATCAGCATGCATTTAAAACAAAAACTGATCAAAATTGCTGAATTTTATGTCGCCAATTCAAGATGGAAGACAATAAGCATGCAAGACTGCGTTGTTTCTTTGATAACCAGGCTAACAATGTTATAGCTTGGCTGGGAAGTTCTGATTCATCCGCCGTATTCACCAGATATTGCACCCTCGGATTTCCATTGATTTCAAAATTCTCTGAATGGAAAAGATTCAATTTCCTGGACACCTAGAACATTTTTTTTTGCTCAAAAATATAAGTTTTGGGAAGATGGAATTATGAAGTTGCCGGAAAGATGGCAGAAGGTAGTGGAACAAACCATTGAAGACATTGCTTAGTAAAAATATTAAAAAATGAGACTTTTATATTTACGTTAACTTCTGTATGAACTTTTTGGCCAACCCAATACAATGGAGAACAGATTAGAATTGCTAAAACTAAAAAATTACAGTACAACAAGATATCGCCGAGAATTATTACAAACAATCAGCTGGTAAAAGGTCGTGAATTGCAGAATCTTTACGTACGATTTGAATTAAAACACTAATCTTCTATCGAAAGTTCACCAGAAAGAGATCTCCATGTGAAATCGTTGACGTATTATAATTTCTTAGTTTCTTGAAAAAGCAGTTTGTCACTTAGTCAAGAAGTTAAGATCTCGGTAATTCATGAAACTAAGGAATTTCAATATCTTAAATATCGATATCTTAGGATTTATCTATAACTAGCTTATTAATCCTCTTTATTTCTGGGAGAGCTCTCATAATTAAAACTAACTTAAGTAGCTTTTAATTAATTAAATTTAATTAGTTTAGCTAAATTAAATTTTAATTCAGTAATCAAGGGATTAAATTAATCAACGAATTTAATTAATTTTTTCTGAAAATGAAAGAATGTTTGTATTCAGCTGATGTTATTATACAAAAATAAAAGGAAAATTTTCATTTGTATTATTTTCACGACTTCTTAAAAAATAATAATAAAGAAACAGCCACATTTGAAGGAAAATAGGCTTGGTTTTTTTAAGGAAATTATTTAATTTTGTGTAACTTACAAAATTTCTTTATTTTTTACTACTTTGTTATTCTTCAGTTGAATTTATCTTTAAACTAACATTAGACATGAAACTATATTTGTTGAAAATGTCTGTAAAGCCCAGCACAGAATAAACAAAAACACAATTGCCTTTTCCGATTCATTTTACGGGGAGGATTAGGGAACAGCTGTTTCACCCTTCTACGGGATCATCAGCCCTAACCCGCCTCCCTCGATAAAATGAATCAGAAAGGCGCATCCTAAGGTAAAGTCAACAGCCAACCTGGCTGTTACCTCCCAAAGGCAAAAGGAGTGTAAACAGTGTACATCGGTATCATGAGGTGAATTAGTCCCATGAATGTTGACAAAATGTTAAGAGGCAAAGCTGCGACGTGCTGAATATGGAAACGTAATCGAGTCAAGGATATGGAGTTTGTGAATATGTAGCATAATAATTCAGAAATACAATGGGGATGACGCAGAAATGCATGAAGATACGATCGATAGGTTTAGTGATGTTGAAGGACAGGGAGAGCTCGTACCTGAAGTTGGCTCTTCCAGCAGTACAACACGTTCATCTCCAGAGCAACAGGAACCTTCAAGTCAAAGTGAGTCTTGGACCTTCAGTAGGTGATCATTCCAATGTCTCTCGTGGTAAGATGCGCAGTTTTGCATAAGAACGCCTCATACTATTGATTTTTGGATGAGCGATTTATATTCTAAGCACATTTTTGTGCGGTTCTCAGCGTTCGAGGTCACGCACTTCCCTTGTTAGTAAACACTTGGTCTCAGTCATCGTCTATTTACACTGTATAATCTAATATTGTGCGGACGGATCTTCTTAAAACTTGCCTTGCATGTTTTAACGAGAAAAGTACATCTAACTGTAATTTTTGATTTTTT
This sequence comes from Thereuonema tuberculata, assembly GCA_023159025.1. NCBI lineage: Eukaryota > Metazoa > Arthropoda > Chilopoda > Scutigeromorpha > Scutigeridae > Thereuonema > Thereuonema tuberculata. Next base: position 49,100,526 of record JAFIDM010008419.1, on the reverse strand, counting down.
TTTTTTTTTGTACGCGCTCAAGAAATTACGGCGCGAAGTTGACAGAAGTTCCCATAGAAAAGCATTAAAAACGGATGTCTCCTATTCCCTTTTAGCTAATCCACAAAAATCGCATGCTTTAATGTTTTTTAAATTAATCGGATGAAAGCAATTCAAGAAAATACTGGGTTCAATCAATTTTCTTCAGAAAATGAAAGTTCTGTTGTTTGTATTCAGCAGATGCTATAATGGCGGACTTTTCTAAAAAAAATACAGTTTCTTTAAAAGACGTAGACGGTTCAATACATCTTTTAATAAACTTGCAGAAAGATAATATTTGGGAAAATCGTATGGTTGACTTTGTAACAGAATTTCAGCTAATTTTTAGCCGGCTTTCCTACTTAAATCAGTTAGTGTCATTTTATATGACTGTCCCCTCGTTAATACTAATACGCTTTAGGCAATCAATTTTAGTGCGAGATTTGTTTATCTCAATTTAAGCGTTTTTTAGTGTCTTTTAATTTATTTTAATGACTTGTTCTCGTACGAAGCACTCCAGTGGAATCTAAGAGGATTAGCCATAAAATTTAAAACTAACTTATTAGTTAAACGAAATCACTTACACATAAATTAAACATTATAAATCAGTTACTTCTTATCTGCACTTAATAATTACAATTAAGAAAGAAGTGTTGAATGTGATTAATATTGTGAATGTTATGAATTATTTAAATTCAAATTTAATGACTTCATTATCGGAAGCGCAGTGGTGCCTCAAGAGAACAAAATGAACAATAAAAAACTTACTAATGAAGAAGTAATGAGAAAATTCATGTGCCAGTCGTTCGCCGGCCTCAGTGAATTTTTTTAAAGCATAAAAATTCAAACCGCGCATTGGATTATTAAAAAACAACAATGGGGAGACCAAATTGCTTAGCAAGTGACATTCTGGAACAGTTGTTTCCCGCTCTTTGGCGATCACGAGCCAGGAACAGTCAACAGTAAAACAATTTTAATCATTTTTTCTCTTGAAGCACCACTGCGCTTCCGATGTATTGTTCATACTAGCCTCAGTACGGAGACCTTGTTGTTTTACTGGTGACTGCACCTGGCTGATGATCGCCGAAGAGCGTGAAACAGCTGTTCCAGGATGTCCCTTGCAGACAATTTTGACTCCCCATTGTGGTTTAATGGCTTTATGTTAATAGTAGATTATGCCTAAGGAAGGTCGGCAACAGATACGACAAAAATATTGTAATTATTAGTTATAGAAGAAGTAAAGAATTTACAACTTACCAGTCATTGTAAATTTTGTCATTTAGAAGAATAAAAGAATTAGCCCGGATAACCAAGTGGTAATATAAAGTACAGAAATAAAATCACTCCTTCATCTTAGAAAACATCATATCTATATTTCAGCCCAATGACGGGTCTTCTTCAGGATAAAACTTAATACAGGAAAATAAAGAGAAAAGAGAAACATCTCCCTTTCTCTTTCAAAACATGATCGAATAATTACAAAAACAAATAATCATGATGGTATAAAGCAAATTGTAACAATTACAATAAAACAAATGTATCAACCGACTTCTTGCATCTATTATTCACCATGATTGTAATAATAACAGAAAATGATTTAAATAAACTATCAATCGACATCGAGTGTCTATTATATACAATAACATCCTAATTAATCACAACAATAACACCCTATTGTTAATTAAAAGAATTAGTAACCTGACGAGGATTACTTTAAAATTAAAAATTCTTTGATTCTCTTGTTGTGTGCTATCGATTTTTTAAATATACTTAGTGAGACCGCATTTACTGTGAGAGATTTATTTCTGTTAATGCATTCACAACTATTTATAAGACTAGATTCTAATTTGAATCTTTTAATCTCATCTTTAACATGGAAGACTATGTGTACAATGGGGTCAGGACAATGATTGTTCCTGATACAGTGTCCTGCCCACTCTGAAATTTTCTCGTCTCTGTTGTCATAAGCAGTGGTGTGTTCTCGAACTCTTTCTTTCAAGGTCCTACCTGTATTACCAATATATATTTTATTTCTGTACTTTATATTTTTCAGAAGATTATAATATTATCGTGAGGATGAGACAAGTGGTAATATATTTAAATATGGACTGAAGGATGCGGGTTCGAATTCCCAGCGGAGTTCGGCGATTTCTCCAAGCTCAATTTCGCCTCTAGAGATTCCTTATGTCCCTCCAGCCTTCTGAAGAATGGGTAAAAGTTTTCTTTCCTGTACTAAAGCCGCCCGGCGGACGTCGAAATGGTCAGCCGACGTCAACTTTGTTGCGAAACGCCGGGAGTCTTATCTGAGGATCACGGAGGATCAATAACTTTTAGGCAAATAAAGAAAATTGAGTTTTCTTATTTTTTTTTATCAAAAGCTCTTGTGTATCTTTTGATTTTCTTCTTCTTCTGTTCATAAATTCATTGTTCTTACAAAGTTTGCATGGAATGCAATAAATAAATTCCTCTAACTCTTGCTGTGAATTTCTAGAATTTTTGGAATTTAATGAATTTGTGAATTTCGTTAAAAGTTTCATTTGGTTAAGGAAAAAAAAATGACAATTTGGTTAATTGCTGCGGAATATTGGTTTTACTTAAATTAAATTTTTGTTTGAAATTTTCGATTTTATTTTGCAGTTTTATTGATCGACTGGAAAGCACGCTCTTACTCTTAATTTCCCCTTAATATTAAGAAAATGTAATGCTTTTACAGCAGAATTACGAGAACCAAGGTCAAAATTTCCCAGAAAAAAATACTGAGGATTTGACTTGAATAAAAAAATTGCGGACCGCCAGCACAAGACTAGTTAAAAAACATTATATACAATCAAAACGCTAACATTCACAACTCGTTATTCGTCAAAGCCTCGTATTAGAGGCGAAACCGGTTGTGAACGTTGACTTTTTGATTTGATACTTAGAAGATTTTTTTTTTATCTTCTCTTCCACACGGAACTTTTACGATTCCCGTATATGTAATGGGTACGTAAATGACATTCCAAACCGTGAGTCGGAACCCATGAGTCAAATCTGTTAGACTCCCAACAGATTGGGGAAAATCCGACTTCCGATCTAGACTAATTCCAGTATTAGAAAAAATATAAAATAACTTCACCTTTCTTCCATGAGTATTTAAAAAATATTTATTTTTTAAAGCAAATTTTCGGGAAACATCCACTTTCCGTTTTTCAAGTCATAATTAAATAAATTTACAAACAACAAACAAAAATGGTTGATAATCCAACAAATTGTAAAGATGTGAATAGTCAACAAACTTGTTTGTTAGTTAAAAGTTAGGTATCAAACCACGGCACTTAGCTAAAGTTAGGATTCGCACCCTTAGCTAAGTGCCGTGGTTTGATACCTAACTTATAATTATTCCGGCACGTTAAACTTCTTTTATTTAAACTTGTTTGTTGTTAGAAAGCTATGTCAATATATAAGTCATGTTGGCCTTACAACAAAGGGATCACTATTACTAAATAATCAATATGAAAGATATTATTAATAATTAAATATATAAAAGGAAGCAGTTTTTTTTTAACATTTATTTTAATAAAGTCCTTAATTAACAAAATAGTATTCGGGTCTACATTTGTACCCTCATACCTGTTAAAATTTTGCTCTTTAGTATTATGAATTAAGCAGCTCTCTAGAATTTTTCTTAATTTTAAATGTTTCTTTATTTATGGTTTGAAAAACGGAAAGCGGATGTTTCCCGAAAATTTGCTTTCTGTATTTGAAATAAATATTTTTTAAATACTCATGGAAGAAAGGTGAAGTTATTTATATTTTTCTAATACATTTAAAGATGAAACGGAGAAAGATTATTGAAGAATTTGGTAATTCCGGTATTAATTGTTAGCGTTAGCAAAATAGTGATAATTGACAAAATTGACAAACTATTTTGCATCGACTATGCTGATAACTAACAGGATACCGTCCATCCAATGTGACACTTATTCAGAGTCTGTTGAGTGGTGCAAATGGAGATATAGACATACTGAATGAACTCAATGCGCCCATTATTTGAAATTGTATTTGACCCTTAATCTTAAGGCTTTGAATAAATGAGTTTTTCGCGCTAATCAGTACTTCTTTTGTTTTCTATAAATTATGAATTCACTTGTTTTCCGATTATTTTTCATTCCCTAATTAAATTAAAAAGTGGTTAAGTTCTTTACTGGCATTTTCTTTTTCTAATGAAAGTTGTTTCAATTAATTAATTGTTTGAAAGCTACCACATACACCATTATTTCATAACTTAAGATTATTAAAGATTGTTTTTCTTTATATATACTGACTGAACCTCTTTTATCTTGGCAGTGGCTTTCCCTAGTGACGATTATGTTTTTATTTTAAAAATTTTAAAATCTGATGTTTGTAACTTAGCAATGTTAATCCCTTTTAGCTAATCCATTCCTTATGATTTGATATGATTAAAATTACTCCAATTTTTAATAATAAATTTAGTCTTTGAATAAGTAACGCAGATTGAATTAATTTTTGCAGTCTGTTATGCTCATATATCTTAAAATTTGAAAATAAAAACAATGAAAAATAGTGTAAATAAATGTAAACTTTTCGATTTTGTCGTTTTTACGACTTCAATATAAAGAAAAATTCAAGAGAGAGCACTGCAAGGAAAGTAGACTTTAAGTTCATAAATTGACGCCAACGCAGTTAAAAATAAACAGTGTACAGGCCTGCTATTAAAAACACGGCCGGTTTCATTAAGCCATTAGTATCTTCAGGTCTGACCTGATGATACGAGACAGTTCCTTTCTTAATGAAACCGGTCGTGTTTTTAATTGTGCATACACTTCATTGTTAACTGTGTGTTGGTGTCTTTACTTTTTTTCTTTTTTGGTTAATATTATACTATTAGTTAAAATTAGACTATTAAGTTCTTTTGATTCTTGTCTTTATTGTGAAAGTTCAAACACTGAGAATGTTCTAGACCTACTCCCTTCTTTTTGAATTATAGAATACTGGAAAAACCCTATCATGTAATCTGTATAGCTTGGTAATTAATATCGCGCGGCGCCAATATTGTTTTGAGATTGAGTTTTTCTTGTAATTTTGGGGGTAGTGAGAGACTGTCCGGTGCCACAAGAAAATGGCTCTAAATCAAAGTTAAGTCTTTTTCTAACTTTTGGCGTAAGTAGATTGCTTGAAAATGATTAATTTTACTTCATTTTGTTGCTTAATCTTCTAGAAAAGAATCAGTTATTTGAAATGAGCTGAAAGGGGATTTCTTTTATTTCAGAATGTGATATTATTAACTTCTTACAGGATCTCTCGTAGGATTGTAGTGTTCCAGCAGAAATAGCTGGGCGGTCTAGATGATGGCCTACTGATTTGGGTAATATTCAAATTTCGTTCGAATTTCAGAACCGGCATAGATGTTTCCTATCTTTCCTGTATTTGTCTTCTTTTCTTTCTCCCTTTCCATTCTGTCTATGGTCATTTGCAAATATTATCGGGACGATTGCAGAACAGATCCTTGTCTCGCAGTACCAGTGAGCTGGTATCCACAGTCCTAAACAGAAAAGAATAGAATACGAATATAGTAAATTCATATGAATCGTCAAGTAGTAATAAAAATATGAAACAGATTTCCCTGTGGAACGAATCTATTTAAGTATAAAGCATCTGTGGAACGGACTTTTTAAATATAGAGGTCAAATTAATAGATAAATTTCAAGACAATGGATGGTATTCAAAACTGAAGGTGGACGTTTTATGAAATATCGGACTTTGCTGGGCTTTTTTTTTTATCCATTAGAACAATTCTCCTTATTTTGTCTTTGCAAGAATACTATGAATACTAAGAAAATAGAGGAAATTGATTCAGAGAAATTTGAATAAACGGGATGTCGAATAATTAAGACGAAAAGATCTCGAAAGCATTTCTCTTGTGAGAAAATGGGAGGACTCTAATTAGAATGTATTCAGAAGCCATAGGAATTCAGATTGCCGTATTACACTGTTATTGTACGCCTTACGATATTAGTTGAGCAAAAGTAAGCATTTTCACTTTTAGTTCATAACAGCCAACAACCAAAGTTTGTCTGCTCATATGCAAAGAACAGTAATATCCATTTTGAATAGGTCTACAGAATAATATATAGGCTTACATACTGCTTGCTGTTCATGTATTAATGTGTGTTTGTAAGGATATGCTTTAATCATGTTTCCTGAATAGGATTTCCCCGTGGATTAAGCATATTTATTCTCTTAAATCCAAATATTTTTGAAATTTTGTTTTATTTGCGTGTTTTTTCTTTGAAAACTCAACATACGTTTTGGCAATTCTTCTTCCTCCAATTTATCAGTATTAAATTTAAATTAAATTAACTATGTCTTTAAAAAGTTCTAATCTTTCTTTATCAAAACAGACACATTTAGAAATAAAAGATTTAGCGATTCTTTGTATTTTTAATCACAATTTATTGCTTCTTTTGACGACGATTTTTCTGTTCTTTTATTAAGAGCCAATGAGCCCGAAAACGTTGAATGTATTCTCTCTAAATCTCTTGTAGAACTATTTTCCTGTATTTATACAATCAACGACCATTTCTTTCTTCATCTCTTTTTTCATATTTATTGATTCGACGTCCGATTGTCTTAACTTCTTCTACATTATAATTTCTTGAGATGTATCCTAAATCACCCGCCCTAATTTTATGAATGAATGTAGTGCAAAAAAATCTTTGCATAATCCGAGATGTAGGTTCGTCGGGATAAAGAATTTTATATCCACCCAGAGAACGCCTGCACATTAATTTTCTCGCCAATGTTCCTTTCGGCGGGTTTTTTGTTTGTTTATTTATTTAAGCTTTGCAGGCTCCACTTGACGATATTTTCACTTGACCTGTGTTTCGAGACCTCGTTGCTTACTGGTGACTGCTCCTAACTGATGATCATATCAGCGTGAAACAGCTGTTCAAGGATGTCACTTTGTAAACAACTTGGTCTCACCCATTGATGTTTATATGTATATTCGCTGGGTGGATATATAAAAAAAAATCTAGTATGATATAAATTTAGGACAGAATTTACTTTTCACTGTTTTTAAGAAAAAAACTTCAACTTAAATAAATAGTGAATTGTAAGGAGATAATTATAACATTTGTAATTGGTATAGAAACATTTGAGATGAAAATGAATAGGAATTAATATCCTAAAGTATCCATTCCATAGTGGGACGAATCAAGCAGCCGTGGAGGATAATCTCCCAATTGTAGATTAGTGGCAATTGCAAAATGAAGAATATAGAAGTGGATGCGAAGGAGTACAGCGTTGGCTTTAGTAAAAAGAAATATATAAAATGATTTCTTAAGCTGAGAATATGATATGTGGATGAGTCAGTGTATACAACTAAGTAAAGTTTAATGAAAACTAAAATTTTCTTGTAAGTTTTTAAATTTTGTTGTTATATAAAACTGAAATTTGAAATTTAGCTAAATAATCCTAAACAATCCTATTCAAAGTTTAAGTTAGATTAAAAAATAGGCAACGTATCAAATTTTAAGGAAATCTGTCCAGTCGTTTAAGTATAATGAGCCTAACAAACAAATAAAGATAAATAATATTCGATTTCAAGAGTAAGATTACGCATGCTCAGATAATTATTAAAACAAAAGATAGTGCCATTTTAAAAAGAGCACAAGTAAAGTTTTTTTTGTAACATATTACTTGCTTTTTAGATAATAGATCATTTCTCAAACGAAAAGCAGCCAAAGCAAGCCCTAACTGATTCAATAAATCATTTATACGTAGCCTAAAGCACATTGCACGGTCGGTCGGATCGTGGGTGGCTTAAGGGGAGCGTTTGAGACCAAAATTATCATATTGAAATGAAAAAAGATAAGGTGAATGAGGGTATTTTGAATATGTAAATTTTGGACTGACTCGCCCTATTTTTAAATTGTGTTCCAAAACATCCTAATTCACTTACCTTTTTTCATTTCAATATAATAATTTTGGTCTCAAACACTCCTCTTAAGCCCATTGCATACCGTTGCCCATTTCGACCGACCGATTTTCGGATCTATGTGCAATGGGCTTTACTATCAGGCCAGATCTCGTTCGAATCCCGGAGATAGCTACATGCTTGTCTTTCACTCTTCTGTGTCCGTCTCTTTCTAGTGGTAGGAGATCTAAACTTTATTCAGCAAAATAGTCTACAATTTCACCTTGAAGGTGAATGGAGAGCTATCAAGAACTTCAGGAAGTTTCAGTGAAAGCAGTTGGATCAATAATCTTGAATTTTTTCTATTTAATTCAATATTTCCTTATTTTCGGTTTATTCTGGAAAACTGTACTTCTTTAACGTTAGTTTTCCACCATATTTTAACATTTAACATTTTTTATATATAAATCAACAAAAATAAAAGTTCAGCATTATTTTCTTTAATACTTCATATCCACTTTTGTATTATTGTTTCCTAGATAACTTAAGATGCATTCGAAGAATGCTGAGGTAATTTCTCGTATTTCTTATTGAGTCTAGGTTTTCAGCCTAAAACAAGATTCCTTTTCCCATCTCTATTTAAATTCAAGGCATCCTGTTTAAAACATGAGTCTTCAGCTTCGGAGATTTAACTGGAATAAGGCGTAACTTATTTTTGACTTCTATTCGTAGAATTCTGTTTGACAGAAAATTCGAAACGAAACCTACTCGGATGAATATTGATTGTATTTTGTAGATGAAATGTTACAGGAAAATCTTTGTTCCTGAAATTCTCTATTGAATTTCGTGATGAAATTTGATGGGTTTTTCTTTTCGTCTCTATAAAATTGTGTTATTTTACGAACACTCAAGTTTTGGTACAGTAAAATCGAATTCGTCTCCATGAATAACTGGGCATGTTCAAACATGTCTCCTTTTACTAACTACTACTCAGAGGCGTCACTAGGGGGGTGCGGACCGCACAGGGTGACACCATCACAAGGGGTGACATCAAAATGCAAAATATTACTGTCTATTATTCTGTCACAAAAAGTAAGGTGACCAACAACCGTCCTCTTTTTGAATGTGAAGTTTATAACCTTTTTTTTTTTTTGATTGAACAGATATTTTTACAAGGTTATGAGCTACCGCACTGGTGACACCAACCCTAGTGACGCCTCTGCTACTACTAATAATCTTGATCTCTTAACATACTTTCCTAATTCATTGTATCAGAGAATCTGTGTATGTATATGTGTATATTTTTATGTGTATGTGTATGGAGTTCTCTAATATCTTCTGAATCACTGAATACATTTTCTTCAAACTTGATAGGCATATTTAAGGATAAGAAACGATCTAACTTGCTTTTCAAATTTTTCGGTGTGGATTCCTGTCGAGAAATTAGCGTTAGAAAATCACGGAAATTCCAGAGTAAAGAATTAGAACTGAAGTAATTAAAACTTAAACAAAGAATTTCCATCTTTATTATATGTCTTAAAAAAAGTGAAAAGAAAAATATCTTGGTCCTCTTGTTAATGCTCTTAATATTTGCACTAGTTTTAATGATTAAAATTAATTGGATCCAAATAATTCAAAAAATCATGCGGATATAACTAACTTTTTCTGAAATTGGATGATTTCTTGTATTCACCTTATGATACAATTTAAAAATAAATGGCGAATTTTCGTTTGTTTTACTTTTACGATTTAAAAAAAATATTTTTGTCATTTCTTTTTTAAAATTTTATCTCTCTACGCTCATCTTACTTATTATTATTATTATTATTATTATTATTATTATTATTATGTAAAAGATTCAAACCTTGGGTTTCCCAGCAAAGACAATATGGCGGGCCAAGGACCAAAGCACATATTGCCAAGTGTAAAGACGTGTGCAAGAATGATTAGGGATGTGTGGTTGTGTCCATAAATTTTCTAACTATGTGTATTGTGTTGAGTACCACTGCCTTCTGGAGTTGTTTTATAAGTGTTTTTATGAACTCTTCGTGGGCTGAGGCTGTGGTGCAATGTGTGAGGCACCAGACCAGTTATGAACAGGACGATGGATACAACACGTACTCGGTCTTGCCTCCACTGCTTCTGGAGCTCGTGTGCTAGATCAGTGTATGGTCCCAGTATAGCTTACGTGAGGGTGACTCTAATATGCTTCTGCTGTCTACTTGTATTATTATTATTATTATTAGTCTCTACTTTAAAAAGAAAATAATCGATATTCTTATTACAGATTTTCAAACAACTTAAAAATACTTTTCACACATTATAAAAGCCTTTTCTACCCATTTAGAATCCTTAATAATTAAAAAAAATGCGATATGGAGGCGACACCACCTTCACAGCAGATGGTGAGGAAGATTTGAGAAAACTATTGAAGATTGTAAGAGAAATGAGTATAAATTATGCTTTAAAATAGAATTTAAAGAAAACTAAGATAATATCCAATACGACTACAGACAATTTTAAATTACATATGGAAAAAAGTGGAGGTAGTAGATAATGTCTTTTTAGGCTCCAGACTAGATAATGATGGACAGATGAGAATTATTATACTGAGAAAAAATGCAATGAAAAATTTTGAAAAAATAATTTAGGACAAGACATTACCTTAACTACAAAGATAGTTAACACAATGGTGT
>JAFIDM010008419.1:49065907-49086161 GCA_023159025.1 Thereuonema tuberculata | reverse complement strand
TTGCACTGTGGTTTGGTAGTAACCCTTTCTTGATTTTAACCACAATATTCAAGGCATCCTGTTTAAAACATGAGTCTTCAGCTTCGGAGATTAAACTGGAATAAGGCGTAACTTATTTTTGACTTCTATTCGTAGAATTCTGTTTGACAGAAAATTCGAAACGAAACATACTCGGATGAATATTGATTGTATTTTATAGATGAAATGTTACAGGAAAATCTTTGTTCTTGAAAATCTCTATTGAATTTCGTGATGAAATTTGATGGGTTTTTCTTTCGTCTCTACAAAGTTATGTTATTTTACGAATACTCAAGTTTTGGTACAGTAAACTCGAATTTGTCTTCATGAATGACGTGGCATGTTCAAACATGTCTTTTACTACTACTAACAATCTTCTTCAGCTCTTAACCTATTTTTCTAATTCATTGTATTAGTGAATCTGCATATGTATTTATACATGTATGGAGTTCTCTAATATCCTCTGAATCACCGAATACATCTTTTTCAAACTTGATATGCATAATTAAGGGCAAGAAACGATCTAACTTGCCTCTTTGAAATTTTTCCAGTATGGATTCCTGTCGAGGAATTAGCATTAGAAATTCTCAGGGTAAAGAATTAGAACTGCAGCAATTAAAATTTATTTATTTATTTAAAGTGAGACCCCGCCATTCCTCCGCCTCGCTATTCGTACAACTCGTTATTCGTCCAACTTTTTCAAGTAAAATTGAACTCTCCATTCGTACGCTTGCTCGCGATTCGGACAGCGTGACCTTGTTACTGGCCACCCCACGCGGTCGCTTCAGTTCAGTCTCGTGCTAGCTTTCCTTATGCTATGCATCATCCACGCAAGCTTCATGAAACTTTGGAATATTTTATTGTTATTTTTTGTTATTTTTATTGAAAATAGTGCAGCCATGGGTCCAAAAAAGATTACTGATTCAACTAAGCCTAAAAGGAAAGCAGTGAGAACGATAATTGAATTGAAAAAAGAACTCGTTGCGAAGTTTGAAAGTGGAACTCGTGTCTCTGACCTGGCAACTCAGTATGGCATGGCGAAATCAAGCATATCGTCTATATTGAAAAAGAAAGAAATAATAATAATAGAGGCCTATATATTTATTGTTTTCATAGTTTCTTTGTATTTTACGCTTAAAGTATTATTACAAAGGTTTAAATAAGCAATCATTTCTGGGTTCTGGAACGGATTAATCCAATTTACATTATATCTTATGTGAAAAAATGATTCGCCATTCGTACAAATCGCCATTCGAACTGCCTCCTGGAACGGATTGTGTACGAATAGCGGGGTTCCACTGTATTTATTTTATTTTTTTATTTTTATTTTTATTTATTTATTTATTTAATTATTTGATACATTCAGTCCTAAGAGATACCACTAAATGTGGATCTGTATGTAGATGCTGTAGAATTTCCATCTGTCTTAAAAAAAATTAAGAGAAAAATATCTTAGTCCTCTTGTTAATACTCTTATTTGCACTAGGTTTAATGATTAAAATTAATTGGATCCAAACAACTTTTTCTGAAAATGGATGATTTCTTGTATTTAACTTATGATATAATTTAAATAAATGGCGAATTTTCGTTTGTTTTACTTTTACGATTTAAAAAAATATTTTTATCATTTCTTTTTTAAAATTTTTATCACTCTACGTTCATCTTAATTATTATTATTATTATTATTATTATTATTATGTAAAAGATTCAAACCTTGGGTTTCCCAGCAAAGACAATATGGCGGGCCAAGGACCAAAGCACATATTGCCAAGTGTAAAGACGTGTGCAAGAATGATTAGGAATGTGTGGTTGTGTCTATAAATTTCCTAACTATGCGTGTTGTGTTGAGTACCACAGCCTTCTGGAGTTGTGTATAAGTGTTTTTGTGAAGTCTTAGTGTGCTGAAGCTGTGGTGCAATGTGTGAGGCACCAGACCAGTTATGAACAGGACGATGGATACAACATGTACTCGGTCCTGCCTCCACTGCTTCTGGAGCACGTGTGCTAGATCGGTGTATGGTCCCAGTACAGCTTACGTGAGGGTGACTCTAATACGCTTTCTGGTACTTGTATTATTATTATTCTCTACTTTAAAAAGAAAATAATCGATATTCTTATTATAGATTTTCAAACAACTTAAAAATACTTTTCACACATGATAAAAGCCTTTTCTACCCATTTAGAATCATTAATAATTAAAAAAAAATGCGATATGGAGGCGACAGCACCTTCATAGCAGATGGTGAGGAAGATTTGAGAAAACTATTGAAGATTGTAAGAGAAATGAGTATAAAATGTGCTTTAAAATAGAATTTAAAGAAACCTATGATAATATCCAATATGACTATAGACAATTTTAAATTACATGTGGAAAAAAGTGGAGGTAGTAGATAATGTCTTTTTAGGCTCCAGACTAGATAATGATGGACAGATGAGAATTATTATACTGAGAAAAAATGCAATGAAAAATTTGGAAAAAATAATGAAGGACAAGACATTACCTTAACTACAAAGATAGTTAACACAATGGTGTTTCCTATATTTATGTATGGATGTGAGTTTCGTTATTAAAAAGAAGAGTAAATAGAAAATTGATGCATTTGAATTGTAGGTGTGGAGAGACGTCTTTTAAGAATACTACGGACGGAAAGAAAAACCAAGAGATCAGTTGTGGATAAAATTACACTTACTCTTTGGAGGCATTAATAACAAAGCAGAAACTATCACTGTAAATAAAAAGCCAACACACATATGATATGATAAAAAACACTTAACACATTAAAAACAGACATGTTTCGATCAGACCAAGCTGATCTTTTTCAAGTCCTTGAAAAAGATCAGCTTAGGTTGATCGAAACATGTCAGTTTTTAATTTGTTAATTGTTTTAATCATATCATATGTGTGTTGGCTTTTTATTTACAGTCTAATTCCTTTCCATAAGTTAAATTTTGTCTATTGCAGAAACTATCATATTTTGGACATGTGATGCGAGGGGATGGGTTTAAAAAAATCTCTTGTGCTTGGCAAAGTGGAAGGCCACAGAGGGAGGGGAAGACCAAGAGCCAGATGAATTGATCCATTAAAGATGTAACGGGTTAAAGTTGGAGGAGCTGACCAAGAGCACAGTAGAATAGAATGGTCATCAAGGGTCTCCAAGAGTCGGAATCGACTGGATGGAACATAAGTAATTTAAGAATTTTATGCTTTTCCTCCTGCAAGCATTAAGAGTTCGTTATCTTTGAAGCAGAGGAAATATTTGTTTCGAGTATCATTAGGTGGAATAAAATTGTAACAAGTCACTTGACAGTTTTGTAGTAATCACAAAACCAAGCCAAACCCGTACAATTTGCAACCCATCTTGTCTTGCGTTGTTAAAAATAACGCTTGGCGAGTAAAACTCATTATGCAAATCATTATAATCCAAGGGTAAAGTACAATTTTCATCATAGCATCTTCGGTACACCATTGACATACAAATGGATTTGCAGGAGAGTTGTTGCTTCCCGCCATTAAATGAACGATTAATGAACCATTAACGCGAACAATTTTATGCAGTTTCCACTATTTTCACCATCCAGTCAATGGCGAACTAAAACCGGAAGTGTCCTTGACCGGAAGTCGGATCTATGCGAGTCATGAGGAGTCTAATGATGTGTGAAAACTTCTATTCCTTGAGCTGTGGAGGAAATTACAGTCACACAGACACGGTAAACCCTAAAAGTTCCTCCTACTGGGTTTCTAAAAATCTGAAACTAATTCCCCCTGACGCCTTTATAAATGATGTTAAGCTTAACTATGAGATTGGCTAGAATAGATTTTACTCAGTTTTTATTACAGTAAAGAAATGCCAGAGTTCAATTGAAGATCTAATTATTTATTACTAATAAAGAAAATAGCTTAATAGCTTTTTTGTTATTCAACGATTTTTTAAAAGGTATCACCTACTATTTTAATCCGTCTAATCTCTTAATTTCCCGACTTACGGTAGCAGAAAATAAATGAAGTTCATTTCCTAGCTTTCCTTTAATTCCCTAAAGGTTTTCTGTGACATCACATTACAAATGAATGAGGTTTTTGTGCAGATGCACATTATTTTGGGAGCAATGCAGGGCTTGTTCAACCATTTATCCTAGGCAACTGCCTAGGACTCTAAAGAAAATTGAAGCAAAATAGAAGCATTCTTCTTTTATTTTGCGTTAGACCAGCAACTAAAGAAATTCAGTTCTCAATTTTTTTGTCGTTTGTTTAGTTTCCATTTTATTTTTTGTTTTTGAAGGTTTTGGATACACAAAGGTTTGGTCACACAAAAGAATAATAGTAATGTTGTTTTTTGGAATGGGAGGAAGCAAAAAGCTCCTCCTCTTTGTAAAATTTGTTTAGAAGAACCAAGCATAAGAAATGGAGACAAAAGAGTTGATAAGAGCTGCGAAAGATTATTTTCCGTGTGTTGGTATCTGAAAGAAATTTTCTTTGCTTCCGTAACTAATTTTTACATTTTTTTTTTTCATCTTTTTCACATTTCTTTTCAAAGGCTTTTATAATTCTTGCATTCTGCTTTCATTTTCTAATTACACAGCAAATTTATCTTAATCTGATAGCGTTTTCGGAGTTGCAGGAACGAATTGCTACATTGGATAAAAAAGAAATATTTTTAATATTATATTAAGCGGTTACACCACTCAATCTTTGATAAAAAGATTGAAACAGCACCAGGTTAATTATAGAAACAAAGACCATTTCAAATCAATATTATATCAACACAATAGATTAACTACCCACGTCCCCAGTTTTGATCAAATTCAAATGATAGACCAAGCGATAACTGTCTTTTTCCTAACCTTACGTGAATCCTGGCATATCGCCAATTTATCCACAGTCAATAGCGAACTCTCCAATAACGTCATTATTCCCCGCCCAGCGAAAGAATGACTCTGACCTTGAACTACACCCATGATCTCTTAATCATTCCAGGACTGAAGTTTGTCGAGAGAAACTATTCACAATGGCGACTCTCAAGCGAGGCAAACCTATCAAAAGCCGTAACTTTCCCGCCATAAACACTGACATATACAATAGATTCAAATTCTACTATTGCGCCATCTGGTGTCCACGGTCGTTGTTTCACTGGGAGGAGAATAGATACTATTTAAAACCATCTCTCCCCATCACCAACACAGTTGAAAATAGTCTACCGGTAGACTGAAACGTCCTGTTATTTTATGTTTTAATTTTAACGACAAAATACCTACGTATTTTAGATTCATATCTTTTATTGGGATTCGTCATTTTGAAAGAATTATATTAACTTGAATTAATATCATTCATATTAAGTTTTTCTTGAAGTTACCTTAATTTCTTTTCTAATAATTCATATAAAGTTTTATTACAATAAAATACTTTGATATTCATCACGTAAAAAGTTGCATAACTGAATCTGAAATACCAGGACTGTCAATCAGGAACGCGGATACTAACAATAATAATGCTGTAGCAGAGATTCAGTAATTTCCGGTATTGTGCTGCTTTGTTTAGGTTTGTTTTTGTTTTAAGTTCTGAGAGAGCTGTATGATTAAACCTTCAATCAATGGATATAATTCCCTTTCATACATTTTATTGCTATTCCGCCTTTTCCTATATTGTGAATATTATTCCCTGTGAAGAATTCCTTTTGGAAAACGATTTGGTAAGGTCAACATTAGAAACCACCATATTGTAGATGGTAGGTGCATTTGCTCAGCAGGCGAAGTCTTACTGTATTTAAAGATCTTTCCTCTCTTTAAACTATCTCATCTTTCTTATTCCTTCTACGCTATATTTCATCCAGAGAATTTCTGGACTTCCTCCGGCTTCTTTTGAAAATTAATAATACTTAGAATTAAATTTTTAATAATTATAAATATTTTCATGCAACTTTGTCTTAAAATAATTTCCAGACATCTTCATGCCGTCTTTGTTTTAAACAATTTGTAACAATTTCTAACCAATTTCATGTGAATTTGACTTTAAAACAAACTTTTTCAAATTGTTTAAAACAATTTCTAACCAAAAAAAAAGAAAATGTCTGTACATTCTTTTAAGGCAAAATCGCATGGAAGTATTTGTAATTATTAAAAAGTTGAATCGACTGTTCGTTTTCGAAGGTCAGGCCCGTCACTCGCTGACGATTCTACTCCGCAGAGGAGTGATACGCTGAGATGGGCAGTTTCCTAAGACCTGTTTGAAAAAAATAACGGAGGAGCATTTTTGTACTAGTATGTATTCTTTCCATAATTCTTTCCCGAAAAGCGCAATTAGAACGCAGCTACTAGTAAACTACCACTGATAAAACATCCCCTCTTTATTTCTCCTCACCCCTATTTTGATGAAATCGAAGGAGACCTACGCATGCGCAAAAGCGCTGAAGGTTCTCGTAAACAAAAAAGAGCAGTATATATTAATAATTTTCGAAAAGAAGCCTGAGAAAGGCCAGAAATTCTCTGGATGAAATGTAGCTTATAATTAATAAATAAAATAGAGATAGTTTAAAGTAAATGACTGATTTGCCGAGTTCACCAAACTTCGATTACCGGTAACTTTGATGGCTGCAGTGTGGACGTAGCTAAAATTGGTGGGGGTGCTGCTACAGAAAAATTTTAGCCTTTGTTTTAAAATTGTGTGAAAGGAAACAACCGTATATAAAAAGAAATTTATCAAGTTTATCAAGTTTTTGAACAAATTTTCTTTTTATATATCTTTGTTTCCTTTCACGCAATTTTAAAACAAAGGCTAAACTTTTTCTTGGGCATCACCGTCCACTAATTTTAGCTACGTCCACAATGCAGCCATCAAAGTTAATTGAAGCTTGGTGCACTCGGCCATGAAGATAGTTTAAAATAATGACTGAAAATCTTTCTTCTCTGTTTGTTCATTTGTCTGTAAGTTTGTGTGTATATCACGTTAAAACGGGTGGATGGATGTCCACAAATTTATGTACAGCTTAATTAATTTAGAACTTAAAATCAATCTCTCACGCCTCAAAATGGACCCCCGTCGCTGTGCGTTTAGTGCCACTACGGGATGGTAGCACAAAGAATATGAAAGCATATATTGCAAATGAGTGTTGAGTTAAACAAGGTAGTGACAGCGATTAGTAAACCAATCTGATACGTATAAGACAATATAACTGATATTGCTTTAATTTCCTTATTATTATAAATGTCATTGTTGCGCATGCTAAAGACGCAATTGTTGTGATTGTTGCTAATGATAATTTAATGTTATTTTAATGATACTTGTCCACAGACGGACGGACAAAGCTGGGTTATAAGGCTTCTGATACTTGTATCAGAAGCCTAAAATTAGTTTCTGATGAAGAATGAACAAATGTAGTTGCTCTAAGAATGAAGAATGAATAAATGCAGGCGAACTAGAAGTAGCCTTTTTCCAACATTTCATATCGTTTTTGTAAAATTTTCTTTTTTTTTTTTTTAATTTTTACCAATTTTCGGTATTTCAGTGAGTAAAAAGCAATCAAAGTCACGTTTCCATCATCCTTCAGTTAGCCTCGTCATATTCTCACTTTCACCTCTTAAGTCTGTCCAATTAACTTGGATTGAAAATGGAGAGATGAGAATTCTGTCTGTGATTGTGTATTGCCTTGGAGTGGGTGATGCCTTTGGCACTTCTTTTTCAGTAAATCCCTGCTGTCTCTCCCTCTTGACAGAATTGGCTAATCTCTGATTTCGACATATTCCGTTCGACTTCGTGCCAAAGCAAACTCGCGCAACCAAAGAGAAGGAGCTGGAGGTTTAAAAAGTTCCTACATTCGCCGTGACTGGAATGGGATTGGTGGTTTCTTATTGATCAATGCCGAAGATAAGTTATCGTCTGTAAAGCAAAGAGAGAACTTTCCAGAATCTTCTAGACCTCATTACTTCTGCTAAACAGCTAAAAAAAAAAAATGGAATGCTGCTTTTCGGCAAGCAGACACGCGAAGAAAAAGGATGACTGGAAATGAGCAGACATCAAAAGAATGAAATATTATGTTTACCACCGAGGGATGAATAGAAAATTGTTATGGCTGCCTTCGAAACTCATAAGATTTATAATTAATTTGATGAAAAGGAATAAAAAACTTTTATTTGACATGGCCACATGAAATATGTCGCTTACAAAAAATAGGAATTTTTCACAAAATCCTTTCATCTGGTTCTTAAATAAGCCTACCGTATGCCAAAATAATTAGGTTTTCGTAGAATAGTTTAAACACCTACTGACTAACTTTCAGATACATAAAACCTCGTTAAGTCGTCACCCGGATAAGTCGTCACTCCGTTTAAGTCGTCGTTTTCCTTTGGTCCCGACAAGGTCTCATACACAATAATGTAAAATAACCCTTCTTTACCCATCACCAAATTCAATTCTACTCCGGATAACTCGTCACCCTCAAAAATGGCTAAAAGCATCTTTCTTCTCCATTTTGCATGCCATCGTGTTGTCTTTTCAGCCCCGCTCCTTCACTTTAAGAAAAATTTTTGAAAGATCAAATGTTTCGAAAACAGCTTTTGCAAGGAACACCATATTCTCAGGACTACAGTAAACGATATTCTTTCATCGAAACAAGTAATTGAAGAAGCTGACTGCAAAAGACAAAAGAAAGAATGAAGAAATCGAAGTTTGACGAGATCGAGGAGGTTTTCGTTCGATGGCTAAAACATGCCAGATCGCAAAATGTGCCGATTTCTGCCGTGATTCTCAAAGAAAACGGCATGGAAATTGCTAAGGAGTTGAACATTGAAGATTTCGGCGGCAGCAATGGTTGGCTGGAACGTTTCAAAGACGGACATTGCCTTTCTTTTAAAACGATTAAAATATGATAACTATAAAAAGTTTTTTTTTTTATTTTTTATTTTCCACTCATTCATTTGCAAGTATTGATTTCTGAAAATCTTGCTTTCTCACCGAATCCTGTAGCAATTCATGAAAATACTGTATTTCAGTGTTTTTTTTGTATTTGTTTTTCAGTAATACTAGCCTAAGTCGTCACTCCGCTTAAGTCGTCAAAAATGTTTAGTCCCTTGAGTGACGACTTAACTTTATTGACCTTAATGAGGTTTTACTATACTAATACACGAGTAGTTTCAGAGTTTTCCGGTAGATAAGCTCGGAAGCCAAGTGATAAGACGCTTGATTGCGGATTGGAGGTTTTTTTGAAATTTGGTTCAATTCCGGTCAGGCCATATATTTTTAGCGACCCATTTGGGAGCTGTCATGATAGCTTTTATCGGTAGATATTGCGTTTGTGCTGTCCGTCCGTCCTTGTCTGTCCAACCCTTACAACTCCCGAACGAATCGACCAATGGACTTCACCATCGTGTTCAGAGGCTCAAACAACGTAGAAATAGGGTATTTTCAGGGGGCAACGCCTCCCCCTCCAACGTTCGAGATATTTGGCATTCCTTTCATTGGATTTCCGCTATTAGATTAAGTGTTACAAATGCAACCATATCATTTCAGTTTTCAGCTACAGCTTGATGGGTAAGGTTTCGGACTCATGTACTGAAGGCTGCCGATTCAAACCCGTATATCTTACTTTTTTTTTCACTTTAATCTTTTTTTTTTTCTCAATGTTTGCATGGTTTTTTTTTTTTTATTTTTTTTAAGTTTTTTTTTTTTTTCCTGAACATTTTTTCTCTCCTTGCGTTAATATACTTCCATTTTATTATTATTTTTAATTTTTTTTATTATTGTGGGTCGCCCTTAAATTTATGCTTTAGCACAGAATTATACTCCGTTGTTTTAACGCTAAATGAATTTAACGCTAAGGTCTCCCCAGACGGAACCTAGGATCCACCCAGCCATCTGTAAAACGGGAACTGAGTTTCTTTCGCAGGAGTTAAAGACGGGCTGGCGTCTCCTGACACTAACTCTATTTACTCCTTTTATTTAGGGAACACCGGAAGCCTTACCTTCCCCGACCTCAAGGATCACATAGACAGAATAGTGGTGTATTTTAAATTAAACTTTCCATAGACTTATGAATCTATTAATAAATAAATAAATATACATTTACAGTCTGTGAATGTGTTGAACTAACGACTTTTCAACTGCTGGGTATCTTTGATGTAAAAGTCGTCCTTGTTTTTGTTTGTCATTTACTTCGATTTCTTTTTGCTCTTTTTAATTGTCTTGTGTTTGTTATCAATTACTGGGGGCAATTGTGTTCTTTATAATTTTTGAATAGCTTACTGATTTCTACTTTCAGTTTGTTTTGAATTAGTGTCTTTCTTAAACTTGCAAATATTGTTTGTTTTATGTTTTATTGAAGTGCAGGAGTTGGCGTTAACAATTATGCCGCTGTGTCCTTTTCTAAATATAGTCCCTCAATCAATGGATCTCCTCCAATCAGGTGATCCTAAATTTCGATCAAAAAAACAAAAACAAACCAACAAAACAAAAGCCACTCGTTCATTTCAAAAACCAACATCAAATTAGTGTAAATCTCCTCCTATATTTTGAACCAATGTATGGATCTTCTTGAAAATTGGCATGCATATTTAAGGCAAGAGGCAATTAATTTTAATATTTAAAATATTCCCGTATGGTTGTTTGCTAAGAAGGAAGCGTGTGAAGATGACAAAAAAAAAAGTCCTGTTGAAAAGCATTTCTTCTAAACTTGGATTATTTTGATGTTTTAAACAATGAATATTAATTCACCATTTACTCCTCTTAATATCGACGCGAGCTTTTAATCAAGCTTAATCGGTTGTAAGCAATTTAAGTAAGTAACGCTTACTTTTAATTAAATTTTTTTCCGAAAATGGAAAATTTATTAAATGCTGATATAAAGCAGACATTATAATCTCTCATGTAGTTTTCCAGATGTAATGCAACGTTAGATGTATGGGTGTAACGTAACGCACTCCCCCTGTGTTTAACGGAGGAGAGCTGCCCTGTAAACCTCACATGAGGAAAGAACTATCTGTGTGTCCCAGAATTCGCAATCGTGGGAGGTTTTTTGAGCGAGGCGGTAATTTCTCATGGCCAGCCTTATGTTGCATTGCCGCATTCACGAAACAGAGACAACATCAAAGTATTCATAAAAGAAAAAAAAACAAAACTGACGGTCAAGGTCATTTGGTAAATGATGCTAGAAGGCTTAATCAAGCCTTCCAATAAACAAATTCATTCTTGTTCCTAGAAAGGCATTCATTTTAATTGCTATCAGTCATATATATGACGGATTCTGTCTACACTAAAAGTCGTAGCATTATTATTCCGCCATTGTTGACGGGGCGTATATGCTAGTCTTAAAATGCACACTTCTCCTTTGTGGTTTTTTTCCATGATCTAAATAAAAAAAAAATAACAAACAAATAAACAAACAAATAATAAAAAGCCAGATTTAACAAAATCACATTCTGTCAGGAACTCTTTATTAATTAAAAAAAAACAAAAAGTGTTTCAATTCTGCAATACTCTGTCTTATCAAAATTATCACTGCACATTATTACAATAACACTGTTATTGTGAAATTAACTTAGAATTTCACTGTTATTGTGAAATTATATAACACTTAATACTGTTTTTTAATCCATCCCTTTTAGAGAGTCGTAGTCTTTCCTCTGATGGAAATGTTATTGTTTTTTTTTTTTTATTCCGTAATAAAGTTACTGTTAATTTAACCTGACCTTTTTCTTCTGGAAACTTCCTTTTCTTGAAAACCTTTTCCTTCGAAGAGATGCCTCAGTCCTCCTCCCTCGTAGGTTTTGTAACAAAATAAAAATTTGCTATCTCCTAAAATTGAGTCCCGTAAGCTAAAAGAAAATTAAATGATCTTTACAAAGAACATTCTAGTATAAGAATCCATCAGTTGAAAAAAAAAATGTTGTCATTTCACCAACAAAATATCTTTTGTTATTCCTGTGCTTTTAGGGATTCTTGAATGTTAATTGTAATCCTGAATTCTTTGTTTTAATTTAGACGTTAAAAAATTCCAATATGTACAACGTGCAGGTATTGTAACTTTCTCTATTGATGAATAATTAAAAATATTTTTACGTGTGTGAATTTAAGTAATTTACATTTATGCGGAAGGTGTTGAAGAGGGGTTTTCCGCAAAGGAACCCGAAAGGCTCCTGAAATTTTTAAGTATCTTTTTATAGTCTTTTTAAACGTTCTTGACTTGTATATTGTCATTTTAGTGTAAATATTGATGAATACCATACAAAAAGTTTCATAAGAAAAAAAATAGTCTAAGGATTAATGAAACCTCTAGCTATCGCTTTATAGGGAAATGGAAAATAAAAACGGTAAATACTACAAAACAATAGTTTCGGATAATTCTGGTAAATTATTAAAAATTACAGATAAGAATAATTTAATTATTATTTATTTTCTACTTCTTTCTTATTCCCGGACGCCAAGAGGCTCTCCCACAACTCCTCCACTGTTTCATCACCACTATTGTTATTATTGCAGTGAAATATTACGATATAACAGTATAGTATATTTCAACGCTACTTCTTGCTGTTAAAAAAAATCTTTCATTGCAAAGAAGTCCTGTACACATCTGAATTCGAAGCAGGGGCGTTTGTACGATTTCATTTCGGGGGAGAGTAAGTTTGGAAACTAAACAGTAATAACAGCAACAAAAAAAGGATCGTTTGGAAAATTTTAAGGTGGGAGAGGAGAAGAAGAACCCTTGAATTTGCTAACAACCCAAAAAAAAAACTATTTGGAAGGTGGACCCAAGCCCTCGTCCCCCTCCTATATACGCCCACGATTCAAATCGTACTCCGAAAGGTCTAGGAGAGACGATCACATCACTCGTGCTGTGCCCATATTGTAATTTTATCGGCGCTTCGATCGTCTAGGCAAAGTTTGGTACAACTTCGGATACAGCATCTTCTATTTCTACTTCTTCTACATTCTCGGATGCAACGAGGCTCTCTCACAACTCCTCCGCCGTTTCATCACCACTATTGCCACGTTTTGGAACTCATTCAAGATTATCACGCATTCTCCCGTATTTCCCGAGATACTAAATCATCTGTATGAGATTAAACGACAGTTCGACGACCGATGGAGGCAGAGAAACAAATACTGTTATTACAATATGGGAACCAAATAAGTCAGACAATTTCTGCGGAAAAACGATAATAACAGGAATGATTCAATGAGGTTCTGCTTTAAATGGAGAGAAATCGCCAACGATAAACTTGCTATCTATTGAGGTTCTGCTTTGTTTACAGGAAATTCTGTTTTTATTTATCACGACTGTTTTGGCGTTTTTATAGTATTTCTGGGTGTTTTTATGTAAGTGATTGTAATCTCCATTACTAAAATCTTTTATTTCTCTGTCTGTTCGACGCAATTGTTAATTATTAGTTTCCCTTGCTGAGAAAGTCAGATTACAAAATTTTCTTTTCTTTTTTTCTTTTTTTTTCGCCTTGCGTGGGATTTGAACCGAGGACCTTTGTCCTCGCAGTCAGGAACGCTAACCATTGGACTACTGCTGGTCCACCAATATCCAATCCTACTTTTATTTTCTATTTGTTCACGAACTATCAAATAATGAGTTCATTCAAAAAGGAATAGAATATCACTTTTTGCCATAACCGCTTGGAATCGATTCTTCTGTCCTCGTAGTCAGGAACGCTAACCATTGGACTACTGATGGTCCCCAAATATCCAATTCTACTTTTATTCTATTTGTTCGCGCGCTATCAAATAATGAGTTCATTCAAACAGGAATAAAATATCACTTTTTGCCATAACCGCTTGGAATCGATTCTTCTTGGATTATCTCATACTTACCAGGGCGAGACAGGGGGATGGCCGAGTTGTAAATGAAATGACCTCTGAAGAAGTGCTACAACAAAATCTTGAAATTAACTCGAAACAGCTTCCCTGTAACTAGCAAAGCTGAAAGACTTCCTTACTTGTTTATTGTAAATGATTGTAGTTTTAAGATATCAGTTAGTTAATTTAATCTTTTTGATTCTTTAATGGGATTTCACTCGTTAGCAATTACCGTATTCCTATTTTACAATAAAATTAAAAAACAAATATTTCTTCTAAAGTCTCAGAAGTTTGTCTTTTACATCGCATATCACTAAAAAATAGCTTAATATATATTTTTTTTAAATGTTAAAACGTAAATATAGGTAAAAAAAGAAGCATGCAACAAAAGGAATATTGTAATGGTGTCTGTGGGAGAGTCGTTGAAATGGAAAACCAACGAGTCCTGGAACTAAACTGAATTAACTTACTTCAGATGTTTAACTTATTGTTTAATTTATTATTAATGTTTAACTTATTGTTTAATTTATTATTGATATTTAACTTATTAAATATTGATTTTTTTTAGATTAAGCATAGTTTGATTTGATTGGCTAAGTAATTAAAAATATACATAATGATTGCGCAAGAACGAATGAATTTAAATTAATTAAATGATTTAACGGCTGCAACGGAAAGAATCTATATATATAAAAATGAATGTATCTTTGTCTCTTTCTTTCTTTCTTTCTTTGTCCTTTATAGACTCCTAGGCCCTTTGACCTATCTGGACCAAACTTTGCAGAATTACTCTTTAGGACCCTGCGAAAAAGATAGGCTACCTTGGAACGCGGACCCCCCCCCCCCCAAGGGGTTGAAAAGGGGTAAAACCCCTGAAAAACCCAATATCCACCTGGTGGTGAAAATGAGAACTACACAATATTGTGTAAAGTGAAAAATTCACTCTCCTAATTAGAAGATTAGGAGATTAGAAGATTAGAAGATTTCACCCAAGTCAATTGCAAATAAAATAAAATTCGCTCTCCTATGGGGGCAGGGACACCCCACTCGGGTGGGGGGATGGCAACACAAGGGCCTAAGTGTTCCACCCCCGACCGACACCGGAACCTTATATTTAGGGCCCCTTCTCGGGCCCCCTAAGTCAATTGCAAATAAGGAAAAATTCGCTCTCCTATTTGGGGCAGGGACACCATACTTGGCTGGGAGGAAGCCAACACAAAGGCTGAAGTGTCGCACCCCCGACCGACACCGGGACCTTATATTTAGGGCCCCTACTCGGGCCCCCCAAGTCAATTGCAAATAAGGAAAAATTTGCTCTCCTATGGGGGGGCAGGGACACCACACTTGGGTGGGAGGAAGCCAACACAAAGGCTTAAGTGTTCCACCCCCGACCGACACCGGGACCTTACATTTAGGGCCCCTTCTCGGTCCCCCCAAGTCAATTGCAAATAAGGAAAAATTCGCTCTCCTGTGGGGGGCAGGGACACCCCGTATGGGTGGGGGGATGGCGACACAAGGGCCTAAGTGTCCCACCCCCGATCGACACCGGGACCTTATATTTAGGGCCCCTTCTCGGGCTCCCCAAGTCAATTGCAAAAAAGGGAAAAATTCGCTCTCCTATTTGGGGCAGGGACACCACACTTGGCTGGGAGGAAGCCAACACAAAGGCTGAAGTGTCGCACCCCCGACCGACACCGGGACCTTATATTTAGGGCCCCTACTCGGGCCCCCCCAAGTCAATTGCAAATAAGGAAAAATTCGCTTTCCTATGGGGGGGCAGGGACACCACACTTGGGTGGGGGGATGCGACACAAGGGCTTAAGTGTCCCACCCTCGATCGACACCGGGACCTTATATTTAGGGCCCCTTCTCGGCCCCCGAAGTCAATTGTAAAAAGGGAAAAACTCTCTCTCCTGTGGGGGGCACGGACAACACACACTGGTGGGGCGATGGCGACACAACGGCATAAGTGTCCCACACCCGATCGACACCGGGACCTTATATTTACGGCCCCTTCTCAACGAGCCCTTTCTTTCTTTGAGTGGCATTGCAACGCATGCCGGGTACAGCTAGTTTAAAAATAAACAGAACATGAAATATTGGGAAATAGAAAAAGGAATAAATAATAAATAAATAGAATAAAAATGAATAAAATAAAGATAACTAATTTCTATAAAAATACAAATAAGTGATACATATAAACTATTTATGTGTATTATACAAATAAGTTTCAAATAGGATTTTATGTAGAGACGTTAATTATTGAAATTTGAAATACTTGATTTCATTTTTTTTAATCAATGAACAGAAATTATGAACAGAAAAATAGAAAATTTGTAAAAAGAATAAATGCGTAATGAAACCGTCTGAATGTCTTCAATAAAATTGATGTCAATTTTTATGACGTCAAAACTAAAAAAAAACCTCGTTTTAGGCAATTTAGAATGGGGAGGTTTAGGCTCCAACGATACTCGACCAACGGAATCAGCTGAGATCAGACTAGTGAACCGTAGGGTCCGTCTGGATAGTAACAACCGTGAGAAAGTTCCCAATCATCGCCTCTTTCCATCCCCGAATAAGAATCCCAACACCCGGTTTATATAGAAATGGATAAACCCTGAAGTTGTTTGGAGGAGTAACAACACTGGAAAAAATCCCTGCCTACCGCCAGAAATGGAATCAGACTCCTCCAGTTCGCAGTCCATGTTTTAGACCAGATCCACAGATTTTGCTGCCATGCTGAAATAAAAATAGAGATTAAAATAGGTTTGAGACGTAAACATTATTGGTGGAACGTAATTGTTTATTTACATCGAAAATTCATTTTTAGTATTTTTTGCCACTGACCAATAAGAAAGGCACTGCAGTTTTAGCTGAAAGTTGGATTAACGAAAACAATCTAACAGAGTATTTTAATTGGTATATTTTTTATCAAAATACAAAAAAAAAAAAACTAAGATCAAAGAAAGCAGCAACTGCCTAGGGAATTTGAAATGGCTAAGAATCAATTCGGAATTAATCTGCAAACAAACAAGTAATAAGAAAATTCATTACCCAGTGTTTGATCAACAAGATACACAAAAAAAGAAAAAAAAGAAAAGAAAGATAGAAGAAAAAGAATGGCAGATACGAATTCCAGAAAACTATATCTGCAACAGCACACTAAGGTCACGCCAAAGTCCTGCGCTGTAAACTTCAGCCAGCTTATATTAAAACAGAAGTTGAAATAATTTATATTCATAGTCATTGTTTCTATGAAATTTTAGCGACCCATTTGGGAACTAGTGTGATAACGACTAAAATCGGTAGCTGTTGCGTTTGTCCTGTCCATCCGTCCGTGTCTGTCCACCCCTAACAACTCCAGAACGGAAGATCGGATCGACAAACGGATTTCATCATCCTGTTCAGAGGCCCAAAAACTGTAGGAATGAGATATTTTCAGGGGGCAACCCCCCCCCCCCCAATGTTCGAGATATTTGTTATCATTGTACCTCCCTATAAACGCCCGAACGAAAAGCCGGATCGACAAAAGGACTTCACTTACGTGTTCAGAGGCCCAAACATGTCGAGATATTCGGCATTGTTTTCATTGAATTTCCTCTATTAGCTTTAATGTTACAAATGCAACCATCTCATTTCGGTTGTCAGCTGTAGATTGAAGGGTAAGGCTTCATAATCATGTACTACAGGTTGTCAGTTCGAATCCGCGTATCTGCTTTGTTTCTGTTTTTTCTCAATGATGGCGTGTTTTTTTCTTTATTTTTTTTTCTTTTTTTTTTCTTAAAAAAAATAAAAGAAAATAAGAAAAAATAAAAAAACGATAGGAAAATATTTTTCCTTACGTTATTGTAGTTTCCATTTTTGCTTTCCACAAAATTATTCACTTGTTACTTAAATCTTATGTGTGTGTGTGTGTGTGTTTGCAACATTGAATCTGTTGTTGAGCTGTGGGTGACAAACTATTCGAAAATATGGATCTGGGGATAAGTCACAACAATAACACTTACAAGGAAACTGCGTCATCTCGAACGCTGAGAACCGCACGAAAATGTGCTTAGAATATAAATCGCCGAAAACAGTGATATGACTCATTCTCATGCAAAACTGCTTGTCTTACCACGAGAGACATTTGAATGATCACCTATTGAAGCTCCAAGAGAGGAACTTTGGTAAAGCGAAGAAACAAAATATCGATATAATAGGACCAAACACACATATTTCAATGTCGTGTTTACATTGCTATATTTCCCTCTCTTAAACTAATTACGCTATCTGAACAAGAAACTTTTCCTACTGACCTGATAGTGTTGCACAGCTATTCAGTCTTCAAAGTTCAGATGCGAGATTTTAATGAACTGGTCAACGCAAAGTGGAACAGAACAATATACACATCTCAATAAACTTTTTTACATTCAACATCACTTCCGCATTCAAGCAGCCCATTATCAAAAACCACATATATTTCAAACGATGATATTGGTATGTTAATGCCATAATCTGCCTTTTGCCAAGCATATTACGGCTTCAGAATAATTCGCCTCATGATACCGATACACTGCACTCTAACCCACAACTGAACACTCAAAAAGACGGCCTCCTACTGCAGGTATACTATTCATACAACTAGATTAAGTACTTGTTAGGGGAGGTACAACATGCCACCGTCGGATGTTGCTGGCAGATAACAGTTGAGTTTTGCATCGGAATGACTCATACCACTGCTTTTGGGATGCGCGATTTATATTTCAAGCACATTTCGTGCTGTTCTCAGTGTTCGAGGTCACGCACATCCCTTGTGAGTAACGCCGCCAATAAAATAGTTGCAGTTGAAAGCTTTTATTACAGCTGTTACCTATAGATTTTTTTGCATCTGATTTTATCTGAATATTCATCAATCTATGATCAATCAAATTACTGTCTATTGTTAGTAATTATGTAATGAAAAGTTGAATTTGTTTTCTTATCAATTATAAGATAAAAATTCTACGACATTTTATAAGTTAGGATGCGCAGGACGTGTGACGTCTTTTAAGTAACTCATCTGTGGGAATGTAGCGAAAGGAAGTTAGATAGAAAACTTATTTTATGTAAATTGTAACGGTGATGTATCAAGACACAATTGTTCAAACCTCGTGACGTAAGAAAATTTCAGGTATCATTTAAAAAGAAAAAAGAATATGAATGATATCTGGGTATCTGTGTTGCGATTTTAAGTTATTGACTTTCTTTCTTCTCGAGAATATTGATATTTTTAATCTCATACAAAAGCTATGAATGTCTTTTGGGATATAAATGTGGACTTAAAAATAAAAAAACCACAAAATCAGATTTGATTGTCCAACACAGAAAAGAAACAAGATAGGGATAGTGATTAGTAAACCAATCACAGTGCTTCGGAACGGTTTCTAAATCACTTTAGATTAGACTGCGCCGGGGTGTTCTAGAAAATGTTCGCGCGAGTCTTTTTGCGACCCAATGCTATCTTATCCACCCCTATTTATATGGAATAATCGTGATTCTTAACTCAAACCTTGTTAAAACACTAAATTCCAAATAATGATTTAAAAACTTAAGTTGAGAAACTGAAAAGATTTAAATGGGGAGAAAAAAAATGGAGAATAAGAATTGCTCAAGAGGGGATCGAACCCACGACCTTCGCGCTATTAGCATGACGCTCTAACCAACTGAGCAAACAGACCACCTGCAATATTCAACATTCAGGCCACCCACAACTGAACTAACAGAAGCCGTTGCGAAGCATTGTGGGATATGTGTCCATAGACAGACAAACCGGGGATATAAGGCGTCTTTCAGAAGCCTAAAAGTAATTTTGTTCGTGTTTACTGTTTATTCTTTAGACTTCACTTCGGACGTTTAAGAAAAAGTTCTCTTCCGATTCCAAATTATACATGTCTGTTCCTTTGATTTCTTCTGTTACTTGTCTTGTGTAATTTTAACCTTTAAACTTTAAAAATTTAACTTTAAACTGTGTTTCGTTATTTTTGAAACAATGGTTTTAATTATTTATTTTACTAACATTTGGATCATTAAAGGAAACATTTGATAATTTTCACTAATAAAAATCACGCCAATGATTCATAAAATTTTAAAACATTGATTTATAATCAAATATTAATAAGTCAGAAGGTTTAACGTTCATTAAATGTAATGAAAACGAAAAAAAACGAGGAATTTAAAGACATGATATTAACAAAAATTAAAAATGTAACCACATTAAAAATTCCTATTCATTTAAAAATGTACCTTAAAATAAAATTTTAAACCAGTAGAGAGTTATTAAATTAATATAACCTAATTTATTATTATCTTATTAATTACGTATGGCGAAGAATATGGAATATAAAGAAATATTTTGGCACGGCTTATTCAAAATTATCGGAAATATATAAAAAATATTTTCTAAAAGACAGCCCAACAAAAAAAAAAAAAAAA
>JAFIDM010008419.1:49035158-49054827 GCA_023159025.1 Thereuonema tuberculata | reverse complement strand
ACATCACGTGACTTTTCCAGCCTCGAACCCAAAGACCTTAAACATCCGGCGTTTGATTTTTTTTGCCACCAGATGTCACAAATTGATCTTTGTATCGCGCTTTCGCTTAATTTAAGGAATTAAAATTTGAATTTTTAAAATAATTACAAAATAAACAAGTACTTTCTGATAGTCTAAAATTTTTTTATAAATTTCTGATGAAAATTGTGTTAATTTAAATTAATCTAAAGGAAAAATGTAATTTGAAGGTCACTATGTTTCTGAAATGTCATCATATGTTTATTGTAATGATGAATGAAGTGATTGAATATTATATCTGTTTTGGCTTAAAAATTTTTTAATGCATTATTATACTGTGAAAAAAAACGCAATATTTGCAGAAAATAAGGAAAGATCCAGAAATCACTGTCTTAAACCGTTATTTGTCTTATACCAAATTCTTCCACAAATAGCAGTTTATACTTATGCTGCAATAGACTAATAATGGCGCCTTAGGCTTTTTCAGATTTATCTATGATTTTCCTCTTTTCATTTTTGTCTTCAATACTTTCAATTTGTTCTCTGGAAAGATTAGCTGCCTTCCGTAAACCGTCTTTCATTAGCAAGTTTTTCATGGTAATACGCCATAGCGTATAATTCTTACCATTAAATAATAAGCTTTGACTTTCTCCTTCAGCCATATTATTATTTTTTTTTTTTTTTGAACTTTATTCAACACTTTATTTTTTTTATCTTAACTAGTCAAGTCCACTAGTGTAACTCATTTACTTTCTTTTCTTTCTTATTTATCACTTTCTCTTTTCCATGCTTCTAAACCTGGGCATGCGCAGTGGAAGCGTTGCAACTGAAAAACCATAACCTTAAAAATTGTATTTCGGAAAAGAGAATTTATCCTTTCCTACTATTTGTGGGTTAGCAGAGTTTAACTTAAGGTTGAGAGAAGTGGAGAAATGAAAAGAAAAACATGTTTTGATTAAACAAGAAATATTTATAACTTCAATTCTTGTTAACACTATACAATTAAACCAATCATGTTATTGATTAACAGTTCTAACAAAGTTCAGTTCTTTAATATTCTATCTTCTTAGATAATTAACTTTTATCTTTCCTAAGGTGATCTTTCATCAAGTGTGTAACATATTCTTAGTTCCTAGAATTAACTTATATCCTACACTTGTATGATTTAATGTTCTGAATAATCACAATTGTTAGATACAACTATTTATCTCTGTGTGATTATTCTTGGTAACTAATTGCTAAACCATAAAGCAATACTATTTCCATTATAGTATTTCACCTTATGCAATATAATTCTTAATGTTCATAAATATATCTATATTAAGTACTCTTCCAATGTATTTATTCATTAATCCTTAAAGTTTTACTTGCTAAATACTTTTATCATCTTGAAGTTCACTAAAGTTTCCTAACTCCAAAATTAATTCTGTGAATCAAAGT
The DNA here is from genome assembly GCA_023159025.1 of Thereuonema tuberculata. NCBI lineage: Eukaryota > Metazoa > Arthropoda > Chilopoda > Scutigeromorpha > Scutigeridae > Thereuonema > Thereuonema tuberculata. The sequence continues at coordinate 49,053,369 of JAFIDM010008419.1, read as the reverse complement.
TAAAGTTCAGTATTCTTCATTGTTGTTCTAAAGTCGTGTAGATGTACCTTGAATCCACTGAATTTCTTCATTGGTATTCTTGAAGTCTTGTTTGCGTACAATTCACTATCGTGTCGTTGTACTAGACAAATTGGAATGTACTTACAATTTTAGTGTTCGCTGATTATTTATCAAATCCTTTGATAAATACCATCTGCGTTGAAGGGTCATGGCACTTCGAAGTTCCAATCCCGAGCTGCATAACTTCCGGATCACTTCTGTTTATTAATGCATTGATCGATTACTATCGTTAACCCTAATCGATTCGATAGACCACAATCGCTTTGGATTCATTTAAAATTCTACAAAATTTAACTTCACAACTAATTCAAACTTTGCCTTAAATATCTCTTTAACTTTATCATTCTCAAATAACGTATTACTTTAGTTATTTGAATTTATTTAAAGATGTCTATAGCATCATCGCTAATCTCGACATCATCCCAGGACGCCATCTTTGTTTACTGTTCTTTTGTTTCCTTAGTAACTTGAACTTCCGTCACTGCGGCACTTCAGTTCCGGTTTCATTACTTTTAGAAATGACGTCATTTCTAAATCTAGAGTCAATATTCATTTTCACTTTGAAGTAACAAATAATTTCAAAGCTCGTTTCTGAAATTTTATTTTAATTTTAACCTTTCAAAATTAAAATTCCTTACAGGCCTCACAATAATTCGCCTCCTGATACCGATGTACACTGTTTACACTCTAATCCACTACCGAACACTCCAAAAGACGGCCTCCTACTGCAGGTAGGAGGTATACTATTCACAAAACCCAATTAAGTACTTGTTAGTGCAGTTAAAACATACCACCGTCGAATGGCGCTAGCAGACAACAGCTAAGTTTTGCATGGGAATGACTCAGACCACTGTTTTTGCGATGAGCGATTTATATTCTAAGCACATTTTCGTGCGGTTCTCGGCGTTCGAGGCCACGCTCTTCCCTTGTTAGATGGATAAAGAGACAAACATAAAAAAAAAAGTGGAACAGTGAGACTTCGTATCCTTAGGCAAAACATGAATATTGTTTGGTATTGTGTTTATATAATGTGACTCGATTACTTTAATTTGCTTTGTGTGACTCGTTGACCCTTTTACATCGAAGAAAGTAAATGTCCCTTTCGTGTTGAGCGAAAACTGATGAATCATTTTTCAAATTGAAAAGGTTCTGTTAAAAAAAATAATTATCGAATGAATCAAGTTTCGTTTCTGAGTGAGAAGAAGTCATTCATCAACGTCCATTTCTTTCCTTCTTTCTTATTTCTTGTTTTTATATGTCGCAGTAAAAGTGGGTGTGAATGATGAAGGATAAAAAAAGAAACTAGGAAATAGATTTCTCTTAAACGCTTCATCACTCATTTCAGATACAGCTCCTGGAATTGTAAGATTTGACGTAAAAGGGAGATCAAAAAGTTCAGGAAATGAATTTATGTATTTTTAGGATTCAAACGTTTCTTCGATGGAAATCAGAATTTTAAGCAGTGGTTTTTTTTTTTCCCAATAGGAATAGACTCAGCTATCTACTGCATAAATGGGAACTGAGGATTCAGCGCAGGGGGTTCAGTTTTGAGACTGGGGGTGGTTGGATGGAAACCAGAAATAAGCATAGTATAAAATTTTAAAAGATCAGTCTAGCCGCTTCCAGTGGGGTACCAACGCCTTTGGGGGCCGGGAGCCCGGGGCGGGAGTTCCATTATTCCACAATCAAAAAAAAAAAAAAACAGAATCTCCAATTCAACAACCAAAAAAAGGAAATCTTGTTTTTACAACCAAAAAAAAAAAGGAAATAAGCTGGCTGGTGGGACCCCTCCCAGGCGGGGGCCCGGGGCGAACCGCCCCTCCCCTTGGTACGCTACTAGCTGCTTCAGCGAGGAATTTGGGGGTTATTTCTGAGTGAATGGAGTGGTGGAAATCAAAAGAAGAGGGGTCTATGTTTTAAAGGTGGACATCTGTTAGCTACAAACCAAATTTTGAGGAAATCCGGCCAGTGATTTTAGAATGATGTGCGTACAAATTTACGAATACAGAAGAGAAATTGCAGGTGGAATAGAAAGACTGATTGTTCCAAACGACATACTCGTTGTTCCAAACTGCTGTTGTTGTTTTGTTTTGTTTTTAGGCTTCAGATATTTGTAGTCTTCTAATCCCGGTTGTCTGTTTGTGGACAAGTATCATTAAATATCATTAAATTATCACTATATTATACCTCTACAACAATCAAAATAATCGCTACAATTGCGCCTTTTGCATTCGCAACAATCAAATTTATAATAATAATAACGAAAATAAAGTTTCTTACACGTATCAGAAGTCGTTGCGAAGCATTGTGATTAGTTTACCAATCGCTATTCCTACCTTGTTTTATTTTAACAATCGTTACGGTTTTCAAACAGCATTAGGTAAGAAGTGAAGTTTGTCTCTGTCCACACTATGTGACTTTGACGAAAACTTTCAAAGAAAGCAAATTTTCAATCTGTATAAAGACGCAACAATCTACTCAGATACCAGCAACTATAGTCCGTGCATTACATCTGTGAAGACTAGTGAAGAAAGGAAATGATAATGATTGGTTAACTGGATCACGAGAGTTATTGCTTGGTCGCGTCTGGAAAGTCATTGTAAGTTACTTCCGGTGTCTACATCCTATTCGTCCTCGCCCTACAATATATTATTTTTATTATTTTTGTTAGTTTTCACTATTAAGAATATTTTTGCGGCCCCTAGGTTGCAGCTTGCCTGTAAAACATAGGGAACCGCTCTTGCTTTTATGCTTGCTGGATGTCACACTCTGTAGTGGCCAAACAGTTAGAGATATTAGAATGAAACCTTCACCATTGTGTTAAGCATCAAAAAGTAGGTGACCACTTCCAAAAAAATGAGATCTCTAGGACTATTTCATTGATCGGAAGTTGGGGGGGGGGGGTCAAAAGTGGTCGCATCCGATACAGTTTTGTTATAAAATTCGACATTTTATGGAGCCGCTTTGCTTTTGACACTGTCTAAAGCATTAATTATCTTGTTTTTTATTTATTTATTTTCGGTTTCATAAAAAGTTTGTTTCTATGAATATTTCTTTTATCGATGCCGGCTGCTCTCTTTTCATGCCCGGCGTTTCAAACAATGAGCTAGGCTTAGTGGTAAGCGAGGCTTCGGTTTCCTTAGCAATACTGAATACTGAATGAGATAAAATACCTGCTGCTTCAGTCGGTTTACGATAGAGACAGACGAATTGAAATAAAAAATAACATTCCAAATGATTCCTGTCGATTGACCCTTCAAAGTATTGTTGGCAGAAAGAAATATCGGTGTGTGTTCAGCAGCCGCCATGTTCAGAACCATATTCAGAACGGAAGTATGCGGAGTAACTAATGCTCAATCGTTTACCATATATGGAGTTGTCACCTGTCTTCAAAGAATGGCCAGATTATATTACGGAGTAAGCATGAAAATTCGTGTGCGTTTACAAATGAGTGAGGAAATGACGTCATGTATTCATCTTTTGAATTCCATTACTTTGAAATTCCGTGTGTAGCAAATACTATCGTTATGCAAAGAAATATATGAGAAAGGTGAATGGCCTGATGATTTCATGGAAATAGTATTGCTGCAAATACCGAAGAAAAATAATACAAAGAAGTGCAATGAGTTCAGGACTATCAGCCTTATCTCGCACTCAGCGAAGATTCTTCTGCGAATACTGAACAGACGTTTATATTCTAAGGTGGAAGGAGAGTTGGAAGAAGAGCAATTTGGTTTTTAGGAAAGGAAAAGGTATGAGAGATGCAATTGGACTGCTGAACAATCGGCGAAAGATAGCTAGAAAAAAATAAACACGTATATGCAGTATTTGTGGACCTGGAAAAGGCTTTTGACAGAGTGGATTGGAATAAACTTATGGAAATCTTGAAGAAAATTGGTATGGATTGGAAAGAGAGAAGGCTAATAACTAATCTTTATATGAAACAACTAGTCAAAGTCAGGATAGGAGAAAAATTGTCAGAGGGAAGTAGAATAAGGAGAGGGGTGCGACAAGGATGCCCTCTATCACCTACGCTGTTCAACATCTACTTAGAGGAGTTAGTGAAGAATTGTTTTCAGAACATGGGAGGGGTGATAGTAGGAGGAAGAAGAATAAAGTGCATAAGATTTGCTGATGATATGGCATTGTTAGCAGAAGAGGAGATGATACTAAGGGATATGCTACTGCAGCTGAATGACAGCTGTGAACAATTTGGAATGAAGATAAATGTAAACAAGACAAAGACTATGGTTATCGGAAGAAAGACAAAGAAGATAACCTTAAGTATTCGGAATGAGACATTGGAACAAGTGAACAACTTTAAATACTTAGGGTGTACTATAAGTGGTGATATGAACTGCTGCCAAGAAGTCAAGAGGAGGATAGCAATAGCAAAGGAGGCTTTTAATAGGAAAAGGAGCATCTTCTGCGGACCTCTGGAAAAAGAACTAAGGAAGAGACTAGTGAAGTGCATTGTGTGGAGTGTGGCATTGTATGGGGCAGAAACATGGACATTACGACGCAGTGAAGAGAAACGACTAGAAGCATTTGAAATGTGGATATGGAGAAGAATGGAGCATGTGAAATGGACAGACAAAATAAGAAATGAAGCTGTGCTAGAAAGAGTGGGTGAAGAAAGAATAATGCTGAAACTGATCAGGAAAAGAAAAAGAAACTGGTTGGGTCACTGGCTAAGAAGAAACTCCCTAATGAAGGATGCACTGGAAGGAATGGTGAACGGTAAAAAAGTTCGAGGCAGAAGAAGATTTCAGATGATCGACAACATTATGGCAAATGGATCTTATGTGGAGACGAAGAGGAAGGCAGAAAATAGGAAAGATTGGAGAATGCTGGGTTTACAGTGAAGGACCTGCCCTTGGCAGAGAACTATTTGATTGATTGATTGATTCATTCATTTTAGAAAAAAATGTTCTTAAATTTTTGTGAAAATATCCTTAAATGTACGGGAATAAGTTGAAATTGGATGATCAGCCCATTGCCCGGTCACCTTTATCCTAGGAAAAGAAAATTGGTTTTCATATTACAGAGGGTCGGGAAACGATCCAGAGCAAAAACTAAAAAAAAAAATTCCTGACCTTTATCGGGATTGAACTTATGCCACAGCTCAATCTGCAGTAACCCAGTAGCAGACCGTATTGTTGCAACAGTGATATTCTGATCGGAATTGACACATTTGCTTCCTTTTTGTGGCATTAATAAGAACTGAAAATCTCTTGGAAACCAAACAGGAGCCCAGAAGTAAAGCCTAATTCATAGAAACATTAATTCCACCAGAAAATACGAAGTATTAGATTGGATTCTGCAGATAAAGATTCGTGAATAGAAGATACGTTGTTGTTAGAATTTCCAAAGAAAAATTCAATCCCTGTTTGTTTTATTCTTTCTTCTAAAAGCTCGTTATTTTTAATGATGCATTTACTTAACTTTGCGAACAGAAGAAATGAAAAAACATTTTCATAAGTGTTTTTTGAAGCCCAGAAATCTTGAATAGAAGACGACAAATTTGTTTTCTTTTTTGATTATGCTTTAATAACAGAAAAACAATGACAAAGCAAAAAGTATTTCAAAGGTATCTGTAAAAAAGTGAATGAACGTCGGTTGGGTTTTGAAGGAAACTTCATATCTTCCTTGAAGGCACGAATACGATTCACGTTTGCCTTTGATGGAATTTAAGTTAATGAAAAACAAAAATATGAAAAAAAAAATGATTTGTCTGGTAAGCTGATATTTTAACAATTTATGCAGACTTCCAAACCGAAAGTGAGGCTCTATCTGTGTATATCTTTTTGTCCCTTTCGCCCTTTTCCTCAATATAACTTTTGAATCGCTATATGGATCTTCCTGAAACTTGGTGTGCATATTCGAGAGCTATCGGTAATCTACTTTTTTATACCTTAAAAATATTGTACAGATCCTTTTTTTTTTTTTTTTTTTTTTTTTTTTGGAATTTTCCCAATCCGATGCGAGGATCGCTCGATATTTTGGCCCGGTGCCTCGGGCCTTCTTCGGGAGATGTATGTCAATTACATTAAAGTTGGCGCACATCTAACAACTTCCGTTGTTAGTTTCTCGGATAAACAACTTATCCGAGAAACTAACAACGGAAGTTATTCGATTTGCGCCCACTTTAATGTAATTGACATACATCTCCCGAAGAAGGCCCGAGGCATCGGGCCGAAATATCGAGCAATTCTTGCACCGGAGTGAGAAAATTCCTCAAAAAAAAAAGGATCTATACATTATCAAGTTCCCACTTCTCCTTCAGAACCAAACTATTGGAAATATTTTTGAAATTAAGTCCTTGTCGGACGAATAATTAGCGTAAGGATTTTAAAAAATTACCACACGGATTTTTATGTAATTTCTGTTAATATCTTATTGTCTTCAATGAATGAATATTAAATCCATTGCGCATGATGCAACTAAGCCCATTTCAACAAGAAATAACTTGAACCAAAAAAAAAAAGACGAAATTAGATTTGTGTGTACTGTTCGTATTAAATCGCCAAAAAAAATTAAGCCGAAACACCTGAATAAATTGATAAATATTGAATCACAAGGAAATACTGACTACTAGTTTCGGCTTAATAATGGGAGAAGACTTCTTCGAGTAGGCCTAATTGGTTTGCTGCAAAGTCACAGTTTACATACAGAGAGAAACTGAAATAAATGTGGTGGTAGATACCGTGGGGAATCCCCGTAGATGCTTTGCATAGACTGATGTACAGAACATGCAGAGGCGCTGGTGGACAGACTGGAAACCTCGAATGTAAACGTAACCATGCGTAGATGCAATGACTGGCGACAATCAAAGGAACGTCACACGTAAATAGAACTTCCTCCCATTGCTTTGCAGGAACGGAAAAAAAACATTCTGCGTACCAACGATAGACTATAATAAAATATAAATGAAGGCACCATATTTTAAAATGAAGTAGTTTAAAAAAAACAATTAAAAGAATTAAAATTTAAAAAAAATGAATTGAAAATAAAAATAAATTAGATAAAATAAAATAAGCAATGAAATAAAAATAGATGGAAAAATAAAAAATGTCATTATATTTAAATAAAATTTAGTCAACTACGATCGTTTTTTTTTTTTTTTTCACTTCTTTCTTCTTTCTAATCCCGTATTTAAGGATGGATGGGACAGATAGTCATTGTATGCAAAGGCTGAGGGCAAGATGAAGATATTCATTGCATTTCCTACAGAAATCGGGAACATAGAAATCTAACATGAGGGGTTCTGTAAATTTATATTGCAATACAAAGGTGATGAGTTGAATGATGTTGGAATGTGAGATAGTCCGGATTTCTGTTAATGGCCCTACGGTGCTCCGCAAGCCGGTCGAAGATATTCTTGCGATTCTCTCATATAAACAGGAACTGATGATTTTCCCACTTGAGAGCGTAAACGAAACCCTTGACATTCATAGCGAACTCCTTTTTGGAACCGTAAGGAACTTTTGAATTGTGCAGGAAGCTGGAGAAGCGATTATAATATTTCAGGGGCTACAAACTTTACATAATGCTTTAAAAATGCCTGCATGGAAATCTAAGACGTGTAGTTGATTCTTCTTAGTGAGCCTGTTGTTGGACTTGAACAATCTTAAATAAAAATACAAATTTTATTAATTCTTTTCCAGAATATGGAAAAATTGTAACTGCTTGTAATTAGTAGCTGCTAGATTTAGAAATATAAACAATGTAGGACTTTTCGTAAAAAGAGAGAATTTTAAGATAGAAACGTAGATAGAGGGTTCTTTCGAATTTCTTGTAATAGGGGAGATCCGTGTATTATGGACCATCGTGTAATACGGACCATGTTGAAATTTATCTGTTCACCACTCGAGTGAATATTCGCTTTAGTGAATTTTATTGTTATCCAAAGCAGAAGGTGACTTTTACATGTGTGCCTTCATTGGAACGAGTATTAAATTGTGTTTCCGTTTTATATGATCATTGGTGTAACAGATGATTTAGAAAGAATGTATTACTTTCTGCTGTTAGGTAATTTTAATATAATTTTCACGTTAATAGTATCAAATGTACTTATTTTCTTCACAATCCAGACATGTGTTTTATGCGCGCCATTTTGCATAGCGATATGTGATTGGAAACAATGTTGCTTAGTCCATGCGTGTAATATGACCGTGCGCTGTTGTGTAATATGGACCACTGGCTGCTAAGCTTATTACTATAAGCCTGAAGCTTGTTTTATTTAATATATTAAATGAAAGGCACAAATTAGGGCTTGCTTAATGTCCATTCAAGTCGTATAATTTTTTTCAAAATTCGACCCATAAGGGGGGGGGGGGGAAGAGGGGCAAATTTTAAAATCATTTTATCTCACAAACCAATCCAAATAAAATCGTGAAACTTCACATGTCTACAGTATGACTACTGTTTAGTGCATTATAATGAAAGCTTGTTTTTAAAAATTATTTTAATTAATTTCTTGTTATGTTTTGTTTTTGGTTTACTCGGTCCATATTACACGAACGTATCTGTAATACGGACCACCGACCAACGAAAATAAAAAAAATGTTTCCTGCAATTATTAATAGTTACCAGAGTACTTTACCGCGTTTGAACCACGTAGCTTATAACTGTTATGAGCAGTCAACAAATTAAATCTTTTTATTTTAAAAATTTATGTTTTATGAGTATTTCTGCTTGGGGGGTCCGTAATACACGGATCTTCCCTATTAGTTGAACACTTAAATACGCTTTATCTAATTAGAGCTCATCTGTCAGATACAGAATCGGTTGATACTCGTTGACGTGATGTTGTTTTGACTGGTTGAAGTCTTCTGATTGGATCACTCAAGACCTTAGCTATTCTAATTTTCTAAAACAGTCTCCAGTCAGAGTTAATTTATTCATTCATTAGATTCTCTCAAAAATAAAATTCACATTTCATTACTTTTAAATAGTAATTGTTTTACTTTTAAATAAATAAATAAATAAAGAAATTACCCTATAATTTCTTTTGTATTTACGCGTTATAAATCCATCAAAGGCGGAGAGAAAAGGATTGGTGTAGCTAAAGGAAGTAAGTTAGAAATTGTAAAAACCAGTTTCAAGTTGTTGTTTTTTTTTCAAAGGATTTTGATTAAAACCTTTAGAGTATGAAGATTAATTAATTAATTAAGATTTTATATAATTAATATTTACTGATAAAGATAACTAGCAACAACATATGAAATAAGGAAACATTTAAATAGTGTTCTGAGTTTATTTGAGTAGATAGATTTAATTGAGTTTATTTTTATAATTTATAAAAATAATGTAATTAGTATAAGTTGTTATTATTGTAAGTCTATTTATAAATTATTACAATGATCAAATAACACACAGGAAAAAGATTGGTAAGATGCTACATATCCTCATCATTGGGAACTCTTTGGTAAATAATTACAATAAAATATACATGATGACACAGTATCAAATATGATAATACAGTAAATTGTTACAATAAGTGAACTAGTTTTATGAAATACATCTTAAAGAAGATATAAACCATGAATTACTAAGACAGAAATTGCAGCAGTATTACGAGACTCGTAGATCTAGTTAGTTGTTTGTATTCTCCGATAAAATACAGTTCTGTAACTCTTTTTTTTTTCCAAGAATATTTTAACTATTCTAAACAGCAAAATCCTTTACATGCTAAGCGATCGCTAGCGGGGATTAATTGATTGGCCTTATTATTCATTTTTTTATGTTTTGATTTTTTTTTAATGTGGAGGGCCGTTGTGGTGTTTGCTTTTGTTTTCTTTATAAGGTATCCTGCCCAAATAACGCCACCTTAACATTTAAATTATTGTAAGTCTGGAAATAAGTTGTATCGAAACACGAAAATTATGACCAAGAAAGTTTAATCTTATGTTTGAAGCATACCATAATGAAACATATGATAACTTTTACTGGAGAAGTAAGAGAACTCAAATAAAAAAACTTTGCAAACTGGCGTTATTAGGAACACCTGGTCCAATTAACGTCACCTACTTTCTAGTAACTTATTTAAATTTAGAATTATTCCATCATTGTAAACATTATTTGTACAAAATTACAGTAAAAAATAACTAAATTTGACTTTCTGTAAAAAATAATAAAAAAAATCACTTGAAATTAACGTAGTCTTTCTAATCTGTAGCTAAAACAAAAGAGGAAATGTAAAAATTAATTAATTTCGGCATTTTCCGATTATAAAAGCAAAATACAGTAAAACCTTGTTAAGTCGTCACCCGGATATGTCGTCACTCCGTTTAAGTCGTCGTTTTCCTTTGGTCCCGACAAGATCTCATACATAATAATGTAAAGTAACCCTCCTTTACCCGTCACCAAATTTAATTCTACTCCGGATAACTCGTCACCCTCAAAATGGTCAAAAGCATCTTTCTTCTCCATTTTGCATGCTTCGTGTTCTTTTCAGCCCCGCCCCTTCACTTTAAGAAAGCCAAGCCTTTACGGGGAATTTTAGACCAAGTCTGTCTCTTCATTCCTTTCCTACCCCTTCGGAGGATTTGGGTTATTGTAATGTCGCTGCTAATCATTCAAAACACACTTCTCGCTGCGACTCTGACGCGAGTAGACGTTTTTCTTGACCGCTTCTGAGTGTGACTTCATTTCATAGCCAGTAAGTCCCGCTATAAGGGCTGTTTTCTCTTGCAATTTCGTAGTTCGATTACGATTTTAACATGCAAGGGAAACGAAAACTTACCTCGTTATCTTTTAAAGAAAAAAAAAGACTTAATTATACTTTTTGAAAAATCAAATGTTTCGAAAACAGTTTTTGCCAAAGAACACCATATTTCCAGGACTACATTAAACGATATTCTTTCATCGAAACAAGTAATTGAAGAAGCTCACTGCAAAAACAAAGGAAAGAGAATGAGGAAATCGAAGTTTGACGAGATCGAGGAGGTTTTAGTTCGATGGCTAAAACATGCCAGATCGAAAAATGTGCCGATTTCTGTCATGATTCTCTAAGAAAAAGTCATGGAAATTGCTAAGGAGTTGAACATTGAAGATTTCGGCGGTAGCAAAGGTTCGCTGAAACGTTTCAAAGACAGATATTGCCTTTCTTTTAAAACGATTAAAATGTGATTACTATAAAAGTGTTTTGTTTTTTTTTATTTTCTACTCATTTTCCACTCATTCATTTGCATGTATTGGTTTCTGAAAATCTTGTTTTTCTCACCGAATCCTACAGCAATTCATAAAAATATTTTTTTTTCCAAAAATTCCCACTCTACCTAAGTCGTCACTCCGCTTAAGTCGTCAAAAATGTTTGGTCCCTCGAGTGACGACTTAACGAGGTTTTAATGTACTAAATAAGATAAAAATCTATATTTTCATGAAACATATTAGTAACTTATAAATGTCGTACGTATCCAAAAATCGTATATGTAGACCATTAACACCACCATGGCGTTAAAGCGCTACTGAGCACATGGATCACATGATACACTTGTTTGTCTACAATTTCCGAATTAACAGTTAACTTATCTACATAGAAGAATCTTCAAGAATCAAGAAAATATATAGTTTTATGTAGTTAATGTTTGCTGAACATTAAAAAATATATATTTTATCTTACGTTGATATAGCAGCAGCCTTTCAGAACCAGTCCTCGAGAAGGTGGAAATATAATTTCACTCGAAAATGTTGGCGGTCTGCTAGTATCTCACTTCAACACTAGATGGCATGTCAATGCAAACTACTTTAGAGCAGTATCGCCATCTTTTATATTTATGAAGAATTAGATAGGTGGCGTTAAAGGTATACATAAAGGTGGCGTTATATGGCTGAGGTACTTTATGTTTTCTAAGTTCACTGAGATGTAAGATACTGGGCGGATCCAACTGACTTTGATCAGGAAACCTGAAATAGGCTGTCTTGGATTCCCGGTATCATTAATTTCCAAAAACAGATCAGTGAACTCTTAGTCTTGCGCTTTTTTGATTTATTTCTTATGTATTTCTCAAAATTAACTACTGTCAAGCTACCATATTTACATTTAAATTCAAATGTTTAACACTTGAATTTAAAGGTTGAATTCAAAGGTTTCAGGCTTCTTATAAGCCTCTTGCAGTGACTTGTAAGTGATTTCCTGCAGGCCGCCATGTTAACTTAGACCCCTCACAACTCTTATACCCCTGGCTGTCTGCCGCTACAAGTTTGGTGGTTGACTTAGATATGGAAGATCTTTCGAATGCACCTGGTCTGAACCGGCAACTCCGGTGACGCTATCGTGACCTTTACTTGTCAGTATGATGTTTCCTATTCGTGTGGATGTGTGTCCTCCTATTAACTTTTTAACCGCTGTATGAATCTTCTTGAAACTTGACATAGATATTCGTGGATTAGGGTCGATCTAACTTTTCTATTTGAAATCTTTTCCAACTGGGTCATCATCGAGAAATTTCGAGAAATTCTCGTAGTACGAGAAGGCGACTAAAATTCCCGAAGAAAAGCATTGGAATCTAAACAATGAATTTCTATCTTATTTCAATCAATACTTGATTTTTTTTAATCAATGAATTTTAATCACCTTTTTAGTTACTCCGTTAACTAGAGGGGGATTTGCTGTGTTTAAGGTATTACAATTTTGTAAGAAAATAATGCGGATTTAATTTTTTTCAGAAAAATGAAAATTTGTATTAAACTTATTTGTATTTAGTAGATATTGTAATGATTTTTACTCACTGTATATATTCGCATTTATCTTTTTATAATAGCCCTATTTATTCATTGTATATTCTTATTTATCTTACGTTTATAATTGTAATTATCCTTAATCAGCATTTATTCTATTATCAATTGTGTATTCTAATTTTTACAGTTTCTTATTTAATTTCGTTATTTATTCAAATTTTCCGTTGAGCGTGCTTCTTATCTCTGATTCGTTGTTATTTAAAAAAAAACAATTTAATTTATTTAACTTATTTATTTTTATTTTAATCCACCAATAGAGCAGGGCACCCAATCACAGCCCTTGTACATAAACTATTTGAACCCCTACAACACACGAATAAACAGATCTTGCCAGATCTTATTCGAGTCTAATTTCACGTACCAGAAGCCGCAAACATTCGCCACAATATTAGAATGTGAAAATAAACATAAATATTTCGTTTTGCACGATTTTACTACTTATATATACTACTTAATTTTACTGCTAAATTAAAAGAAATATTAAGAAATAATTATTAAAGAAATACTTCATAAAAAAAGGAAGCTTCAAATGCTTCAGACTTTACTTTATTCTCTAGTTTTTAATTAAACTTGTGAATAGAAAAATAACGTCAACATAGTTTTATTAAATTAAAACGCTAAAACTGTTTGTTAAGATGTAATTTAGTTATTGCATTTAAAGTAATTCCAATGTAGATATTTCAGTAATTACCACACATAGAAATACATTGTTAATGTCATTATTTAAACAGTATAATTACTATTAGAATACACCTGATGAATGTTTACGTGTCTTTTATATATGGAATAACTTTTGATAATATTATGATTCTCCTTCAATAACGGTAATCAGTAGATAAGAAACAAATAATGCTTGTCTACGATTTTTATTGATAAACTTTTATCTTTGAATATAGAATATTAAGTCGTTATTGTGAATTAGAGGTCTTATTTACAACTTTCAAAGTATTACAAAGTTGCATTATTCTTTGTAAATTTTAAGATTTTTAACCTTAGACAGTACGTAAGAAACAAAAACAAATAATCAACATCTTCCTGTAGAGAGTAGTAGAAAAAGAGAAATATTGAAAATGTTCAATTACCCATTCACGCCTTGAGCTATCGTCAAAGTGAATCTTGGACAGTTGTTTCGTTCTTGTTAAGACTTATCAACGAGCCAATTCTTTTGTCCTTACCTACTTGCCGTCATTCCACGCAAGCTTCTTTTTGAATGTCATTTCTCTCTGTCTCTGTTCATTCTTTGTGGGTTTTTTTGTGGTTCGGTTGTCCATTCAAGAAGTACAAAAGAAAGTCGACTTTCTTAAAATGTTATTTCTTAAAATTTTTTTTTTTTTTTTTTAAAGCATGAAAACAGCAAAACAACTGTAAGCCAATATTTATATTTTTACTCACGTACATTTGTAAATATAAATATATTTTTACATATTTACATTTGTACATTGGGTTCGGTATTACGTATGCAATTTATAGTACTTTTATGTCTCCGCCCCCCCCCTTCCGCTCTTGTAAGCAAAAATAATCAGATGCCCGACCCACCTCGTTATGCTTACGTAAGATTTGCCAAAACATTTTCAGTTAATATCACTGAAAAATAAATTAAAACAGCCGAAATTACATGATTCCTGAATTGAAATGTAACAAATTAAATATAAAAGAATACATGAAATACTAAGGAAAAAAGTATTTAGCGCAGCGCACACTCTTTTGCATGTTTGTCTCTCTCACGTAAACATTGCTGTTATCCTCCTTCCTCTTGTCAGCAAAAATAAACAAAACTTGAACCCCCCACTCCCCTCTTAATGCTTAGCCCACGTAATTCTTGAACGATTCTATTTGTATATAATTTCATTTATCAATATAAATACAGTTTTACACATATCTTGGTTAACGACGGTAATTCGTTCCAGGATTATCGTTGTTAACCAAAACCTTTGTTATCCAAGGCGCGATTTTAAATTTCATAAAAAAATAATGAATATCATTTATTCATTTATATTTGCTACAAAACTTTATCATTAATAAAATGAATAGTTCATGAATAAAGTTTTTAAATGTCAATCTTCACCAGAAGGACAAATTGTCTGTAAAGAAAATATAAATGATGTAGGTTTGAATATTTTGCAAATTTTAAATGCGATTTTCTCAAAAACTATTGACCGCCACCAATCGACGAAGCTCCGTAAACCAAAGCATGGGTCGTTACCCAAGACCTTTTTGTTTACAGCAACACGTCGTTAACCAAATACATCGTTAACTAAGGCCGTCGTTAACCAAGATACCACTATTTACATTTATACCTAACTGAATACGAATATTAGGCATTTTCCATTTAAAAAATAAATAATTCATTGAGCATTATTTACTGATGGTTTTATCAAGCCATGCGCAATTGATTAGCTAAAAAGATTAATTCCCATTTGTTACGACAATGAAATATTGATCGAAATGTGTAGCTAAGGTTCATTTCATTTCCTTCCAAAACTGATTTCTCTGTACGGATGCGCTTGGAATGATTTCCAATGGAAAAATAAGATAAACTGTAGTCCTTAAATATGCATATCAAGTTTCAAGAGGAGCCATCCCGGTGTCAAAAGTTGACTCGCACACAGATTTGACGAACTTCACTTTTCTAAGAAATCAGGCTAAAAATTATCAAGCTTTGATTCTTTTTTTATATTTTTCAATGTAGATAATATTTTTGAAAATTTATCCATGATATGCTTTTTTCTCGAATGATTTATCAATAACGGTGATGTTGAGGTCGGCTATTCTTATTTTTAAACATGGTTCTCTGTTGAAAGGATTCCCGATTGGTTTCGAAGATACTTTTTTCCTCTTGACGACAATTTCATCCCAACCTTTACATTGCTCTGATTGTGTTCAAGAGATCTGGGAATTCCAATGGCATTTCCAATATATTTCACTTGATTGCATCCGGTTTTTCCAATACCTTTATTAGGAACAAAATGTAGCTGGGGAATATGTTTTTTGCTTTTCGTTGTTCTCAAAACATTCTTGGAAAATCTTCTGTTTGTGTATCTATACCGACCGATATCTCCAAATAAGCTACTCCTGGATTAAATCAATTGAATTCAACAGAGTTGAGATAGGAGACAGTTCCTACCAGTTGGAGAAATTGGGCATATGTCTGTCTGATTTTAATAAAATTTGACATTGAAAGGTTTTTTATGTATTTTTAAAGGGCAAGTATACTCAATTAATTCTACAGTTGCAAATGAAAACGATATTTTACCTTTACATGACATTTTATCTTTTACACAAATTGAAAGATTTAATGAAATGCTGCTTTACATTCTCTTACATACGGGGTGACCCTGAAATGTGTTTTCAAACTTAAAGGTTGTATTCAATCATGCAAAAAAACCCAAATAAATGTCATATAAACATCGGTCTAGAAACGCTTTATTTCCAAGATATGAACGATGCAACAATACAGAGGTGTTAGCCGTACAGTCGCTCAGTTTCACAGAAAGTGCTCGAAATGTCCTCCACCGGTCGCAATACACGCAACACAACGCCGTTCCATCAACTGCCGAACAGGGATTGTGCACATCGAATTGTATTGCACCCATGCACTACGCGATCATGCAGTGCGTGGGCGTCAGGAACCGGTGTAGTGCGTACAAATAACCGAGTAGAACTTCTCTCTCTCTGATTGGTGGCTCTTCTCTCATTTGACAGACTATAATAGTTCGTAACTTCTATTTACTTGCATGTATAGCAGCATTGCTTACGATATTAGCTTTAATGGTTTTTGAAATCTGCTAATTTTTGGATAATATTCTGTTTAATATATCTTGTTTATATAACAAGACAGCTTATACTTTATTTCATACGAGTAATAGCTTTCAGGAAAGTTATTTCATTTGGAGCCATTCAAGAGATCATTTGTTTCTGAAATAGCTGATGGAAACTAGAAGACCAAGATTTAATACTACGAAAATCTGTGTTGTATTATTACGCAATTCTCTATTGAATTCCGCGTTTTTATTGTTTTACTATATTAAGTGTATATATGTTTCACATTTTTCTTTGAAGTTGCGACAGCTGATTCACCGAAACAACTCTTGCGAAGAGACACTTCAACTTCAAGGTCCAAATGGCATCAGTTTGTTTACGGATACGTTGCATCTCTTTATGTTATGCTCTGCGATGAAGTGTGCAATAAGCTACTTATAACTTTTAATTTCTTTTTTTTTTCGTGAGATTAAAATATAAGATATTTTATAATGGCGGATAAAAGTGCAATAGAAGTCAGATAAATACACAGGCGTATCCAGGATTTAGAATCGAAGGGCTCATACATTCTGTATAATATACGATAGTCGTAATCGTTCAACCCTCGTGACCATTCTCGAATGGGGGAGAGGGATTACAGACAAACCAACCAAAAAAAAAGATAAAAAATCCTGGTTTTTCTTTTATTTTTGAATGAAAGTATTAAAATCACATATATGATTTTAAAAATACAAAGAATATTGAGACTATGCATATCTTATTAAGACTGGGCGATATTTTACCAAAGAAGATGACCAGTCAACGAGGTACCCCAATAAAAAGTTTGGAGTGATGGCACCAATCATTTGGAATCTAATAATTGTGTAATTATTTTAATTATATATTTGATGTAGAACCACTTGCTAATTAGTTGACAATGATATTCCGTGTAGAATGTCGAAAGCTCCTGTAGTGTATGTTTATTTTTAATTGTATATATAGGTTTTAAATTGTACATAGTCTCAATATTCTTTGTATTTCTTTCATTATGTTCCTCGTTTCTTTTACTTATCCTGCTCATGTACATTACGGTCATCGTTTCCTTTCCCTTTGTTTGACAAACAAGTAAATTTATAAATTTAAATAAAACAAATAAAAAAAAAATCATTTATTTCGTCTACATTCGTTTTATAGTTAACATAGTAGAATATATTCACATGGGCAAATGAAATAGCTTTTTGCCTTGGAGTTCTGACAAGAAACATTGCGTGGGAAATATTTACAGTCGTCGCCAGAATCATTTCAGAAGATAAATTTAGATGCATTTTTTTTTTTTGAAACTCTGGGAAACTCAGAAACATGAGCAGAAATTGATGCTTGAAATGCTCGTAAGGAGAAACTACTTCACTAGAGCAACGGAATTCCTGCTGTTCTGGTTTCATTTCGCCGATTAATCACGGAATGCCATATACTGAGGCAGGCTAAAAAACGTATTTTTTTAAAGATTTATAAAGTTCTTGTTTTGTAGATTAGTTTTGAATACGAAAGTGAAACTCATGAAATCATTGTGTGTATGTGTTCCCCTAATAACTGTGGATGGACCTTCTTCAAACTTGATATGCAGATTCGAGGATTAAGAACGACCTAACTTTCATATTTGGAATCTTTT
>JAFIDM010008419.1:49003831-49023371 GCA_023159025.1 Thereuonema tuberculata | reverse complement strand
ACTGTTGTACTGTATAAGGCAGCAGTTAAGCAATATCTGAAATTGTTCTGTAATTATATATTACCTTACCCGCAAAACTTTTAATTTTCGAGTGCTAAATGCTGAGTTTTCACGGAGGAACTTGACAGCAAAGTCGACAAGAGAGTTTGTTAAATTTCAGTTCAGGCATGCGTGTTTCTTTCCCTACCACTGTTCCAAAAAGGCATAGAATAGATCTTCTCCAGCCTGCCCTTGAATTCCATCTGCTTTTCCACTACCTATCGCGCAGTGAAAGCAACGTGAAGTCATTACAGAAAACTCTGTAATTTACTCCATACACTGAAGAAATGTGTTTGATTTATTGAAGTAGCGAACTGATTTAAGTGCAAAAAACAAACAAACAAAGAAATTAATTAATTTCGAAGAACTTAAATCCTGCTTTCCTTACAATTTGAGATGGGACATTTTCCTGTTTTTTTTTTTTCTTTTTTTCGTTTTTTTTTATTATGATAACGACGAAAAACGAAGTACATGTTTATACTACAGTAAAAAGCCGATTATCCGGAACTCAATTATCCGGATTGATTTTCAGCAAAAAGAAATTAAAAATACTTTAAAAATACTGTGTTTAAATATTTGTAGCTTTGGTTCTTTTAATACATGCAGTACAACAGTTTCACAATAACATGTTGCTAGAGTCATTTTCACTTATGTTTCAATCATCCGGATCATGCCAATCCCCAATTAATCCGGATAATTCTAGTTCTGCTGTGTTTGAAAAAAAATCTCCTCGCAAGTGGATTCATAGAACATTAGAAGTCGTTATTGAGAATTTTAAATAACATTGTATCATTCTATTCTATTTGGCCTTGTATGTAAGTCCACAGCGGGACGAAGACGTTCCCCCTAAGAACGGCTGGAACTCTGGTCATAATCACCCATACTGACCTGGCTACTGGGGTGATGGGAAGGGAAGAGAAAGGGACAGAGAAAAAGAGACAAACGCAGGAAAGGAAATTGAAACAGCCAAGTCACGACCGGGAATCGAATCCGGGTGCCGACATAACGCCCGCACGGCAGACCGCCGTCTAGACCCCTCGGCCACGCCGGCACGGCTACATTGTAACCTAATTAAACAAAATTATTTCATATTCCATTTTGTATTTACGTACTTCAAGATTTATTATCTTGTATTACTGAATATATCTGAAAAGTAAGATGGGAATAGATTAGACAGCATAATATTTTCACATCTATTCAAGCTACGAACTAAATTCAATTAAATGTACGTGTACTTTCCATCTCTATTCTCTTTCCCACAGTTTGGCATAAGGCTATCATTAAGCCTTTAGCTAAATAATTGTACTGGGTTTATGCAATTTTCTAAATTTTAAGAACTGGTCCAATAAAGAAAAAATGCCTTTTAATAAAATGTTTTAAGACAACCATACAATTCTATAAACAACATCTAAATTTTTTCTCAATGGTTTTCTATCTTTGTTGGTTAGTGGCCAGGAATAATGGGTGTGTTTAAGCTTTGTTTAACCTTTATTTTGTTGTATTTGGTGATGTTTCGAGAATCTGTAAGTGATTGCAGCTTTAAGTTCTCTCGAATTTTCTCTGTTATTTTTTATTTGTTTTACTAAACTTAATGAAGAGGATTGATTTTAAACACTTAAGAGAATCCAGTTAATTAGGGCTTCCTTCTTTTCAAACAAAGAAAAGGTAGGAAGAAAGAACAAGATTTCCCAAGAAAAAGAAGTAAATATTGATTTTAAATCCAAAAAAGAACGTAAACTCTTTTGAAAATTACTGAATAAACATCATTTTTTTAAAATTCTTTTTTTCATTAATTGCTTCTTTAAATGTAAACAACAGATTAATCTTTTCAATTGATTTCCATTACGTGGTTTCAATATTAAAATGATGGAATGATTTCCTGCAACGCGATGGGTAGAATTAGCACTGACACGTGACACTCTCTTGTGGGAATAGGGTAGTGGGATTTTTAAAATCGATTTGCGTGTGGGATGGAACGCATGTGGTCAAATGGCGTGGAGATGTGGATTTTCCATCGAATTTTCTCAAAATCCTGCGAGTCTTCGATCCATTTGATAAAACAATAAAGTTGACAAAACTCATAACCTCAATTCTCGTTAATTAAACAGAATGTGATAACAGCTTTTCTCAAGCTGTTGTGCATGGCTACTTGTAAGATGATATGAAATGAAGGGACAAAGCAAAAATAAAATCAATATTTATTAAAAGAATAATTTATCTCTCAAATTGCATGTATTTTTATTTAATACAGTAAATTTTCGAAAATTTCTTTCCGCTTTTCTTCTTCAGGCCATTATTACTTTGAAGCTCAAACAATTAGTTTCTCAACAGAATGAGGAGACATGATATTAATCATAACAACAGATTAATATTACAGTTTACATTTAGTAGGTCCAGTAAACAACTTCAGTTCTTACCTCATAAAATTTAAATTATTATTATTAACAACAACATCTAAAAATGAGATTTACTATTTAAATATTACAAAGAAGTGATATTATTATTTAACACTCTCAATAATCAAGTTTTTTTAAATTCTACTGTTTTATAAGAATTTAGATGTTTATTTATTAAACCAATATCCAAATTTATTAACCTATTATCAATTTCAAAATCATCGTAACTTTTTAAATTATTTGTTTTTGAATTTCTTATTATCAAACTTTCAATCAATTTCCTTGTGTGGTTTTCTTTTCGATGTCTAATATTTTTATTTTTGTGGTAGGTCTATATCCAAATTTATAACAATGTTCCGATATTTCAGATACATCAATAATTAAAATTAAGCCACACCAAAATTTTATCAACTTATATTCGGAAACGAACAAATTCTTCTACGTTTTCTGTTTCATGTAAAAAATAAATCTGTCACTTGAAAAAGATCGACAGGTCCGATCGAAACCTGGTCGAGATTTTAAAACTACACCTTTCATAAAATGAAATGTAGAATTAATAAGACAAAGTAATTATAGAAGTAACATTTTATACAGAATAACAGTGTACGAGTCTAAATTTATTATTAATATTCATTGCGTCCGTTCTGAACTTTCAAGACCAAAGCGAAATACAGGCCGCTGCGCTGAAAATAAAAACGTCACGATAACAGTCCTATAGGTGACCTATCAGTGCAATGCTATTAAAAAAAAATCTTCTATTGTACAAGCGCCGCAATATTGTCAAAATACGATTAAGAAAACTTGTAATTTTCTTTTCAATGCCGTGGCCTGTATCTTTAGTTGGCCTTCTGTAGCTTGCAATAGCATTAACTGTTATAATTCAAAGCTGTTTTTGTTATTAAGTTATATATATATATATTATTAACTTAAATGTTAGAAATGTTAAATTTAGAATCACCTACGTTATTGCTTGAGTTATGGTACCCAGAAGATTCTATTAGGAACAGAAATCTGCAAGACATCAGATTCATACAAAACAATTAAAATGAATTGTGGGACTTTACTTTTGCAGAAAGTTGTATTTTTTTTTCCTCGGCAAGAATACGATAAAAATTCTCTTAATATTAACCTTATTATCAAAATTATAACAGCGTTAAAGAGTGAAACAAATGAAATTTATAAGAATTAATTTTGCTATTTCTTTCTCCTTTAAGAACAAGTAGTCTAAATAAAATAAAATAAAATGTAAAGATCTTTACTTTTTCAAATGCGAAAATTTGTTAGCACTTCACATTCCTTCTTTCATGTATCGACATTGCAAGTATTGATCGGGAATAATTAATGTCCGAAGCCTTATCGAAGCAGCTATTAGTTGATAAGTGATTTTGGCAGGGAAGACAGATCATCTGTCATGAACATTGAAATGATAGCAAGGCCTAAAGGAACAGTGCTTCCAATAATTAAAACAAAATCCAATTGAACACTCTAGTGCTTCTAACTTGTGTGAAGTCATTTTAAGTATTTTTTATAAATTCAAAAGCTAGATTTAATGAATAAATCAATTTCCTACAAAAAAATATTAAAAGCTTTGTTAATCTATTTTCCTAGAAAATCAAGGCTTACGAAATTAGCGAGTCTGTGCATATGGTTGCGTATCTGTGGATGGATCTTGAAACTTGGTATGAATATTTAAGGATTTTAGCAAGATTCATCTTAAATCGATATCATTAAAATTCAAATGTAGTGACCAATTTACACAATTAGTTGTAGTAAAGCAACTAGTAAAAAAGAAGTTCAGTGAGATTTTTCAATTTTCAAGTAAATAAAACTGATAAAAAAAAAATGAATTAAATATGTTTCATAAAATAAAATTATAGAACACAAAGAACACAAGAAAAAAATAAATTATTGGACGGAACCAAAAGTTCGTTGGAATTTTTTTCTCATTCGTTCAATCGTAACATCTGTGATTTTATAGTCAATAGAAATCTGGAAATTGTCTACACTTGTACAGTTATGTTGCTTATTGATAATTTCTTTATTTAGCTATCTTGAAATAATCTAAGTGATATTTCTATTACAGAAAGTATTTAATAGAAGTATAATTAAGTATATTTTCGAAATGAAGCTTTACTGTTTCCGAAAACGCAAAAGTGCAATGCAGACTTAGAAATTGTGTATAAGGAAGTTGATGTAAATATCAGAACGTTCCAAAAGTAATTTGCCAAATTTAAAGAAGAAGACAATTTTTCTTTAAAACGTGCACCACCCTCCACAAGGCCATCTACCTTCCAAGACGAATCAACCAAAGAATTTTCACTTCACACACTTAACACAAATCTCACCGAGATTAAGAATTTCCTATCCCTAAGAAACTTTGCTGAAAACGAATAAATTGAATGAAAACGCGGTCTAGACCAGTGGTGCATAACCCGTGGCCCTGTAGTGTCAAACTTAAAATTAAATTTGAGTCTTGAAGTTGCTGTCAACAGATACATTGAAAATGTCGTAACTTGCAATAGCAACTGAATCAGACTTCACTATTGGAATGTTGGTATGAAACACAACTAACGCATTATTTGGTAATTTGAAGTTTATGTAAATTATATTTATTATTAATTATTATTATAAAAATGGCACTGTCAAATCATTAATTAGTAAGACTTATTATGCAAATACAAGTTATTAAATATTATTATTATAAATGACATTATCAGATCATTAATTATTGAGATTTAGTAAGGGTTGGGGGCGTTGGAGGATGGCCCTCCATCAGAACTTTTATAAAAATATTAGCCCTCAGACTTTCTAAGGTTATGCATCTCTGGCCTATATAATGAAATAGCAATGTAATGTAATGTAATGTAATGTGGTGAATGTGGGTGGTAGGGAAGCCGAGCACCACGACCGTTGTGAAATCCCACGGAAAGAAGGACAGACGGAGAGAAAGACTGAGAAAAAACGGTGGGAGAAGTGCAGGGGAAATGGGAGAACCCCGAGAAAACCTGCCCAGCGCGGATCGTCAACCATCTCGAAATCCACATACGAACCGAACCTCGATACTGAGAGGTGAGAGGCCAGTGTCTTAGCGACAACGCCAGCCATGCGGCCGACAATGGAATAGCAACTTTAAATTTTTTCTACGAATTCTTTTTAATTGAAAACCTCTTGATTATTATCGATTTCGGGATATTTCTTTCCTTTCTTTTTTTCCATTTAGACTAAAAGTATTTTTTTAGCAAGTTTCAGCTAAGCTTATGACGGTTTTCTTTAGCTTTTTTGATCAATGATTTCACAAGACTGTAAAGTTTCATTAAACCCTTCTCTGTCATCCAATTGGGATTAGATGTTCCATTTAAAAAACCACTTGACTGAAGAATCTTTATCTCAAAGAAGTAATTCCTTGAGCGAATAGAACAAAAAGAAGTAATTACAGCCGTTTGTTTTTTTTCATTTGTCGGCTTCTTTGACGGATGTAGATGTGAAATGGAAAACAGAAGATTTCAAGTCGAAGAAATGGAAAACGTAAATTCTATTACTTGAGAAGGAAATTGAAAATTTTAAGACAGACTTCAAATTATTGCTGCTTTAAAAGAAAAACTTTTAAAAAGACTTTTTTATTTTTCATTGAACCGCTTTGTATCCTAGTGCCATGCAGGATAATATAAGTTATTCTAACTTTTCTAGTTAAAAAAAAGTTAAAGGGGTCGCCACAATAGGTCTATGCAGGCCCACGGGAGCGCGGGAGGTAAGGCTCCCGGCGTTTCATGACCAACGGGACTAGGTTGAGGTCGGGAGGTCAACCCGACGCCCGCCTGCCTTTAACTCCCGGGAAAGAAACCCGGTACCCATTCTACAGAGGGTACCATTCAAACGGTTGTGTTCTTAAAAGCGACACTGATATTGATTGGCGCGCAAAACTCATTTATTCAAGCTGTTGTAATTCATTAAGTCAAATACAGTTTTCACCACGGCCTTTTCAGCGCACAGACGGGCTTGCAGTAGAGTTGCTGTCGCCCAAGCATTCCCAATGACCTTGAACCGGAACCAGAAGTGGCCACATAAGATCGAATTATCGTCTTAGTTCTCAGCATAATTGAATATAGGTCGAAACTGTCCTTTAACTGTAAACATGTATTTTTTAATACCTTTTACTTTTTTACTTTTTTTTGTGTGTGTGTCGGTTCGATTATTTCTTTTAATGTCATAATTGGTATAGATAGATCCTAAATTTGTCCAGGTACCACTATTTTCGCGACCCTGGTCTATAGCCACCTAAAACCAGAAATGGCTGGACTGGAAGTCTGATATTTCTAAACCACTAAGCCATGAGGAATCCGAGCAACATGAGGAAATGGATTTATGGCTGCCGATTTATGGCTGTATACGACACACAAACATGGGAATACATACCGTCACAAACATAGTTCCCCTTTACGGTGCCACTAAAAATGTCACACTGGAATATGTGTGCGATTGAAGAAATAAGTTTATTGTTCTTATTTTCTGATCGATCTTTACTGAAAAATAGTAATTTTTATTTTGAGAAATTCGCTAAGGACCATACTTGAGTTTGTTTATAAACGTAAATTGCATTGATAAGTAACTATATGTTGTCATTTCTATTCTAGTAAAATAATATTGAATGGAAGGAATATGTTTATATGTACATATATACATATATACATACATACATGTATACAGGGTGTTTCCGAACTTATATTAGAGAAGAATATAGTAGATATGAAATCAAACAGTTTTCATTAAGTAATGTGTGTCCACATTGCACCGATACCCCACTACAGTCGTTTTAGTGTTGGGGCTGATAGACAGTCATTCATGGAAGAGCCATTGCCACCTGCGTATTTGGAGTGTTGTGTATTAAAGAAAGATGCTCAAAGTGACGCCGCACTTGTTGTACACAACAGTGGCATCGCTGGAGCATTGACATTCGTTCAAAAATGCCAATTGTAATACGGATTGTATTGCAGGCTTCGGCAAT
Source organism: Thereuonema tuberculata (assembly GCA_023159025.1). NCBI lineage: Eukaryota > Metazoa > Arthropoda > Chilopoda > Scutigeromorpha > Scutigeridae > Thereuonema > Thereuonema tuberculata. The sequence goes on along the minus strand of JAFIDM010008419.1, from coordinate 49,015,934 downwards.
TCGTTGATGCAGTTCATTGACTATATCGATTTGTGTGTCTCTTTAAATGGCCCTAACAGAAGAAGTTAGTCGGATTAAGATCCGGCGATCCTGGAAGCCATGGGACCACAACACTAAAACGACTGTAACGCCGTATTAGTGCAACATCGGATACACATTACTTAATGAAAACTGTTTGTTTTCGTATCCTCTATCTACCACATTCTTCTGTAACATAAATTCGGGAACACCCTGTTAATACAGATTTATTGTATAAATATTAAAAATGTTAAAAAAAATGTGTATTTTTGTCATAATTGACTGAGCCCGCGAAATCTTGCTGTTCCACAAGAATATTTTTCTTCTCTGCTTGTATGCATATCACGCTAAAACGATTGTGCGGATTTCCATAAAATTTGTTGTATTAGCTATGTACAGTCCTACTTAAATAAGGGGACGATTATTTCGGTCTCCCACTCCTGTTTTCAAAATTGATCCCCTCTCCCAGAACTACATGTTCAGTTCCAGTACACAATGGATAGGTGAGCGTGTATAATAAAAATAGTTGGAATATCAGTTAGGCCTATCTTTTACCTGCAAGGGCTGTAGTTGTACTAACCTTCTGAAACACGAATCCCGTTCTACTAAAATTTATCAAAACTCACCGCTAAACCGTAACGAAGATTTCAAGTTTTACAGATATTAAATAGATAACTTATACACTCATGGACAAAAAAATTAGCGCACCAAGAAGGAGTCGTCAAAATGAAACGAAAATTTTCATACGTAATGACTACTTTTATATAAGTAAATGATTAGAAAATCAAAGAAAAAGGATAATTTATTTCAGAGAAAAAAGCAAAAGAACGGAGGAGTTAATACTCCGTTGGACCCCCTCTAGCGCGAATGCACGATGCGATACGATCGGGCATTGAGTCATACAAGTTCTGTATGATGTCTTGAGACATTTCGTTCCATATTTGCTGTAACCTTGCCTCTAGTTCGTTCAAACTCGTGGGATGCCCAACTCGTCGTCCCAAATGATCCCAGATATGCTCGATTGGAGACAAATCTGGGGATCGGGCAGGCCAAGGAAGGGTAGTAACAGTGCGGAGACAGTCTTGTGACACCCTTGCCGTATGAGGCCGAGCATTGTCTTGTTGAAACATTGCTCCTGGGAGCCGTTGCATGAGTGGCAACACATGTGGTTGCAGGATTTCATGAACATACCGCTGGGCTGTCATGGTGCCACGGAACAATACTAGGGGTGACCGTGTATTGTAGGCAATGGCACCCCATACCATCACATCAGCTGTGGGAGCGGTGTGTCGCTGTACAGCAAAGGCAGGATTGAAGCGTTCACCACGGGCTCTCCACACACGAACACGATTGTCATCACTGCCGAGATTGAATCTGGATTCGTCGCTAAAGACGACCTGGTTCCATTCCGTTGCAGTCCAGTTTCCTCGTGCGCGGCAAAACTCCGAACGGAGGCGTCGATGGGTGGGCGTCAAGGGCAGCACACGTAATGGGTGCCGCGATACCAACTGTCCTTCAGCCAGGCGCCTTCGTATGGTTCGAGAAGACACAGCGGCTCCTAGTGAAGGTGCTGCCTGTGCCTGGATGGCGGCAGATGAAGCAGTTGGCTGTACGCGTGCATTTCTGACTATGTGGCGGTCTTCTCGACGACTGGTCTGTCGAGGGCGTCCTGAGCCTGGTCTTCGTGTACATGACATCTCTCGGGTCCACTGGTCCCAATACCTCCTCACAACACAATCAGAGCGGCCTAATTGACGAGCTACTCGCCTAGCTGACCACCCAGCTTCCATCATCCCGACGATTCTCCCTCTCTCAAACTGCGACAACTGCGTATACTGTCTTCGAACACGGCATAATGGCATGTCTACCTCAGCTCTTCCTTTGAAAATGATTCAGCACACTCAAACAAGCTTTGGTTACCTGTTTTATACTCCACAGAGTACGATGTTCAACGCCCTCTACCGGCTATACGTAATGCGTAACCACGCTGCATTTCTAATCATTTGCATATCTCCCCGACATGTACCTTCACTGCAAGTTTCGTTACGACCCTGCAATTATTTCTTGGTGCGCTAATTTTTTTGTCCATGAGTATATAATTACTAATATATTTAAGTTAATTATATAACTATCTTAATATTAAGTTTTAAAGTTATTAATAGATTTAATTAAAAACGAAAATGCATATTGAACAATGAAGTAAAATAAGTCTTTGATTATATTTTGTAACCAAACTTATAATTATACATTTAGTTAAAATGAAAGTACTCTCCAAAGATCAAATGCAGGAGAAACGAGGAGATTACTGATATTTGATGTGCTAAACATCGAGGGCAGATGAGAAATCATGATATATGTACAGTACATATAACTTACTCTTGATCTTTCTACATATTGCTTTAATAAAAATTCTAAAAGGAATTTCCAAACTTTCACAACTTATTTTGATTATTAATTCTATAGTTATTGAATTTCTAAAATAATAAAATGAGGAATAAAAATAAACTGAGGAAGCACAATATTGAAAAAAAAAATCTTTCTTTAAATTTGAAAGCTCTAACTTTGTAGGACTGTTATAGGAATTTTTAAGGAAATGTGTACAGACAGACAAACGACTTTATTTGTACAATGATTAAGCGATGTTATGATGAGAGTTATTCTGATCGTGAACTGAGAGAATATGAATTGACTCAAGCGCGAAACAACAGAACTAATATCAAGCACTGAAAGCAGATGATATATTTTTATGACTCATACAGAACAAATTACTATTTGGCGAGCAAATGTTTCAATCTTTCATGGAGACATTAGCTTTTCTCTTACTTCTTAACTCTACTTCTGTGAAAATCAAAGAGCGGTAAAATTCGGTAGTCGACTATTAGTAAATTGTATAGTCGGCAAAATGTTTTACTAAAATTTCTATCAGAATGACCGATAAGTTCCCGTACCCCCTATTATGTTATTACAGTCGGACCTCTATTCAACGAAGTCGATAAATCCCGAAAAAAAGTTGTTATACGGAAAATTCGTTAAATAGAGAGTCACCTTTTAAAATTACTGTAAACTACATAAAACAGATTTAAAATACATAAACAATAAATATTATTAAAAAAGTAACAATTTTAATAACATAAAGCATACAGTTCCATATGCATACTTAAATTTTACTAAAAAAATCTGTTAATTTTGTATGAGTTTTTTTTTTTTTGAAAAAGTGTTTTTGCTCTGTCATGATTTTTTTTAGTCTTTTGTTTATTTTTGCCCTTTTATTTTCCGTCTCTTTATTTTTCGCCATCTTTCTCACTGTTTTACTCTTATTTTTAATTTTTGCGAATTCCTTTTGCATTAGACTCTGTTTCTTCATTCATGTTTATCGTTTCTCCGGTGGTCTTACTTTTCGCCTCCTTTTGTTAACCTTTTACCCTCTTGTTTCTCTTTGCTATTCTGTTTATTTGAGAGCTTCCTGTTGCTTTCCTTTACTTTGTCTTTGGCCTGTCAATCACTTCTTTCCTTCGTGGGTTACCCGTCTCTTCGTCGCCTGTCCCGTTATAGGTTAATTTTGTGTGTTTTGGTGACGTAATCAGTTATTCTTTTCAATTATTTTATTTCCAGAAAAATAATAGTTGGTGTCGGAGTCGTTAAGCCATTAAGTCGAACAAAATATAGTCTCCACGCTTATTAGAACTATTTTTATTTTTATCCTTTCCTTTTATGCCTTTCATTACGAATAAGGACTAAGATAGGGGACATAGGAGACGTACGGTGATGGATAAGAAACACCGATCATGTAAGTGTACCTTCAACTGCCGAAACACCTCAGCACGTTTGCCGCGGGAACTAATGGTTTTGCGAACTTGGTGAACAGGACGGAGCCGTACAAAAACCCACAGCAGAGACTGACGGGATGACGTCGGTTAACCGCCACAGCCAACCTAGTTTTGCAGCCCGCTAACCCGTAACGATTTCTGGGAAGGCAGCGATTGTAGTACTTTGCTGGACGCCGAATTACCCTGCGGAGCAGTGTCAAACCCACCTCCGCGATTTGACCGCCGCATCAGAATCCATGAACTGGGATAAGCGTCAGTGATATGTATTTTAAAAGTGCTACGGTGAGTCAATACAGTGAAGTGTTTTAATCCGTCCAACGATGGCCCTGGTGTATTGCAAGCAGCAATGATGTGCGTAAGTGACTGGTTCCGTAGGCCTATTCGTTTTGCTAGCAAATAACTTCTTCAGTTTTAATAAGTGTTAAACTGTTCGTTAATCAACACTACTTCTGACTTTTGAAGTTTTTCGTTTAATTGACATTTAATTTTATCTTGAGCATTTTCACAAAGAAAGACTATCGAGAAGATACTTTCTGTGTTCATTTAAGTTAACTTGGTGCTTTCTCAGTGAGCCTTAAGCCCTTGTTTTGATTGTCTACTATATGTATTTACATTTAGCCTTACAGTAAAACTCATGTTATTAAACTTTACTTATCTTCGCTTTTATTTACTATTTATCCTTCAGCTTATTATTATTATCTTTCGGTTGCTCGTAATCCCAAACGAGATGGTAGCAGAGCTGTTTTGATTCATTTTTACCTTGATTCACGGAATTATTTTAAATAAAGTTCCGAAATGATTAATTAAAGAAACATTTAACATTTAATAAAAATTATTTTTTTTTGTGACAGCTCATAGTATATGTCTCGCATCTTTGCAAAGCGCTAAAAACCTCTTCAGTATTTTCTTCAAATTGTAATCCGCGTCGGGTTGTTTCAAATGATTTTAGCATTTCATCATACGAAGGTTTTTTTGATTTCTTCATCATAATCATTTCCATTTTCATCATTTTCATCTTCATCGCAATTCATTGCTGTATTGTTTTTATTTTTCACACTGTCCAAAATATCCGATTCAGTTAGTGTTTCCGAACTTCAAAATCAAGTGAAAGATAATCATCAATCAACACATCATCGTTAATTTCTTCTTTTTCTCTCAGCTGTATCCTCGAAAAAGTTCGTTAAATAGAAAATGCACTTCGCTATTTGGCGGTTATTTTACGAAGAAATTAGCAAAATGTTCTTGGTTCCAAAGAAAAGTTCGCAAAATAGAGAAATTCGCAAAATAGAGGTTCGTTAAATAGAGGTCCGACTGTATTATATTAAGAGGTACGGGAACTTTCAGGTCACCCTGCTATCTCAAATACTATCAGTAAATAACTGTTGATAGTGAATCTCTTAAAATTCCTTTATTCTTATCACGAACGACATTTAGATTGAGTCTAAAACAGAATTCAGATGTAAACAGATGAATTTATCTCTTGTTGAGTCAAGATTGCACTTTCTGATGATGATAGCCTAGGTTACAAATGCTTTAAGAATGCAGCGATGATAACTTGTTTTCTGTTAGCTTTTGATCGTTAAGACAAATCTTAAGATTAAAAACTTTTAAGATTCGAATTAAAGAAACTATATGAAGCGATTTCTTGGAAGAAAAAGTGGTTCGTGTATGTATTGCATGCACCTTACCAAAAGTCAAACTTTCCCAAGATATATTCAAGTTATATGTAGATCACTTGCTATATAAAGAGAAGCATCATAATCTAAATACTGTATGGTGGCCGGGAAGTTCCCATACCCCTTAACATAATAGCCAATACGGGAACTTCCCCGTCACCCTGTACATCTATCTTGTCCTTCGGAAATTGTGACTTTTGCAAACACAGCTATTACAACTTACTTTTTACATTCATTTAAAATCATTTTTTTAAATGCTGTATCAGGTGTTCATATTCTGGCAACATATCTAGGCCCTTATTTGGCTACCGTCATAAACTGTTTTCAAGTACAGATTTTCAAATACGTCCATCCATAGGTTTTGGAGTGTATATATACTGTATATAACATTTTTAACACAAATTATTTAAGTTTTAACATTTGAACCAATTTTGAAGATAATGGCTTACTGACATGTAATGCTCTGGAATATCATTAAAAAAAACCTTATCTTCAAAATTGGAATAAATATTAAAAAATCGAATATGCAGTATAAATACAGGGTGTTTTGGAACTTACGTTACAGAAGAATATGATAGATAGAGGATACGAAAACAAATACTTTTTATTAAGTAATGTGTGTCCCGTCTTGCACCGATACTGCGCTACAGTCGTTTTAGTATTGTGACTGAGCCAAGCGCAGGAGGGCGCGATTCTGGGTATTTACTGTACATATAGTCATTAAAGCGCAGTCATCAGGGAGGCAACATTCGAACAGATAAGGGAGAAGTACAGTCTGACGGAACTCGCGGACATGTATTTACGATATACGATGCTGAAAATCAACGTAATAGGCGAAAAGTTGCAAGAATGTAAGTAGAACAGTTTCTCCAATGCGTTCAGACCATGTTCCAACATCTCGACCACCGACTTCGTGAGAAGGGTTCATTGCGCCCAAACAAATCCGAAACAGGCCGACCTCGTTCTGTGACACCTGCTGTAAAGGAAAACATTCTTGAGGCAGTGACAGATGGACCTTCCATTAGCACACGTGTAATTGCAGTTCATGTTCTGTTAAATCGTAGCTCCGTGGGGCGGATTCTTCATGAACAAAGCTGCATTCCTTTCATCCGCAACGTGTTCACGAAAACGCCAGTTTTGCGAATAAAGAACAAGAGAGGAGTCACTATACCATATATATAATGATATAGTAAGGAAAAGCACAACGCCTATCTCTTTCTTGTTTCATTTATTTTAATGTCAATCTTAAAAATTGAAGATAGGTATTTCCATTAATAGCCTCCTTTGACTCATGGAGCGCCAAAGGTAAAAGCTCCGATGTTCTCTGACCATCGGGATCAGTTGATATTGGGTCATTAGCCCAATGCTTGTCCGCTTTTCCCCGCGGACAAAAACCCATTTCTCAGAAGATTAGGTGAAGCTTACATCTATTTGGAAGAGAAATAACCTAGGAAAAATATCGACCTCCGCTGGGACCTCCTCTTCCCGCAATCCAGTGGCTAAACCACTGAACCACGGGGCCTTAAAATAATTTACGGAAGAAAAATAAATTCTCAGTTTTCTGTAGTTTTTGGGTTTCTGAAAGTAAGAGGAACAGAAATGTAGAAATGAAAAACAGCTGCCTCATTTGCTATTGAGTAGTAAATTTACATTTACATTTTATATAATCAAAATAGGGAAGAAAAAAAATAGGGGAGACTTATCTAAAATCCCTAAAAATTTGTATGTTTGATGTCAAATGTATTTGCTTATAATAAAAGAAAGTAGTGAAATTAAAAACTTTATTTATCTCTTTACATAATGCAAAATAAAACTTAGCAAAACCATTAACACTCCTGTCATTAGACAAATTGTTTTAAAAAAGATGCAAAGGTACGGTTGAAGAACATTTCTAAATTCTAAATCGTACCATAGTTTTCATTAATCATATTTAAGAAATGTCTACTTTACAAAACCGCTTACAACTATTTACAAATGCCACGTATGTAATTTACAGCTTGTTTATCAAAGATTATGAAGCCAGGTTTTACACTGTGTTCCCTCAGTTTTCTTTGATTTCGTTGCAGAGTCTGCAGAACCAATCTCTGTCGTTCACTTTTCCTTTTTTTAGCTTCTTTTTCAGGTTTCTGTGCAGTTTCCTTCTATGATTACTTTTGACCATTTTTCGAGAATTTTCTGTTTTAATATTTAGTTGATTTTTTTTTCTTGTTATTGTTTTCTCTAGATTTTCTTTATATTGTTGTGCTTTATACGAACATGTGGTCATTATCTGGACAATTGTTGTTCCTTTATTAATTTTGGCTCTCACAGTTCACAAATGCAGATAACTGCTGAATCTTGATTCTGAGAATGAACATCAACATAAACAATCTTAGTTCTGAGAATCAACATGAAGTCCATTCTCAGAACTAAGATTGGCTGAGAATGAATATTTTCAACTTGAATTGGTTGACAACGAATATTATCAACTTGAATTGGATGAGAATGAATATTATCAACTTTAATTGGTTGAGAATGAACATTATCAACTTTAATAGCCGGGCCGGCGTGGCCGTGTGGTGTAGACGGCGGCTGCCGTTGCGGCCAGTGTGCCGGTACCCGGGTTCCAATCCCGGTCGTGGCATGCTTGTTTCTTTCTTCTTCTGTGTTTCGTCCGTTTCTGCTGGTCAACCACTCACTCTCTCGCCCCTTGTTGCGGCCGTTAGTTACTAAGAGCTCGGGCACTCGCAAAAAAAAAATCAACTTGAATTGGTTGAGAACGAATATTATCAACTTTAATTGGTTGAGAATGAATATTTTCAACTTGAATTGGTTGAGAATGAAGATTATCAACTTGAATTGGTTGAGAATGAATATTATCAACTTGAATTGGTTGAGAACGAATATTATCAACTTGAATTGGTTGAGAACGAATATTATCAACTTGAATTGGTTGAGAATGAATATTATCAACTTGAATTGGTTGAGAACGAATATTATCAACTTGAATTGGTTGAGAATGAAGATTATCAACTTGAATTGGTTGAGAACGAATATTATCAACTTTAATTGGTTGAAAATGAAGATTATCAACTTGAATTGGTTGAGAACGAATATTATCAACTTTAATTGCTTGAGAATGAAGATTATCAACTTGAATTGGTTGAGAGCGAATATTATCAACTTGAATTGGTTGAGAATGAACATTATCAACTTGAATTGTTGAGAATATATACAAAGTGTAGGCGAGATAGGCTTATTGTAGCTGAAGCTAGTAATTTTGAGGTAAATGTAAAGTTTCAGTGTCTCATTTTCTTCGATTGTGACAAAAATCTTCATCTCGAATCATATTTTGGTCGGGAGGCCAAAAGACCACATGAGTTGGAACCGCTACGCTGTGTCCATGTACATTCTTACTTTCGGTAAGAAACTTTGCAAGGAGTTCTGCTATGCTACTCTATTTTGTAACTTCGCAATGATTAGAGCGCACCCAGTTTGAAGAAGCTTGATTGAAATTGGGATTTAGAAAACAAAGGATTTGTCCGAGGGCTGAAGCCTATATGTCGTGTGGTCGGGAAAGCATAAGATTGTCATCATTTCTGAATATTTTTTTTTTTTAAATTGCTTTCGTCAAAAATCTGTAGTATTTTATTTATCATAATGTTGAAAAAGTTATTCACATTTACATAGAAATAAATCTAGCCGACATAAAGATAAATGATTTATTAAAAAGATCCACATTCTTAAATCTACTAAAATGGTACTCTTTAATCGTAATGGTACGATAAAGATTACATACGCAGGAACGAAATAAGGGCAATACCAAAAACACAAACAATGCCATTCGAAAAGAAAAAACGGCTAGAGAAGATTTTAAAACTTACATAAGAATTCCATTAAGCAGGTCACAACCTTACGAATATGACTAAAATTGAAAGTGCAGAAAAAAATTTACTTTTCTTTTGTAATTTGAAGGGTAACTGCGGCACAGGTTTGTTTTCGACGCGAGCCACTATGATAGCCACATGGTAGTTACGGTATTTGCCGCGAATGGTCTTGTTTGTCCCAGAGCGCCCGAAATATGAAGGCGTACGATTAAGCGCAGGTGCGATTTAGACAAAGTCTCCCCTAAATAAAATTAAGCTCCAGATCTTTTAAATTGAGGAATCTGATGAGGCCGCTTTGTAATTTTATTTCTATGTGATTTTAAACCAAATGTGACGCTTCACTTTTTGCTAAATTCTGTTTGTCTTTTCTTTATAAAAAAAAACCGTTTTTTTCCCCTCTTCCTTCTTTCTTTCTCAAAATTTGGAAGTTATTACTCCTAAACCAAAAAAAAAAAAGAAAGGAAAGATGAAAACATTAAGAGGTCAGCAAACATCAAATAAAGAAAAAAAAATTAAGTTTCATTTGAAATCAAGATAAATATTTGGAATTCAAGAACACTGACAAAAAGAAAATTCGAATTTAAAAATATTTCGAAATTTCAAAGTTTAATTTTCGAATTAAAAACTAAAATTAGTGCATGAGACTATTCGTAATAAAACCTAGTACAGTAGAGCCCCGATTATCCACGGAATTCGTTGGCAAGGGTACCGCGGATAGTAAAAATCGCGGATAACACGAAAAAAGACAAAAAATGAGGTGTAACCACGAAAAAAAATATTTCAGCATATAATCTACGTTTTATTATACAAAAAACATAATACGCAAAACTTTTAAAATATGTACAGTACTGCAGAAACCTTTGTGCAGAGCAAGGGCCTGCCACTCATCCACAAATTTCGAGAAGGCCTGTAGGATTACGATACACAATAAACCTGTCAGTAATTTTTGACCTTCGCACTGTAGGGCCTATTGTATTTTTCCTGTTGTTCGCTTGGATTAAAATTGTTTTTTTTTTTGTTTTTTTGAGGTTTGTAATTAAAGAAAAATTTCGTGGCACTCGCGGATAATCGCGGCTCTACTGTAACTATACATCCAAAGTAAACTTCTCTGCTGTACACAATAGTTTTACAGGGAAACGTGTATTTGATTTTTGGAATTATTGTGATGGTTCAGATATTTCCCATACATGTTACGGGTATTTCCCGTAAGAGCCTCCGTTGGCTGATGGGGTGTCGGCGGTATACGTTTCAATGATCATCGGGGGTAGTTGATTGCATGATCAGCCCAACGCTCGTCCCTCTTTACTTTCAGAAAAGAAACTCTTTCTCATTTTACAGACGGTTGGGTGAACCACATGGGTTCCCCCGGAGGAGATATAATATTAAATCTCAACCAATTCAAGTTGATTATGTTCATTCTCAACCAATTAAATTTGATTTTTTTTAAGAGTGCCCGGGCTCTTTGTAACTAAAATTCCATAATCTCAGCCGGTAATTGAACACGGCTCTTACTGCCTGCTTTAAATTACTTTATTTTTTACTCAGAATATTTATTTTCTTTACTCAGAATAAGTAAACACTATTAATCTCCTCGCTTACCGACCAATTCACTTAACCATCTAGTCTTAGGAACGGAACTCGGTCGTTAAGTAAGGAGTGCCGAACAACCGAAAAGAAAATCAGGATACCATGGCAAAACCAGAGATGGATTATCGTGTTCTGAAGAGACATTCTTTGTTTAGTGAAGAAAATCTTATAATACAACTCATTATAATATTTTATTAATTTTATAATTTTTTCTAATCCAACTGTCAATCTATGAAATTACTCTCAAAAATAATAAAGGATAATGTATTCCTATTTTAATGCATTCTTTTTCATTGTAAAACCCCAAGGAATCTTAATCATTTCATTTCCACCAGTTATTTTAAAGGTTATACTGCATCCGCTTTCATATTGTAATGGTGCTTGTGGGAGAGATTTTTAGGAGCGAAGAAACAACAAGTCAAGTTTGGAACCGAACTGAGTTAATTTATTAAACAGAAAACATGGGTTTTATAGATTTTTACCAAGTTCGATTTCATTGGATAAGTAATTAAAAATATATTTAATGATTGGACAAGAGCATAACGAATTTAAATTACTTAACAAATTAAACGGCTGCAACGGAAAAGAATTTAAAAATAAACAAAACAGCAATAATTAGGTAATAGAAAACGAAATGATTTACAATAAATAACGGTAAAGATTAAGATGAATAAAATACATTCAGATATATACAGATAAATTCAAATACATGATTTTTAAAAATATTTACATGTAAACTTGTTAGAATATTTCTTTGAGTAAATTTCAGTACAATACTATAATTAATTTTTAGGTTTTAATAACAAGTTTAATAAGTTTTATTTTCTCTCCGATAATATTTATCTTTTTATTTTAACATTAATTATTATTAATGTATTTTAATTGTCTTTCAGAATTTCCTCAATTTTTTAAAAATTTATTTACGAACTGCTTTTAAAAAATAAATCCTCCCAGAAAAAAAAAAAGGAGAACAAAAGAAGTTACATAAAAGTGTTATGTAAAAAGCATATCTAAAACTGTCGTGTTTCGCAGAAGTGTAGGAAATCTCAAAACATCCAATTGTATTTGTTACTTTTTCTATCAAGGTCATTGATTTCTATAATGTAAACAATTTGCAAACAAAATAAAA
>JAFIDM010008419.1:48976052-49003731 GCA_023159025.1 Thereuonema tuberculata | reverse complement strand
CATTATCTTCAAAATTGGTTCAAATGTTAAAACTTAAATAAAAATATTGTGTTAAAAATGTTATATACAGTACATACATACTCCAAAAACCTATGGACGGACGTATTTGAAAATTTGTACTTGAAAACAGTTTATGACGGTAGCCAAATATGGGCCTAGATGTGTTGCCAGAATATGAACATCTGATATAGCATTTAAAAAAATGGTTATAAATGAATGTAAAAAGTAAGTTGTAATAGCTGTGTTTGCAAAAGTCACAATTTCCGAAGGACAAGGTAGAGAATGGTGGGGAAGGTATAGGGTTGAGGGGAAGTTCCCGTACCCCCTATTAGCTAAGGGGTGCGGGAACTTCCCGGCCACCCTACGTATTTAGATTATGATGCTTCTCCTTATATAGTAAATGATCTGTATATCACTTGAATATATCTATATGGGAAAGTTTGACTTTTGGTAAGGTGCATGCAATACATATACGAACCACTTTTTCTTCCAAGAAATCGCTTCGCATAGTTTCTTTAATTCAAATCTTAAAAGTTTTTAATCTTAAGATTTGTCTTTAAAGATCAAAAGCTAACAGAAAACAAGTTATCATCGTCGCATTCTTAAAGCATTTGTAACAAAGGCTATCATCATCAGTAAGAGACTCAACAAGAGATAAATTCATCTGTTTACATCTGGATTCTGTTTCAGTATCAATCTAAATGGCGTTCGTGATAAGAATAAAGGAATTTTAGGAGATTCACTATCAACAGTTATTTACTGATAGTATTTAAGACAGCAGGGTGACCTGAAAGTTCCCGTACCTCTTAATATAATAATAACGTAATAGGGGGTATGGGAACTTACCGGTCATTCTCATGGAAATTTTAGTAAAACATTTTGCCGACTACAAATTTACTAGTAGTCGACTACCGAATTTTACCGCTCTTTGATTTTCACAGAAATAGAGTTAAGAAGTAAGAGAAAAGCTAATGTCTCCATGAAAGATTGAAACATTTGCTCGCCAAATAGTAATTTGTTCTGCATGAGTCGTAAAAATATATCATCTGCTTTCAGTGCTTGGTATTAGTTCTGCTGCTCCGCGCTTGAGTCAATTCATATTCTCTCAGTTCACGATCAGAATAACTCTCATCATAACATCGCTTAATCATTGTACAAATAAAGTCGTTTGTCTGTCTGTACACATTTCCTTAAAAATTCTATGAAGTCCAATAGAGTTAGAGCTTTCAAATTTAAAGAAAGATTTTTTTTTTTCAAATATTGTGCTTCCTCAGTTTATTTTTATTCCCCAATTTTATTATTTTAGAAATTCAATAACCATAGAATTAATAATCAAAATAAGTCGTGAAAGTTTGAAAATTCCTTATAGAATTTTTATTAAAGCAATATATAGAAAGATCATGAGTAAGTTATATGTCCTGTACATATATCATGACTTATCATGACTTCTCATCTGCCTCCGATGTTCAGCATATCAGATATCTGCAATCTCCTTGTTTCTCCTGTATTTGATTTTTGGAGAGTACTTTCATTTTAACTAAATATTTAATTAGTTTGGTTATAAAATATAGTCAAAGACTTATTTTACTTCATTGTTCAATATGCATTTTCTGTTTTTAATTTAATCTATTAATAACTTTAAAACTTAATATTAAGGTAGTTATGTAATTAACTATCTTAATATTATGTTAATAATTATATGTTATCTATTTAATATCTGGAAAACTTGAAATCTTCGTTACGGTTTAGCGGTGAGTTTTCATAAATTTTAGTAGAACTGGATGCGTGTGTCAAAAGTTTAGTACAACTACAGCCTTTGCAGGTAAAAGATAGGCCTAACCCATATTCCAATTATTTTTATTATATAACCTCACCTATCCATTGTGTACTGGAACTGAACATGTAATTCTGGGGGAGGGGGTCAATTTTGAAAACAGGGGTGGGAGATCAAAATAATCGTCCCCATATTTTAGTAGGACTGTAGACAGCTAATATAACAATTTTTTTGGAAATTCGTCCAGCCGTTTTAGCGTGATATGCGTACAAGCAGAGAAGAAAAATATTCTTGTGGAACAGCAAGACTTCGCGTACTCAGTCAATTATAACAAAAATACACATTTTTTGAATATTTTGAATATTTATACAAATATATCTGTATTAACGGGGTGTTCCCCAATTTATGTTACAGAAGAATGTGGTAGATGGAGGATACGAAAACAAACAGTTTTCATTAAGTAATGTTTATCCGATGTTGCACCAATACGGCGCTACAGTCGTTTTAGTGTTGTGGTCCCATCGCTACCAGGATCGCCGGATCTTAATCCGATTAACTTCTTCTGTTAGGGGTCATTCAAAGAGACTTGTGTACGCCACACATATCGATACAGTCAATGAACTGCGTGAACGATTTGCTTTAATACAATCCGTATTATAACTGGCATTTTTGAACGAATGTCAATGCTCCAGCGATGCCATTGTTGTGTAGAATAAGTGGGGCATCACTTTGTGTGTGTGTGTGTGTGTGTGTGTGTAATGCCTTAAACCGGCATAAATCGATAGTCGGAGACACATTTTCCCATGTTGCATGGATTCCTCACGGCCTAGTGGTTTAGAAATATCAGACTTCCAGTCCAGCCATTTCCGGTTTTAGGTGACTATTGATCAGGGTCGGGAAAATAGTGGTAACTGGACAAATTTAGGATCTATCTATACCAATTATGACATTAAAAGAAATAAGAGAGAACCGACACACCCCCAAAAAAAAAGTAAAAAAGTAAAATGTATTAAAAACACATATTTACAGTTAAAGGACAGTTTCGATCTATATTCAATTATGCGGAATACCAATTATGCTGAGAACTAAGATGATAATTCGATCTTATGTGGCCACTTGCAATTCCGGGTCATTGGGAATGTTTGGGCGGTAACAACTCTATTATGCAAGCCCATCTATAAGGTGAAAAGGCCGTGATGAAAATTGTATTTCACCCATGATTTACAACAGCTTGAATAAATGAGTTTTGCGCGCCAATCAATAGCAGTGTCGCTTTTAAGAATACAACTGTTTGATAGATTGCAAATTGCACAGGATCACTTGGTCTTATGTTTACTACAAAACTGTGAATTGCTTTGTTTTTAATGGTGCAGGAGTGTCAGACGCTAAAGGAACGATATCCATTTACATATTTGGAAAGACCCGAAACAGCTTCTCAAATTAAAAAATGTTTGTTCAGGAACAAGAAATAACTGAAAAAAATAGCAAATAACGAAAGAGTTTGGAGATTACAGGAGAAACCCTTAAAGAAGAAAAAGTTTGAAGTTAAGAATCAACTAATGACTGAATCTTAACAATTGAAATGGAAAACTTGTGTACGAAAATGTTCTATTTTAGTTCTTATTTGTAATCCTTATGAAATGCAGAGGAAGGAGAATAGTTTCTTGTCCTCTGATACCACCTGAAGAACGCAAAGAAGGACGAAATATTGTGGGAATTAAAGGAATTCATAGGATTTCTAGGATAAATTACCCAACCCTTATTACATCCTGTTACTAGATACCATGTAAATCAACTCAACAATGTTCAAGGGTGAAATAAGAAAGATTCAGTTGGCGCATCTAAGTTTCTGACCTATTATACAAACTTAATCGAGATAATCCTTGTAAGAACCCAAACTTCCTACTAAAG
Source organism: Thereuonema tuberculata (assembly GCA_023159025.1). Taxonomy (NCBI): domain Eukaryota; kingdom Metazoa; phylum Arthropoda; class Chilopoda; order Scutigeromorpha; family Scutigeridae; genus Thereuonema; species Thereuonema tuberculata. Next base: position 49,000,046 of record JAFIDM010008419.1, on the reverse strand, counting down.
TTTAAGGTTTCTAGGACAAATAGCATTAAGTTTTCTTGGTCACAAATGGACGGACAAATGACGAGTCCACCTTGACTTACAATTGCAATCAAACTTTCTATACTGATTCTTTTTGTATAATCCTCCCACTACAAAAGTTAGAATAACATTATCCTACATTGCACTAGGATATAAAGAGGTTCAATGAAAAATAAAAAAAGTTTTTTTAAAAGTTTTTCTTTTAAAGCAGCAATCTCGCCAATAATTTGAAGTCTGTCTTAAAATTTTCAATTTCCTTCTAAAGTAATAGAATTTACGTTTTCCGTCAAAGAAGCCTTCTTGTTTTCCATTTCAGATCCACATCCGTCAAAGAAGCCGACAAATGAAAAAAAAAAACAAACGTCTGTAATTGCTTCTTTTTGTTCTATTCGCTCAAAGAATTATTTCTTTGAGATAAAGATTCTTCAGTCAAATGGAACATCTAATCCCAATTGGATGACAGAGAAGGGTTTAATGAAACTTTACAGTCTTGTGAAATCATTGATTAAAAAATCTAAAGAAAACCGTCATTTCTTAAGAAAAGCTTAGCTGAAACTTGCTAAAAAAAACCACACACACACAAAAAAAAAAAAAACACTTTTAATCTAAACTGAAAAAAGAAAAGAAAGAAATATCCCGAAATCGATAAGAATCAAGAGGTTTTGAATTAAAAACAATTCGTAGAAAAAATTTAATGTTGCTATTTCATAGTCTAGGCCAGGGGAGCATAACCTTAAGAAGTCTGAGGGCCAATATTGTTATAAAAGTTCTGATGGAGAGCTGCTGCTTCCCATGCTCCAACGCCCCCCAATCCTTACTATATCTTACTAATTAATGATCTGATAATGTCATTTACAATAATAATATTATATAGCCGTGCTGGCATGGCCGTGCGGTCTAGACGGCGGTCTGCCGTTGTGGCCAGTGCGCCAGTTCCCGGGTTCGAATCCCGGTAGTGGCATGGATGTTTCTTTCTTCTTCTGTGTTTCGTCCGTTTCCCCCCTGGGACTCACTCTCTCAGGTGTATCCTCGATTTCCTAGCCTTGTTCTGATAGGAGGGGCTAGCGCGTAGTCCGTTGGGGCCCATTCGCGAATAATAATAATAATATTTAATAATACATGTAATTTATATAAAATGTTTTACTAATTAATGATTTAACAGTGCCATTTTATAATAATAATTAATAATAAATGTAATTTACAAAAACTTCAAATTATCAAATAATGCGCTAGTTGTGTTTCATACCAGCATTGCAATAGAAAAGTCTGAGACAGTTGCTATTGCAAGTTATGACATGTTTCAATGTATCTGTTGACAGCAAAGTAAAGGCTCAAATTTAATTTTAAGTTTGACACTACAGGGCCGCGGGTTATGCACCACTGGTCTAGACCGCGTTTTCATTCAATTTATTCGTTTTCAGCAAACTTTCTTAGGGATAGGAAATTCTTAATCTCCGTGAGATTTGTGTTAAGTGTGTGAAGTGAAAATTCTTTGGTTGATTCGTCTTGGAAGGTAGATGGCCTTGTGGAGCGTGGTGCACTTTTTAAAGAAAAATTGTTGTCTTTAAATTTGGCAAATTACTTTTGCAACGTTCTGATATTTACATCAACTTCCTTATACACCATTTCTAAGTCTGCATTGCACTTTTGCATTTTCGGAAACAGTAAAGCTTCATTTCGAAAATATACTTATTTATACTTCTATTAAATACTTTCTGTAATAGGAATATCACTTCGATTATTTCAAGTTAGCTAAATAAAGAAATTATCAATAAGCAACACAACTGTACAAGTACAGACAATTTCCAGATTTCTATTGACTACAAAATCACAGATGTTACGATTGAACGAATGAGAAAAAGATTCCAACGAACTTTTGGTTCCGTCCAATAATTTATTTTTTTCTAGTGAATTCCTTCTGTCTTGAGGCATTTGTTTCCGAAATTTTGCATAAACATTTGTAATATTTCGTTTAACCCTACTGATCAATCACAAGCAATATCTTCAGCTATGCTTTAGTTCTAAAATTAAAATAACTGATGTTAATATTTTAATTTTATGAAAAACCAAAACATATTTGATAAAAAAAAAACAAAACAAAAAAACTAAAGTTTAAAGTGCAAGTGAATAACGTAAAGAACATAAATCGTAAAGAACAAAATTGGGATTCGCATCCTGAGCTACCATCGATGGAAATCTGGGAAACTTTTTTTTTACGACAATCTTTTTTTACATCATCAGCCAGATTTACCTTCGATGATAAGATTAGAGTGCGAATCCTAATTTTGTGTATTTTGATTTATGTTCTTTGTGTTCTATAATTTTATTTTATGAAACATATTTAATTCATTTTTTTATCAGTTTTATTTACTTGAAAATTGAAAAATCTCACTGAACTTCTTTTTCACTAGTTGCTTTACTACAACTAATTGTGTAAATTGGTCACTACATTTGAATTTTAATGATATCGATTTAAGATGAATCTTGCTAAAATCCTTAAATATTCATACCAAGTTTCAAGATCCATCCACAGATACGCAACCATATGCACAGACTCGCTAATTTCGTAAGCCTTGATTTTCTAGGAAAATAGATTAACAAAGCTTTTAATATTTTTTTGTAGGAAATTGATTTATTCATTAAATCTAGCTTTTGAATTTATAAAAAATACTTAAAATGACTTCACACAAGTTAGAAGCACTACAGTGTTCCATTGGATTTTGTTTTAATTATTGGAAGCACTGTTCCTTTAGGCCTTGCTATCACTTCAATGTTCATGACAGATGATCTGTCTTCCCTGCCAAAATCACTTATCAACTAATAGCTGCTTCGATAAGGCTTCGGACATTAATTATTCCCGATCAATACTTGCAATGTCGATACATAAAAGAAGGAATGTGAAGTGCTAACAAATTTTCGCATTTGAAAATCTTTACATTTTATTTTATTTTTTTAGACTACTTGTTCTTAAAGGAGAAAGAAATAGCAAAATTAATTCTTATAAATTTCATTTGTTTCACTCTTAACGCTGTTATAATTTTGATAATAAGGTTAACATTAAGAGAAATTTTATAGTATTCTTGCCGAGGAAAAAAAATACAACTTTCTGCAAAAGTAAAGTCCCACAATTCATTTTAATTGTTTTGTATGAATCTGATGTCTTGCAGATTTCTGTTCCTAATAGAATCTTCTGGGTACCATAACTCAAGCAATAACGTAGGTGATTCTAAATTTAACATTTCTAACATTTAAGTTAATAATATATATATATATAACTTAATAACAAAAACAGCTTTGAATTATAACAGTTAATGCTATTGCAAGCTACAGAAGGCCAACTAAAGATACAGGCCACGGCATTGAAAAGAAAATTACAAGTTTTCTTAATCGTATTTTGACAATATTGCGGCGCTTGTACAATAGAAGATTTTTTTTTAATAGCATTGCACTGATAGGTCACCTATAGGACTGTTATCGTGACGTTTTTATTTTCAGCGCAGCGGCCTGTATTTCGCTTTGGTCTTGAAAGTTCAGAACGGACGCAATGAACATTAATAATAAATTTAGACTCGTACACTGTTATTCTTTATAAAATGTTACTTCCATAATTACTTTGTCTTATTAATTCTACATTTCATTTTATGAAAGGTGTAGTTTTAAAATCTCGACCAGGTTTCGATCGGACCTACCGATCTTTTTCAAGTGGCAAATTTATTTTTTACATGAAACAGAAAACGTAGAAGAATTTGTTCGTTTCCGAATATATGTCGATAAAATTTTGGTGTGGCTTAATTTTAATTATTGATGTATCTGAAATATCAGAACATTGTTATAAATTTGGATATAGACCTAACACACAAATAAATATATTAGACATCGAAAAAGAAAACCACACAAGGAAATTGATTGAAAGTTTGTTAATAAGAAATTCAAAAACAAATAATTTAAAAAGTTAGGATGATGTTGAAATTGATAATAGGTTAATAAATTTGGATATTGATTTAATAAATAAACATCTAAATTCTTATAAAAAAGTAGAATTTAAAAAAACTTGATTATTGAGAGTGCTAAATAATAATAATATCACTTCTTTGTAATATTTAAATAGTAAATCTCATTTTTAGATGTTGTTGTTAATGATAATAATTTAAATTTTAGGAGTTTAGAACTGAAGTTATTTACTGGGCCTGCTAAATTGTAAACTGTAATATTAATCTGTTGTTATAATTAATATCATGTCTCTCATTTTGTTGAGAAACTAATTGTTTGAGCTTCGAAGTAATAATGGCCTGAAGAAGGAAAAGCGGAAAAAAAATTTTCCGAAAATTTACTGTTTTAAATAAAAATACATGCAATTCGAGAGATGAATTATTCTTTTAATAAATATTGATTTTATTTTTGCTTTATCAAACGGATCGAAGACTCGCAAAATTTAGAGAACATTCTAGGGGAAATCCACAGCTCCACGCCATTTGACCACATGCGTTCCATCCCACACGCAAATCGATTTTAAAAATCCCACTACCCTATTCCCACAAGAGATTGTCACGTGTCAATACTAATTCTACTCAACGCGTTGCAGGAAATCATTCCATCATTTTAATATTGAAACCACATAGTGGAAATCAATTGAAAAGATTAATCTGTTGTTTACATTTAAAGAAGCAATTCATAAAAATAGGAATTTTAAAAAAAATTATGTTTATTCAGTAAATTTCAAAAGAGTTCACGTATGTTTTATGTTCTCTTTTGGATATAAAATCAATATTTACTTCTTTTTCTTGGGAAATCTTGTTCTTTCTTCCTATATTTTCTTTGTTTGAAAAGAAGGAAGCCCTAATTAACTGAATTCTCTTAAAGTGTTTAAAATCAGTCGTCTTCATTAAGTTTAGTAAAACAAATAAAAAATAACAAGAGAAAATTCGAGAGAACTTAAAGCTGCAATTTTTTTTTTAATGTTTATCAGTCCCATTAGGTATACTTATAAATTGTATACCTGTGGTATAGGACTGAGAATTTTGATCTATTGATCTAATAGTTAAATCACCAATTAAAGATAATAAATTATTCACTTAAAATTAGTATAAATTTTATTCTTAATATTTAATTAGCCCATCCACCACATCAGAGATCATTTTCTGTTTTATTTGTTTAAATGTTAGAGTTTCATTTTGATTGATATTTATTTGACTGAAAATTTTGTATTTAAACTTAATTTGTTAACCTGTATCCAAAGTTGTTTTTAATTTTATCCAATTTAAAGATTTTATACCAGTTGTATCTAGTATTTATTTCTTCTTCTTGAGAATTTCTTTCTCTTATTACTTCAAAATAATTCTTTATCAAAATTTTTTATATAAATTTTTGATTAATTTTTAATATTCCATATTTTTTTCTTATTCTTATTTGTTCTTTTTTTGATTTATATTTAAAATTTATGTATATATTATTGAATATTTTCATAGTCAATTTATTTATGTTATCTACTTGTTGTTTATTAATATTGATCCAACATTCCAGATCGTAATTTAAGAGAGAATCCACAAGAGATTTGTAAATTATAAGTTTTTGTTTAAATGGAAAAATATTTTTGATATGATAGAAAAGAAAAGAATATGAGTTCAACTTCCCTATTACAAAATCATATTGTCTCCAATAATATTTATTATCAATATATATTCCAAGGTATTTCTACGTTGAGATTATTTCCAGTTTTTTACAATTACATGTGTTCATGACATCATTATTGCTTTGGTTAATATTTGAACATTCCATTTCATGTAAGTTTATTATTAGATTATTGTTTAAAATTTTGTTTTTATTTTTAATTATCATAATTTTCGTTTTATCTCCATTTAGTTTCATTCTATTTAAAGATGACCATTTGCTTATATTATTTATATCTATTTGCAAATTTTTATGTGCTTGAATTTGGCTTGCATCTGTATTAATGAGAATAACGTCATCAGCATAGAGAAAAATTCTAGAATTGTTAATTTTGTTACTAATTGAATTAATATAGATGTTAAATAAGAGAAGGCCTAAATTTGACCCTTGTGGGATCCCTCTTCTCGAGTTATAAATTCGACTTATGTTGTTCCCAATTTTAATCTTAAACTTTCTCTTTTTCAAGTAGTTTTCTATAATGTTATACACATTTCCCCTTATTCCCATTTGATTAATTTTTTGAAGTAAAATCTTATGGTCAATAGAATCAAAAGCCTTCCTAAAGTCAATGAATGCAACATATATAATTTTTCCATTGTTTAAAGATTGTTTAAAAATTACTTACGGATTCTCGAAACATCACCAAATACAACAAAATAAAGGTTAAACAAAGCTTAAACACACCCATTATTCCTGGCCACTAACCAACAAAACACAAAGATAGAAAACCATTGAGAAAAAATTTAGCTGTTGTTTATAGAATTGTATGGTTGTCTTAACACATTTTATTTAAAGGAGGCATTTTTTCTTTATTGGACCAGTTTTTAAAATTTAGAAAATTGCATAAACCCAGTACAATTATTTAGCTAAAGGCTTAATGATAGCCTTATGTCAAACTGTGGGAAAGAGAATAGAGATGAAAAGTACACGTACATTTAATTGAACTAGTTCGTAGCTTGAATAGATGTGATAGTATTATGCTGTCTAATCTATTTCCATCTTACTTTCAGATATATATTCAGTAATATAAGATAATAAATCTTGAAATACGTAAATGCAAAATGGAATAAGAAACAATTTTGTTTAATAACGATGCAATGTAGCCATGCCGGCGTGGCCGAGCGGCTTAGACGGCGGTCTGCCGTGCGGGCGCTATGTCGGCACCCGGGTTCGATTTCCGGTTGTGGCTTTGCTGTTTCAACTTTTCTTTCCTGTGTTTGTCTGCTTCTTCGCTGTCTCCTTTCTCTTCCCTTCCCATCACCCCAGTAGCCTGGTCAGTATGGGTGATTATGACCAGAGTTCCCGCCGTTCTTAGGGGGAACGCCTTCGTCCCGCCGTGGACTTACATACAAGGCCAAATAGAATAAAATGATACAATATTATTTAAAATGCTCAATAATGACTTCTATTGTTTTATGAATCCACTTGAGAAGAGATTTTATTTTTAAACACAGCAGAACTACAATTATTCGGATTAATTGGGGATTGGCATGATCCGGATGATTGGAACATAAGTAAAAATCACTCTAGCAACATGTTATTGTGAAACTATAGTAATGCATGTATTAAAAGAACCAAAGCTACAAATATTTAAACACAGTATTTTTAATTTTTTTTTTGATGAAAATCAATCCGGATAATTGAGTCCGGATAATCGACTTTTTACTGTTTTATAAACATGTACTTCGTTTTTCGTCGTTATCACAATAAAAAAAAAAAAGAAAACAAGAAAATGTTCCATTTCAAATTGTAAGGAAAGCAGGGTTTAAGTTCTTCGAAATTAATTAATTTCTTTGTTTGTTTGTTTTTTGCACTTAAATCAGTTCGCTACTTCAATAAATCAAACACATTTCTTCAGTGTATGGAGTAAATTATAGAGTTTTCTGTAATGACTTCACGTTGCTTTCACTGCGCGATAGGTAGTGGAAAAGCAGCTAGAATTCAAGGGCAGGCTGGAGAAGATCTCTCAACGTGATTTCTATGTCTTTTTTATGAACAGTGGTACAGAAAGAAATATGCATGCCTGAACTGAAATTTAACAAACTCCCTTGTCGACATTGCTGTCAAGTTCCTCCGTGAAAACTCAGCATTTAGCACTCGAAAATTAAAAGTTTTGCGGGTAAGGTGATATGTAATTACAGAACAATTTCATATATTGCTTAATTGCTGCCTTATACAGTACAACAGTTCACTCGATCTTTCCTAGTTTCAAGCAACTGCATATCAAAAGGGAATGAAATTGTCTAAATTGCTCTCTTTCGAAAATTGATTGTCCGATGATTTCCTGTAGAACTTTTGATTGAATCACTCCGTACCATTAATAAAGCATTACCTGTCTGTCCATCACTGGGGTCGCCTGATGCATGAAAGTTGTTCTCGTTCCCTAATGAACAATTCAATTCAATTAACCACGACGGAATGGGTTTTCGCATCAATTCCATAATTACATCAAAGACCAACTTAACAAACCATCGAAAATGACAGATCAACTGGTAAACTTTATTGCGTTAACTATATTGAAAATGTTTATGGATGAACTGCGGAAACGGACAGCGTGTGCGGAAATTCCATTTGCGGAATCCGAAATATTTCAACACGATAAGTAGTTTTTAAGTGAATGGAGAACATTTGCAGTATTAATATGTTAAGCAACTTTCAAACAAGCAGTACAAAGAACTTGGAGCCTAAATTCCCTACAGTTTATTTCAGTTTCTTCAAAAAAAGAAAAGAAAAGTTGTGAAAACGGCAACAATAAGAAAAACGGCAAAAACAAAAACGAAAAATCTATTTTTTTTTTAAATTCTAGCATCAGCTAAATAAAAAAAAAATATTGTTTCTACAGTATTTAGCTGATACTAGAATTTTGAATGAAAACAAAATTTAAGCCGTCGCACCTCCTTACTTGAAAGAAATTTAATAACAAAATTAACTACAAATAAGATTTCTCTTACCTAAACCGAAACCCAGGTCGTGTTTGTAATTGTAGTTAATTTTTTCTTTAAATTTATTGTAGTTGTAATTAACTAAACAAAATTAACTACAATTAAGGTTTCTCGTACATAAACCGAAACCTAGGGAATTGTAGTTAATTTTGTCTTTAAATTTCTTTCAAGTACGAAGGTGTGTCGGCGTAAATTTTGTTTTCATGAAATGTTCAGCGCACATAAATTTTAATCCTTAGAATTTTGAAAATGAAAAATTTTCATTGTTTGTCTTTTTTCTGAAAAAGAATTAAATCAGTAATACTTATGTTGTCAAAATAGGATTAACTGTAATCATATCAAACTGCGAGGATTAATAGATTAATGAGATTAAAATTGTTTGTTTAAAACAACGAAGTGTTAATAGAAATAGGATAGAAATCCATTGTTTAGATTCCAATGCTTTTCTATGGGAATTTTTGTCGCCTTCACGCTCTGGCAATTTGGAAAAGATTCAAAATTTGGAAAATTTGGAAAAGATTCAAATTTTATAGTTACAACCTCTCTAGTCTTTATAAATGCATAATAAGTTTCAATAAGATATATTCAGCTATTCTAAAGTTATTATATAGAGACACACACACCCATATATACAGAGAGTGGGATCCTGAAAGCCACACTTTTCCAGAAAAATAAGCTAAAAACTATGAAGATATAAATGTTTCGATGCTTTCAAACAAATAATTAGAATGAAAAAAAAATGGAAAAAAAGATCAAGTTTTAAGTTCAGAAGGAAAACGAATTTACGCAGTGTTATATAATTGTTTTATAATATTTATTACATACAAACTTTGATGAAAGGATTTACTGTCAAAGAAATTAGTATTTTTTTCTCGTCAAAGTCTTGCTGGTTCAAGACGAAACCGGTCGTTCTCATGTAATTTTAATATGTATAAATTTTTAATAGTCACGTGTGTCCTGTCGAATTTTACTTTCAATGAAATTATTAACTTTGCTATTTTTCAGTTATTTGCTGTTTATATGTTGTTCCGAAATTCTTGATGATATTAAGTTATTTGTTTCTTTTATGTTGTTTGCTAAAAGCAGATAAAGTAAATTAAAGCAAAACACAGATTTTTATCTTAAATAACTGACTTCGTAAACAAAAATTTTCTACACATTAATTCATATATGCTGAAGTTTGAATATTTTTAGTAATAGCGCTCTCATTGAACTGACGCTAAAATCTATAAGCGCTTCATTTTGAGAATCAGGTGGAATAAAAAATGTATCGAAGTTCGAATAGAAGTCGCGCAAATAAGATCGAGTCGGAACTTACTCCTGGTTACAATTAATAACCGTGTCAATTAATAGCTCCAAATGCATAGAAAACAAACAAATAACCGGACAAACAAACTATGAATTAAATGTATACAATATTGGCCGAGTACACCAAATTTCGATTAACTTTGATGGCTGCAGTGTAGACGTAGCTAAAATTAGTGGGGGGGGGTGCTGTTCCAGAAAATTTTTAGCCTTTGTTTTAAAATTGTGTGAAAGGAAACAAACATGTTTAAAAAGAAATTTATCAAGTTTCTGAATAAATTTTCTTTTTATACATGTTTGTTACCTTTCACACAATTTTAAAACAAAGGCTAATAATATAATTAAGAATATTAACTTTTTTTAGATTTTTTTTTATAATTAAGAATAGTTAATTTCTTAAAAATAATTCACGATTTAATGGAATCGCATCAAAACGAATTAGGATGCAAAAAGAAGAATTTTTCGTTTGTATTATACGATGATGTAAAATATTTTATGTTACGACCGAAGTTCTTTAAGAAACTAATATTGCCTGTTAAACATAACAAAAATATTATAGATGTTTAAGTTCTTCCACAAGGCTTTTTTTGGGTAAATTTTTTCCTTTGAAATAAAAGCCTCTATACACAGGAGAGAAAACACATTTTCGCGCCATGAATTATAAATAGCAAGTGTTTTTGAAATATTGTCTTTTCTTCGCTCTGAAATGGATAAGCGAAAGAAAATATTCAGAGTGTACAAACGGTTCGCTGAAAAGAGAGCTCTGAAAGTTATTGGGAAGTTTAAGTTTTGTAGATAAAGAAAGTTTTATAGATAAAATAAGAGGCACTGTGACAAGGACTAGGCACAGTGTACTCCTGAAACTTCAGCTTGTTAAGATAAATAGTTTTAATAAATTCTTGGATGGATGGAAAACCTTTCTATTTAAAATTACTTCACCGGTTAGATAAGCCTTCTTTATGGGCTATCTAGTAACTGGATATATTGTATTATTCCCTTTGTTGGCATTGTATTTTAAAGCCTTTTATAGTATTTTTCAAAAAAAAAAAAGGGTTTATCATGTATGGTCCTTACGTAGCGATTGATTTTGTCTGGAACAAACGTCACCAGTCATGACGTCATCAACTTGAACTCCGAGCAGTCAGTGCAAGATGGCGTCGTATTGTGATCGCATAAAAAATAAAAACATGACAATTACTAAAACATTTTCAATAAAATAATCTTAAAAAAATATAAAATTATTAAAATAATAATAATAATATAAAAATATATTCGTAACTGTAGAAAATACAGAAATCAGAGTGTTTTCGTAATATTTATACGATTCGGTTACGAAGTTTGGCAATACATGGCGCTGTTATGTCCTGGAAACATCAATCCATAAGCAAATTACGTCATCAAAAGCTCTTTCATGAACTGAACTGTAGTTTCTTTTTTTTTCTCTCTGGTCGATATTAATTAATAGGATAGTAGGGAGTAAAATTTGCATAAGTTAAAACAAGAGAAATGGATAAATAATGAAATTGTACAAATTATTGAGATTCTGCAAATTATTGAGAATGTATGGAGTTATCGTCAATGGGTATCTGGATAGCTGTTTCGTCCTTATTAGAACTCATCAGCCAAATTTACCCATTGATGATCAACTTAAATGCATGAAAGGCTTTGAAATTGTCTTCCCACCTGGAAATAGATCCTCCCGAATATAAAGAAAAAAAATAATTAAATTTTAAAAAAAATTAAAAACCACGCCTTTATCTAGTAACGGCACAAGAAAGGACGTGTTGCCTTGGCGGAATATATTAATATGAAATATATTAATATATCAGTATATTGTTGTATTGTCATCAGAAATAAACAAGGGTGGAAACTTTCTAGTTCATTTCCTGATGGGAAGTGACACAAAAATTGATTAAAGGGATTTGACCGGAAACCGGATAGTGAGAGTTAATAAAAGCGTAATAATAAGCAAATTACCCCATTTGAGACCCCATTGATCCTTGTATCGCTTAGTCTTAATGAACTCTCTTTTTTAATGCCATGAAGCTAATCATGAATCCAAACAAGACAAAACAGGTGTCCTAGATTCCAGTTCCTGATAAATAAAGATGAAAATGGAAATTTGTGCATTTCCAGTATTTTCCCTCTTCCCATATTGACCAAATTTATAATTCCTTTTCCTGCTATAATTCAGAAACTGATATAACAAGGGAAAGTAAATAAACAAGCTACGAAATTTATAACTGTATGTAGATCTTTTCTTTTTTGGACTATTTAGGCCTAATTTTAAATAAACAATGGCTTAAGTTGCATCAAGATTTCTTTTCAGGAGATTATTAGTACATTCCAAGAACGGTTTCTTATCCTTACGTCTTAGAAACTTTTCTCATGTAACTTCTTTAACCATTGCAGTCAATCCCTTAAGTACAGAGCAAACTTAACTTTTAATTTCTGACTATTAAAATGATACAATATTTTCTTAAAAATAAATATTTCCAAGGTGTACAATGGATATGGAAAAATAATATGGAACATATTCAAGGTGATATCTTCCGATTTCCGAAAATTAGGAGCCATCACTTGATTAACATTGTTGTTGTGCTTCCTAATAGTATGTATTTCCTATACCAGGATTGGGCAAAAGCTTACTTGGACTAAGCACTTATCTTATCTAATATCCATAATTTTTCCAAATGGCGAAGATACGTATACAATAAATCTTGGTAACTTATTTCATTCATTCGTATATTGGCAAAAAGAATATATACTTCAGTTAATGTTAGCTATATCACCGTAGGAAACGACAAATTCTGCTCTCCGCTGCCCTTTAACGTATAATTACTCTTTTATTTCTGATGTGTTGCCATTGGTAGATGTAAACATTAAGTATAGAGGAGTGGCCAGAGATAATAAATGATACAGAGTAAACAAAAGTATGATAATAGCTAAATCTTCTTACTGATTTAAGTAAATACAACAGTAACCAATTTGCGCCAAGAAATCAAAAATATCTGAACAGGAAGAAGGGTAAAAAAAAAATATAATAAAATATTGCTCTTAATAATCTTCGGAACGAATATGGAACTTATAAAACCAAAACTAAAATACATAAAATAAATACATAATAAGCTACAAATAAGCTACAAAAATAGTGAGGTTAGTAAATACATTTTAGTTTCAAAGCCAACCTTATCCATATAAAGAAGGTAAATATCTAATGTAATATGGGTAGGATATGTAGATTTCTACAACTATATATTCCTTCTTATTAGATGACAAAATATGTTATAATATGTCATAAAAACAAGTTTGTATAATTTACTTTGAATTATCTCATCTTTTTTATCCATTATATGCTATATTTGCTATATTTCATCCAGAGAATTTCTAGATTTCCTCAGGCTTCTTTTTGAAAATTAATAATATATATATTCAAATTTTTAATAATTACAAATACTTCCATGCGACTTTTTCTTAAAACAAACATTTTCATGCCAAGTTCGTTTTAAACAATTTATAACAATTTAAAACAATGTCATGCAAATTTCGCTTTTTTTTAATACTTTTTATTGTCTTTTAAAACTTTCTATTGAATATTAAATATTGAAAATTGTTAAAGTCGAAAGAAAAAAAGCTTGTTTTAAAGTCAGATTTATACGAAATTCTTAGAAGTTGTTATAAATTGTTTTAAACAAATGCCGCATGAAAATGTCTGTAAATTATTTTAAGATAAGTCGCATGGAAGTATTTGAATTTATTAAAAATTTAAATCTACATATTATTAATTTTCAAAAAGAAGCCTGAGGAAGTCCAGAAACTCTCTGGATGAAATATAGCAAATATAGCATATAATGAATAAAAAAAGATGAGATAGTTTAAAGTAAAAGGACTGAAGATAGCTTGAAGTAAAGTTTGTTTGATGTTTAGAGCGGTGTCAATAAGTTTTCGTTGATTTGCTAAAAATTGTTTATAATGATAGGACAAGTTTTGAAACTCAAGTTTTGCTTGCTTTTAAGAAAATTTGACAATTACAACATATTAACAGTCACTGAGCAGCTATATGCCTTCTCTGATTTCTGTGGGCCATTGTTACGTTGCTAAAACTGACATTGATGCATTCCTTCTACTACTGGCTATGAAATCTTGAGACATTATAAATGCATTAATCCTGGTTTTGTATTCAGTCGTATGTGTTCGTAACCGCAATCAGCACGAACGTAAGCTGTCGAAAATCTACCGAGAAATACTTTAAAACCACTTTTACAAGCTTCACAAGTGCGAGTTTGCTGTCTTAAGAGTAAATGAAAGAATGAAGTGAGAGAGACGTAACGGAATAATCGTGGCATGGGAATCTCCGCAGGGAAGAGATCAATTTCAGAGCAAGGAAATGGAAGGCAGGTAAAAGCTGATCACTCTCTGGCTGTGCGCAAAGTGAGTTCCATTATTCAACGACCTATGGCTCTGATCTTGCGTTAGACGAGAAAGTGGAGCGACAATGAGCTGCACAACCTATGAAAAGTTGATAAGACCTCTGAAATTGAAACAGAAAATGAAGGATAGGGAAAGTACAGCTGAAGCGCCATCTACCAAATGAATCTCTGTACACTTTAACTGATGTTTAGGTGCCTCAATTTTGATAAATAATTTCTTACCTGATGAAAGACAACACAGCATCTGCTAAAATAGATAATCTTTTGTTATTTTTACGTGCTGCACGAAATGATAAATGAAAAATATTTAAAGATGTCATACTAACAGCCATGACATGACATATAAATATGTATAAATATGTCGTCATTTCCAGTGAAACCTGTGAGAAGCATAGAAGACAAAACAAAAACAACAAGAGTTAAGGCTGATAACTGAAGAATCTAAAAACTGCAAAATATTTTTAGAAGTATCAATTTTTATGGGATTTCAAATTTTGAAAATGAACAAAAATTGAAAATGAAAAAAATAACTGCAAAAAACAATTCGGGAGAAAAACGTGATAATCGTATAATTCCTGATTATCAATTCTAAGCTGTTAATCTTAAATTTGAGTACCAAACACACATTGAAAATTTAAAAACATTAAAAAAAACTCAAAAAAGTTAAAAAAAACAACCGGTTATGTTTATAAAACCGGTTATGTTTAAATAAAGTTTATGTTTATTTGTTAAAATGTGAAAATCAATCATGTTTTTATATAGGAAATACCGGAAACAGATTACGTGAAAGGTTTTGAAACCATAGAAGTGCTACAAATACTGCAACTACATCATCGTCGTTTGTTAGAAATCATACAGGCCTGTATGAAACTAGACATTGTGTTCCTTTTAAAAGAATTTCTTATTTAAAAAAAGAAAAGAACAAAATAAAACGAGAAATTTACGAATCTTTTTATATTCATATATTAAAACCATATAATACATTACTTCCAGATTCTTCCTTCATTCAAGATTGTGATAATAATAATTTTCGTCAAAATATTAATAGAATTAAAAAATTATTAAATAAGAAGATTTCGAAGATAGGAACATAACTAAGCAACATTGATCAAAAAATATTGAATCACAATGCATCATTGGTTTAACGAATGGTGGACACTTCTTTGAAAGAGGATTTTTTTATATAATTTTAATTGGTTAAATTTAAAATAGTAATTGTGTATAAAAATACGAATTTTTTAAATAGATATTAGGTTGAAAATGGACCGGTCTGTGTAAGAGCTCGAAATATTCCGTAATGTATTTTCAACTTTTCTTAACTATTTTTAATTTTTTTTTAATTTTAAAAGTATGTTTGGTACTTAAATTTGTAAATAAATTCTAAGCTGTCTTTTAAAAAAATTCAGATTATTATTATTAAAGAGTATTAATAATCAATTTCCATTACTCGTTATCATTTAATTGTTTTTAGCTTATTTTAACTGAAGATATTCAGTTTGTTTGCCATATAAGGAAATAGATATAACTCTTAATCATGCCTGGAAATAGTGTTACAGAGAAATTACTCAAAATATGGATAAAATAAATCGGCAAAGAAATGAAAATGATGCTTAAAAATTAAGGTAATATCTGAATTTATAATAGTATGGTATAAAAAATTACAATAACAAACAACTTTATTTTTCCATCATTCACCAAATGCTTACAATAGCTGTTTTTTAATAACGGGATTGGGTAACCTGAAATGATCAATCTATTACTAATTGGCATGCCTCTTTTCTGTTCTTTAGTGGCCTGAACTATAGAATTAATGTACATAAAATATTAATATTTATGAACTTGAAACTTCATTCCCACTCCCAAAAATTATCAATGCTTCAAGTGGCACAATTTCCAATATTTCCGTCAAATAGTAGGCTAGTGAATGGATCTTTTTTTAAAATTTAAGACCATGATAATCTTACGTATTTCCAGTTGTAATTTAAATCTACGAAAATCAGTCGTACTATACTAAAACATAGAATCTGTTCTAATGTTAAGGTGGATTTAAGAAGATTAATGCAGGTTTTAACTGGATAATCTCAACATTGAAGACTTAATTTCGTTGTACAAATTAGACAAAATTAAAATTTTTGAGAGTATTGACAACAGCGATGAAAACCTATCCATGCTTAGGTGAATTTTAACTGGTTGTAGGAGGTCTAGGAATGATGTCATCTAAACCTTATCTAATCATGTTTCTGCAGACTTAAGAGAGACATACTAACTTATATCCTCTTAGATAATATATTCACTCCGTATAAGATTGTATTTAATATGATTCACAATAGAGGCATTAATAATAAAATTAAAATCAACAGAAGTAAATAAATGAGTTGAAAATATTTATATGTCCGAGAATTAAAAAATTCAAATACTATTACCGTCAATAAAAGCTGATTCTGAAGAAACATTCATCTTTTTGAAGTAACTCTATTTGGCGAATGGTGAGAAACAGTTTTAACTTCTCTTTCTTTTTCTTTTTATTGATGTTAGGGTCATGAAATTCATATCAAACTAAACTAATGTATTGTTTTAAGTGAATTGATTTCTTTATTGAAAAGAAAATTGTTAAAACACACAGAAAAGTTTACAGAGGAAAGGTCTAGACAACGATGGCATTGATATGGCTCCTGGTTCCTGTTCCCTTGCTGCACACTCTATTGAACCTTTGAGATTCTGCAGTTGTATTGTTTATTATTTATTTAGTTTTTTTTTTTTAATTTTGGACATTTCTAACTTTAGAAGAGAATGGGATCAGTTTTCTTCGAAGGAGTATTGATGGTCGACCGTGGATTCTTCGGCATCACCACTGTCTAATCTCACGGCTTTAAAAATCCACTTATTTTTATTTTATTCTGATGGACAGGGGGGAAATCCTACAAATATCATAATGGCAAAATTAACTGCATAAGACAGTGAGTAAGGAAAAATAAAGGTCAAAACGCACATAACTAAAGATTCACTGATCTATTTTGGAATTTTCTTACCGGGGCTCCAAATCAGTTAATCTTAACTTGTGTTTTGATGTTTCTTTAACTGAAGAGCTATCATTCTGTTTATGTTTCGCTTGATTCCACATATGACGTATCAGTACTGGACGAATCCAATAAATGAAAGCTACGAAACAGTCTGTCTTGAATTCCCGGTACGAAAATTCCAAAAATAGAGCAGTGAATGTTTAACTGCGTGCATTTTAACTTTATTTTTCCTTACTGTCTATGAAATAACAGCTTAGGAGCCCAAAAGAGTTTTCCTTGTGAATTGTCACAAACAAAATCTTAAGTTATAATGGAATTCATACTGAACCTTGACATCTCGGAATTAAGAGTTATGGTTGAGGAAAAACAAATTCGATTGTTATAACCAGAAAAAGCTATCATTGATTTATTATTACAAATCAAACAAAAATTATTTTTAACAAGTTTTTAACTCATGTATATTCGTGGAATATGAAATTCCTTTGCCGAGAGAATACAGAGTAATTATCTTTGGAGGATGGAAGATCGGAGAGTGGTGGAATCCATATTCAGCAGAAATTTTCTTTAATTCATGCCATGGAATTTGCTAAGTAGTCCTAAGGAAGAAGTTGCGAGGGATGTCTCACTTTTTTTATTCAGAGGTTATTTTCTTATAAAATTGCTGCGAAACTTCCCAAAAGTATTCTTGTATTCAAATGCTTCTTGCTGAGGACGCTCCCATTTCCGTCACGAAGTTGTTGCCAAATTACTTCATTGAAAAAGAAATACATTTGCCAAAAGCCATTGTCGTTATCTAACTACGTCATCCAAACGAAAAAAAGGGCGATGCTCATATTTGGAATTTTGACAACTGCGGTATCATCAAAAGAAAATAAGGCATTGGAACTATCATAAAAGTTTCTTCGTAATTGCCTACGTTATTATGAAATTATGTAATTATATAATTATGTAATTATGAAACAATGCCTCTAATCAGAAAGTTACATACTTAAGCAAAATACTATCATGTATTATTGAAAAATGTAATGAAGGCTAGTAAATAGTAAAGTGTATTTACTTGAAAGACTCAATACACAAAGTTTTTAGAGACTATTCTTTTGTTTTCGGGCATGGAAATTAAGAATTATTTGGGATATCTTGTGGCATCTCTTATTGAAAACCTGAGCTCTTGTAAAATGTTCGTGAATGAATATAAAAATAACGTCTTGTTGTTTATAATAGCAATTCCTTATAGCGTATTATTAATGTAAATTCAAATAATTTTTAATTATCCATTTCAGTTACTAATTGATTTATTTTATTCATATTTTGAATAACTTCTATCACGCATGAATTTCCAGGCGTGATTAAGTATTATAATGATTTCTTTATCTGGCAAACATTCATTGATGGCGGTAACTATAATAAAAAATATTAATCACTTAGTTAATTTATCATTTAGTCGTTTTAGTATATTGAAACTTAAACTATTAAATAAATGTTTAAACTTCAATGGTTTACGAAGTGACATTCTAGAACAGCCGTTTCACTCTCTTTGGTGCTCGTCAGCTAGTGGTAGTCACAAGTAAACATCGAGGTCTCGGTACCGAGGTTAATTGTTAATTGTTAGTAAATAATTGATCTCATCTATTGATATTTATTAATATTTACATTCGCTTTTTTATTCTTTGCGCTAAAAAATAATTCCATTGAGGTCGGCGAACTGCCAGCACATGATGTTTCTCACCTAATTTTCTTTGGTGAGATTTTTGTCAAAGCTTTGGGAGCTCCATTGGATTTCCCACGAAAATATTTAAACTGTATTGATATTTATAAACTTAAAATTTCTAGTTAATGAAATGCTAAGGCTCCAACGTACATTAATCTCAAAGGAGGTCCACCAAAACCAAAATCGAAATAAGTTTTAAATAATTCGATTAATAGTAGACGAACTTATTATGTTATTTACAATAATAATATAAGAAATTTATTTCAAAACCTGTATTTTCAAAAAATAAATATATAATATTTCTTGTATAATCCATTCAGGAAATCGGTGCTAAACGATTACATTTACATCAGGATAAGAAAATGAATATTAATAATATGTAGGAAAAGTTAACTTACGTTAAAAGTAATGATGTGTACAGTTACAGTTCCTTTTTTGAAAACTAACTTTTACTGTACTCGTTTCTTTCCGTTCATTTTTTGAATTTCGTTGTAACTGTTACATATACAAGAAAGCCTCATTTTACAATAGGGTTAAGTTCCCAGTCGATGGTTGCAATTTAAAAAAAAAAAATTATTATTCATTTGTAATTAATTACAGAAAAAAGAGAATAATAAAATTACATTTAAAAATAAGACAATAGACAACATAAAAGAAACTGTATAAGGCTCCAACCTCAATGCTTTACCACACATCCGAAATGATGCTCTTCCTCACAGAAATAAGATGTTACAGTTATGTTTCCCTTTATGTATAAAGGCATTGTGCGATTTCCCCACCACTAGATTGGACCATCCCAACCACTGGATATGAATGAACTATCCCTGTCAGGGATAATTATTTCGCACCTACTGGATATGTTAAATTTACATAAATATTTAATATTGTTATTCTTAGATAAAGAATCTTTGTTTCGCTGAATCAAAATTAAAATTTATATTTTTCTGGGATAGAAATTTCTCTATCTTTATTTCTTCTCATTTTCATTGACTGATCACAGGAACAAGTTACAAATTGCAACACTTTCAAATCAGCCTTTTATCTCAATAAATGGTCGTCCAGGACATTGCTTCAATGCAGAGAAGTTTGCGACAAAACGGATCAAGTCTAAACATCATAGTGAAAAAACCAACAGAAAAAACACCAAAGCAGTCGGAACAATATTCATCTCGTCTCTTCAACTGACTTATGTCAGTCTCATATTTTACTATATTTTGATTTCAGAACTTCCAGGACCAAAGAATGTATTTTTTTTTTATAAATAACTAAATCAATAAGTGTGTTTTAAGAAATCATGAGTTGATAAATTAATAATCTGTTAGGCCTATCCCTAAGTATCACATAATTTCCTGTGTGCTTATAAGTCAGTTTTATGGGGAGGCATGGTATGCGTATTTAAAATTTTAATTCCGTTGTTGAACCCCCTCTGGTAAAATCACAAATCGCATACTGTATAAAGGTAATGGCATTACTAATCGTTAGAAGAAAAAAGTAACTGT
Organism: Thereuonema tuberculata; assembly: GCA_023159025.1. Lineage (NCBI taxonomy): Eukaryota > Metazoa > Arthropoda > Chilopoda > Scutigeromorpha > Scutigeridae > Thereuonema > Thereuonema tuberculata. The sequence goes on along the minus strand of JAFIDM010008419.1, from coordinate 48,979,457 downwards.
TATTAGTAACGGCGCACAGTGGGGCAGGATACCTAAAAAACTGGCAAAAAATAAAAAAATAAAAATGGGAATTTCCTTACCGCCATGTATTGTATCGAGAGTGCACTACTTGACGCGTCATAAAACAATGCTGTTCCCGCCTGATTCCCGCGCATGCGCATCTGGTAACATTGAGTCGTAGCGAGTTATTCAGGGAGACAACGCGTTCGGTTTGTTGGCGAAATTATGGCATTGTTTTGCATCATCACTGTTGAAATAAATCGTAATTACCGGGAGTGTTTGTGAAGGCAACTTCAAATTCAAGTATTTGGAAATATTTTAAGAATAGTTGACGAATAAAAAAAAGTATAATAATAATGTTAAACTCCGTTAACCCTAACTACGGTAAAAGGTTTAGATATTTATAGAATGATCAGAAGCATTGAGGCTTTTAGTTATGTTCCAAGGCTGTCCAAGCTTTGGTTTTTACAGTTTTACAAAGTTTGTTTGTTGCTCAATGTAGAATCATGTAAATTTGATGCCCATATTTTGCCTTTTTGCAGTAAAAGAAGGTTGTACGAGGCTAGGTCAGAGCAAGCTTCTACTTAGTAATTTATTTATATTTTTGTTTTGCTTTAGGAACGAGTGCTGACACGATGTTTTTTAAAAGAAAAAGAGCTCATTCGCATAATGAGAAGTTGTGGAAACAGTGAAATTGAAAAATAATTCCAGTACTTGTATGAAGAAATTAAAAAGGAATACCAATTGTGATACAAAGCATCAGAAGGATGTGCTAAAAAACTTTCATATTTAAAGACAGAGTATAAGGCACGCTACACCAAAGCACGGCGAATGGAAGAACGATTTTAAAATAACAATCAAGAATGGCTAGAAGGGTCAATTTCGTTTCTTAATAAAATGATGAATTGTAAGCGTGGTCGCCCCGAACTTAGCTTTCATGATAGTTCAGATAGAACAAAACGATTGAAAACTAAAGAACTGAAGAATACTACCCCGTGTCTGTGTTGACATACGCAACATGAATGAGTTTAAGATCAGAAGGGCAAGTGCAGGCGTCGAAACTTCTCCATGAAATAACTGTCTTCAAATCGGACCACTAAATATAGAAAAGCGTACAAAACTTCGCTGGACTCACAACCGAAAACTTTGTCTGGAGAAGACCTTTAGCTGTCTTGGTAACAGCAAAGTTATCTCTACATCAGTATGAAGTCGTGAGGGATAGTGCTCACAAACATTCCCCTCCTACAAAACCGTACAAGCGGCAAAGAAGAACTGCTATCGAAACAATATAAATGTTAGAGACTTCTGCTAGCGTTCCCCTACAGGATTTACTTGACCACACAGCTCAACGTTTGATCTTGTCAATTGAATCTGTTAATGAAACACTACAAGAATCAGAACTAAACAACCTATATCTATTCACATATGGGGGTTTTGACGGCTCCTTAGGTCATAGCTCGTATAAACATAGCTCCCAAAGCCGGGATTCGGGAATACAAATGATGGCAATACCGCAAGAAGATATTTTAAAAACGCAGAATTATCAGCGGATATTACAAAGCTTAATCTTAAAAAAATTACATACAACATGATAGTTGTTGCTAGTGGATATGAAATTAATGTTGCTAAATTCAGAGTATTCGTTCATCATATAGCAAGGTATTTTGTGGAAAAATATCCATGGTATAACATGCCACCAGCTGCACACAAATACCTTATACATGGTCCAGAAATAATATAAGCTGCATTACTTCCTATCGGCCAATTAAGTGAGGAGGCACAAGAGGCGCCAAACAAAGACTTTAAAAGGTATCGGGAACATAATTCCAGGAAGTGCAGCAGGATCAAGACTAACGAAGATGTTTTTCATTCATTCCTGATCAGTAGCGATCCAGTAATAACAAGTAAGCACAAAATAACAAGGAAAAATCTTCAACGCCTTCCCACAGTAGTCGTATCTATGTTAAAAGCTCCAACCGTACAAAATGATGTGGACAAAGAAGAAGAGGTCGATACATTGACGTCGGATTCCAGTGATTCTGATTGATCAGAATAAATATATTGTATAATTTTTAGTATTTACGATTTGGTACGATTAAAATTAATAAAACAAACATTATGTATTTAAAAGATTTTTTAATATATATTTGTCAAAAATGCCTAAAATTTATTTTATTTACACAAGACAATATATCAACTAACAAACATGAACCGTAGATATCTTAATAAACACTCAAATATTTAATGCCAGTTATGTATGTATCCTGCCCCACTGTGCGGCGTAACTTGTAATGCTTTCCTTCCGATCATATGCATCTTTTTTTCTCATTCACAATCATATCCCGTTTGGACAATTCGCTTTCCGTCGCTTCAATCATACTATTGTTTTTGCAGATTCTGCAAAAGCTGATTCGGCAACACTACACACTGCGGCCTAACCCTGATGTCATAAATTTTAAAGACATCATTTTGCTTACAAACACTATCTCTTTGCATTACGCTCTGTAATTAATTAAATATTAAACTAAACTAGAAACCAACAAGGCACCAAAGGAAAATAAGATGTGAAAAATTTGTTTTCCTTTGGTGCCTTGTTTATTTGATAACGAGCACGTTAATTTTTATTGTGAATATTAAACTGTTTTTAACTTTTGACTTTCTTTTTTCTAGTGGTTAAAACATAAAATAACTATCATTTGTGATTCTGTATGTGAATCAGTCGTGCATGTTTTCACTGTACGTACATGATGATTGTAGTGCAGTATATATATCGATAAGTGAAAATAAAACAAGTGCTTCATAATCCGACGATTTTCGTTCTTGCGGTCTGGAATCTAACAAGTCGTAATTCCAGGATATGCTTAAATAAGACAATTAACATCTCAGGAACTTTAATTTCCATATGGTATATAAATGCCTGGGAAACGGCTAATGTGCTTTTAGCCAGTCAAGGGGCAATAGTTTAGACACTGGATTTATCCAGTGTCGGAGCCTCAGAAGTCAAATCTCGTTCGACTCCCTATGACTTGGAAAAATCCAACTTCTGATCCAATCCACGATTATTTTATCATTGTTTTCCTGTTAGTGGCTGAGTCAAAGATGGGTCAATTAAGCAAATGTGGGGACTTATCTATACTGAATCGACTATGCTGACCCTCAATCCAATATATCCATTTCCTCCATGTTGCCCTAACGGTGCAAAACATACATAAAGTGTGGCCACCAAGAGTTGAGCCTTAGCCACGCCTCTTCAAACGAAGAACACATTTCACAATAGGGGTGAGGGTTGTAAAAAAAAATTTTGGGGAAAAAAAAAACAAGATTAGGAATTTTTTATAAAATATTTACTATTAAAGAAAAAAATTATTTATAAAATAATTATGAATAAAATTTGTTGTCAATAGG
>JAFIDM010008419.1:48962001-48975952 GCA_023159025.1 Thereuonema tuberculata | reverse complement strand
CTTTAAACTGCTCAACCACCGGAACATGTATTACTTAAAAGCCTTTCTGTTAATAAAAATTCTTTGTTAGTCAACTTCTCAAAACTAAGACCTGTGGAGCACAACTTGCTTAGTCACAAATCTTCTTATTTTTGTCTGTAGATCTATCAGGAAAATTCTCCATCATTTCGGCAATAACGGACTGCTCTTTGTAAGCCTAAAACGCTTTTGTATTTAAAATCGAAACTTTTGAAGTGAATAACTTCCAGATATGGCAACGAATGTATTTGAAGACCCTAAAAATTTGTTATTGCTCAAGTACTTAATAGAATCTTATTACATATTACTACTGTAATATTAAATACATGTATTACTGCTACATAAATAGTACGATTAGTAATGCTAAAGAAACAAACAACTTTTTAGAATAAAAAGAGCCAGAAATGCCTTGTATTGATTTTCTCTTGCTCAATTCGATCTGATTTCGTCAACAGACTGTTTGTCACAGTAAGTGACGTCTGATGGAAAGACTTTTAGGATTCCATCAAAGAGCGATATTTATCAGCAAAAAGCAATTTCGAGTTCAGTGGAGATGTTTCGAAATCTATAAGGCTTTTACCTTTGAACTGTTCCGATGGAATGGTTTTATTACAAATGAAGTTGTTTTGCAGAGTTCCTGACATGCGACAGAAGAAACTTTTCAATTTCTTGTCAGGTTTGTTCGTATATCGACACAATAGCTGCTTCCTTTCTGAATTATGATGAAATTTCATATTCAAGAACTTCCATAAATCGCAAGTCGTTAAAACCAGACTTGAGCTTCATCGAACAAGATAGACAATACTTATCACAAAACTCGTTAAACCTCTACATCTCCGATATTATTATCAATCCATTACGTCAACCGATATCAACTTTCAAATGTGTACCGTAATTAATTCAGACGACATTGACTTGCCTGAATTTACCGTTATTAATTTCAGCTTAAATAAGAAATTTCTGATTAATACTTAAAAATTAATACTTAATGTGTGAATTTCAGTGAGAGACATATGAACTAATTCCTTACGACGGAGTTTGCTTTGTATAATAAATTCTTTTCTCCATATTAAATTGTTGTCTGACCTGTTTACGTTTTTTTTTTTTTTTTCACTCAGTTATGACGCAAACAGGTTTTATTTAAATAATAAAACTTATCATACCCAAATAAATGTGAGAAATAATTAAAAAACAACCCTCCCCCCCAAAAAAAAATTGATTCTCTGAGTCATCATCTTGGGAATCTGGGACAGCTGTTTCAGCCTTATTAGGCTTCATCAGGCAGAGTTATCGTTGACAGAATGCTCAGAGTGCCTGAGAGAGTTACGGACGCCGCTACCGCCGGGAATGGTACCGTAAACAAAAACACCACACAAGACAAAATCACGGTGACATGCTTGGTCTCGAATTCCTTGTCCTAGCAGCTGCCATGCACAAGAAATTTAAGTTAAAGTATTGGGAAAACCAAAAAGTAAATAATTAAGCTTAATAAAAGTGCGCAAATAAAAGTAAGAAACAATTAAAAAACAATAAGGCTGAAACAGCTGTCCCAGATTCCCGAGGTAATGCCTCAGAGTGCGGGAACCAATTTTTCTTTTGTCTGTGCGTTTTTTAACTTGTTTCTTAGGTTTTATTAAGGTAATCATTTTCTTTGTCACTGAACATTTTTTTTCCTACCATCTTTTGTACGGTCAAGAATTCGAAAGTTGGCACAACAACTACATCTGCTTCAATGTTTTTTGTTCAGTAATAAAACACACGTGATTTCATTTGATATAATGTTGGCAATTGGATTCTAATTCAGCTATCCACCGCATAGTGAGAACTGAGCTTATAGAGTTGGGGAGGGGGTTTGGGGGCATTTCCAAGACTAGAGTTGAAGTGGAGACCAAAATAATCATGCATTTATTTTAAGTATCAAAAATAAGATACGTACTAAATATTGTGGAAATCTGTCCAACTGTTTCAACGTGAAGCACATAGATTCAGACCAAACAGGAAAATGGACCAGTAGATTTAAGAAAAATATTCATGTGGAATAATAAGTTGGATATTCAATTCATTTACAAAAATGATAATATAAAACAAAGTTGTTGTTGTTTTTTTTTGTTTTTTTTTCATTGCGTTCATCTATAACACAAACGACGTTCACAAGATGTAAATGACTTCAGATCGTTCCGTCAGTCCATCCGTCACCACCTCTACACTTTAAGTCGTACAGACATGAGGAAACTTTCTTGGAACTCTTACGACATGTAGAGATAGCGGAAAACACGAGACCCAGTCAACGATCACTTCCTTTTCCGGTTTCATGATAATATTTAAGAAAAAATATTCTTAACACTTACAGGCATTCTGAGATTTTATTTATCTTTTGTATTCTTGTATAATGGTTAGTACATTGCCTTGTGGCTACAATAATCCAGGTTCGAATTCTGATCGTGGCACTGTTTTTTGTTTTGTTATCTTATTTTTGAAATTTGTTTTCATTTTTCTATTTTTTTCTAAATGACATTTTATATTTCAATGAAAAGCAAAAGTTAGCGTCGATTATAATTCATAAATAGAGAAAAAAAAATCACACTGGATAGTAAATATGCTGAGCTAATATCAACGGGAATTTTGAACAGCTGTTTTGTCTTTATTAGGAATCATCAGCAGAATTTATCCCTGATGTTTGGCTCAGTTGCAACTGAGCCAAACATCAAGAGTAAATTCTAGTGATGACTCCTAACAAGGATGAAACAGTTATTCAGGATTCCCGTTGATGTTGGCTCAGTATGCGAAGGCATATTCACTGTACAGTTGTGGTTTTTCCTCTATTTATACTTTACATTTGTTTAATCATTATTTGTAGAAAATGAACTTATAAGCGTCCCTAAAGTTTCTTGCACACTGTGAAACCAGTTTTCAGTTTTGTACCTCATTTCCTTTGACTTTTTAAAAACCGATAATCTATCACTCACGTAACTTCCTGTCCTCCTATTCTAGATTCAATTAAACGAGTTTTTTTAACTCTCACGCGGTCGGGTGGTCACGAGACTAATTGCCTGGCTTGTTGAAGTTAACATTTTTTTTCCCTCCTGAAAAATTCTTAGACTCGAAGTATTAAATTTCCTCGAAATTCAAACGCAAAATCCTAACAAAATTTTTATAGCTATTGATGGAGCTTTCTTAATTAAAATGCATTATAATTGGTTAAATTAGCCCATAAGCATTTCTTTTTATCAAAATTTAGTGAAAGTTTCGTAAAATAAAAGAAAAATATGGAGACGACAAATAATGAGACAACAGAGAAAAATGAGGAATTTCCAGTTGGACGATCAAAGGAAAAATTGGGGTCATCGCTTAATGAATGCCCTCATTAAAACAAGAACGAATTACGTAAATAAACAGGATAATGAATAAAAAGAATTCCTTAGGTCTTCAGAAAAAATTTTCAATGAAAATCAAATTTAATGAAGCTGTACAGAGATAAGAGAATTTCAATGAGTTTGACTTTTAATAAATACTGGATATATCAATATGGCCGACTTAAATGCAGGCCTAAAAACCAGAATTCAAGAGTTTAGGATAAAAGAAGTGGCTTTTGTTTTCTTAAATTGGATTTTCACAATATACAGGAATTGTATATAAAGAGTTCTTTTAAAGGGAACGGAACAGTTCCTGATAAAACATGAAGCCCACTTTGTTTATACAGCGAGTTATCAAAACTCTACAAATTTTAATGGGAAAGATAAACATTTTTCGCCTATGAATTTATGTCCGCTGACAGCAACCTTCGGTGCTAAGGGGCACTGTTGCCTGGTCACCAAGATCTCTCGATTTAACATGTAGCCTATCGATTTCTTCCTCTGGCGACACATGAAGAACCTTACGTACGATACTCCCATTGACTCATATATCGACTTTCCTTGTCGCCTTCTTTTCCCTAATCACCATGTTAATTTTGAATGTTACTTAAGCTAGGTATACCATCAGCAATCTATTGTAATGCTGAGGATGCAATGCTGGTGAGGAGTGGGGGTTTGAAGACTATCGGGGAATGGAGGCCAAAAAGAAAACGTTACATGTATTCTTCATAAAAGCTAAACTGTACCGCAACAGGCCATGCAGGTCCTTGGGTGCGCGAGAGATTTAGGCTTCCAGCAATAAATTCTCGACCAACAGGACTAGTTCGGGTCGGACGGTGGGGGGGGGGGGGGGGAAAGATCAAATAATCGTGTTGATTTAAGAGGAACCTAAAAAAGCAATGTATCAACTTTTAATGGCATTTCCTTTAGGCGGTTCCAATTGATGCTCAGACTTAACGAATTAAAAAATGTTCAAAATGAACAGTTAAGACTGCGCATGCTCAATAAATAAATAAATGAGAATCTCTAAAGAACTAAAAGCTTTCTTTCCTTAAAATATCTTGATTGTAAAAATCCACTATTGCGTTATCCCCTATCTGAACAGATGAGCGCGGGACCTTGTGAAAAATGCCGATAGAGGTCACAGATCACGAATATATATGCTATTCAAATTCTTCTTCTAACGATATATAAAAATTGTATTTTTTAAAATTGTGTGCGATTAAATCATTCTTTTAAAAATTAACTATTGCACTAATAATAAGTATTTTAAATATAAAACGTTAAGTTAGAATTTTTTTTTTTTTGTCATTTCAGGTTTTCGTCAAATTTTTTTGAGTAATACCTCAAAAAAACACCCCAAAAAAATGATCGTTTTTGAGTTATAATTAATTGCAGAATATTTTGAAAATTAAAAACAAGAAAATAAAAATCTCAAATGCTTCATTTTTGAATTTTCAGAATTTTAGATGCATTGGAAAAAGAAATATATGAAAAAAAATGTATAAAAGTAATATATGAAAGAAATGTATAAAAGAAATATATGAAAGATATGTATAAAAGAAATATACGAAAGAAATGTATGAAAGTAATATATGAAGAAATGCATAAAAGAAATATATGAAAAAAATGTATAAAAGAAATATGTGAAAGAAATGTATAAAAGTAATATATGAAGAAATATATAAAAGAAATAAAAGGTTTGCAGTCGCCTGCATTTGCTTGAGTCAGGACCTTAAGAAATGGCGGTAAAATCAGTTTCCTGTTTTGAATTCGTCGATAAATCCTTTATCAGTGAAGGTGATAAAGTGGGACGACCTCCAACAGCTTCTAATCAATATTTCATGTGATACGAAGACCCTCAAACAAAGCAAGTAATTGAGAACTCCTCCCTAGAGCTAAAAAAAAAGAGGTCGTAAAAGTTGTCCCGAACGCACGAAAGTGGATCTTTGTGGCTTTTCGAGCCGAAATAAACTGAGTGTTCGTTGTGTGCGTAGGGGTTTTATGGGTGACGTAATTCATCGACCCTATCTCATAATTATGAAGAGAAAACTTTCATCCTCCCACGCGGTATCTATCTCGAATACTTACAGCATCTGTATTTGGCTACAGAAATAAATAATTACAACGTAACTGAGAAAATAAATAAGTCGTGGCTGTTAATGTCAGCTGGAAATCTGATTTCTGATCGCAGCGTTAAAATATCACTTGGCGGAAAAATAAGACACTCATCTTCAAGTTGGGTTTCTGAACACTGAGATCGATTATAAGCTATAGAAGATCTACGCTTTTATGACCTAACTGGACTCCTGATCGACTATCGTAAAGCGAGCCGTCGTAAGATAAAATCTTTTTCCCTAAAGAACGTTCTTACAAATCAGATTCCTTTTTGAAATATAAGATGTCAAAAATTGTCCTTTAGAATTTGCAAAAGGAATCAAAATCACAGATATATAAAAATGTAATGTGAATATCTGTAATATAAAATCCTGTACCTTATTGTAACAAGGTTTTCTTTAATTTTTTTAATTTCTATTAGCTTAACACTAATTTATTCATTATTATGTTACTCTTATTAAATCTTTTTTTTTTTTTCTTCTGAATCATTAACAATATGTAGGCGTAAAAAGTAACCATTTTTAAGAAATAATAATAAATAATAAAATCCTCCTCTACTGTTCGGTTTTGTTTATGAGAACCTTCAACGCTTTTGCGCATGCGTCAGGTCTCCTTCGATTTCAGCAAAATAGGGTTGAGGAGAAACAAAGAGGGGATGTTTACTTTTTAAAGTGTTAGTTTACTAGTAGCTGCGTTCTATTTGCCTTTTCGGGAAAGAATAAATACTATTGCAAAAAAGCTCCTCCGTTATTTTTTTCTTAAAAGCAAAAATGTCCGAAAGAATTTCTTAGGAAAGTGCCCATCTCAGTATATCACCCCTCTGCGGAGTAAAATCGTCCGCCAGTTGTGGTTCTAGCTTTTGAAAACGAACAGTACTTGCTCAAACTAACTTAAATAGTGTGATGGTGTTTTCGGTTACTGGTTCGTGGAATGAGGGATCACACTTGGAGCAAGTGAGAACTCTAATAACTGAACTGTTTTATTCATAGAATCAGGGTTTTAAATGAACTTTATTTACAGGGGCTGTGATTGGTTGGTGTGCTTTTACAATTGATTGGGGGATTTAAATCACACCTTGTCTTTAACTGAATTTTAACTATATCTTTACATTACAACGAATCAGATGGGGGAAAGCATGCTATCGGAAAATTTGAATTAAATTAAACAGAATTAAACGGTTAACAGCAAAATTTAGAAAGTACAATAGAATAAATACTGATTGATACAAAAACTAAAAATACATAGAATAAATAGAACTATAATACAAAGATAATTATGAATATATAAAAATCATTATAATTACAAAAATCATTACAAATATAAAAATCATTATAATTACAAAAATCATTACAAATATAAAAATCATTACAATATTACTATATTTTATTAATAATATTACTAGTAATGTTTCTGTTTTTTGAGGTTCTGACCGCAGAGTCACCTGGCGAGAAATACAGTGATTGAAAGCAATTATAAGCTGCATAAGATCTTGCGTTTACGATCTAACTGCCTGCTGATCGACGGTCGTTAAGCAAGCCATCGTAAATGAATCTGTTTTCTGCAAGGAGTACTGCTGTATTAGAGTACATTTCCGGCTAATAGGGAAGGAGTTGGGTTCTAAATTCATGCGTGTGTTGAAAGTTGTCAGCGCAACTATATCCTTTTCGTCTTATTTTGAAAAAAATTTTATAACAAAATAATTAGATCGCTTTTTCTATACAATCTTTTTCAATTCACCATGGAAAACTTGACTAATGAGAATATACGGCGAAAAACTATTCGTTAACATTTTAATATTCACATTAAAAAAGGACGTTTGAATTTAGTAAGACAAATATTAGCCAGTTTTAATAAAATAAAAGGTATTAAATAATGGTTTACGATATCCGAAGAAGAAATTACATTTTATTCAAAATGTCCTATATTATTGATTATTCTTCCTATATTGTAGATTTGACATAGTTTTTACATATACATACAAAATATTATTCATTAATACAGTGTGTGGAGGGAATAATTGAAAAAATGGGACCAAACACACTACTAGATATAAAAAAACATTTAAAAAATTCATATTCGTTACATGTTACTAGGCATCGTATACAGGCCTTTTCATCAGACTATAAATAAATAACAGAAGCAAATTCCCATATTGAATTACAAAATGTAAAGAACAATGTTTCATTTATGACTAGATATGTGGATGACACATTTTTATTAATTAAAAAAGAAGAAATAAACCAAATACTATTAACTTTCAACTCAGTAAATAAAATGATCCAATTTACTATGGAACAAGAAATAGAAGGTAAATTGCCTTATCTAGATGTCATGATCATTAAAAGTAATGATACTTTCAGTACTACAGTTTATCGTAAGGAGGTGTATGCAGGTGTTACATTAAATTTTAATACCGCAGCACCAACTTCCTACAAAATTAATGTAATAAAATTGGCTGTCACAAGAGCCTTAAGATTATGTTCAAATAATAAATTATTGGATGATGAATTACAAAAAATCAGAAAAATTTTTATTATGAACAACTATCCTATAGATTTCATCAACAAGATAATATACAGAGCACTTAAAGAAAGAAATGTTAATAAAATCAAAGTTGATAACGCAATTAAATATGTAAGTATTCCATTTGCAGAAGAATTACAAAACAAACTAACCCCATTATTGGCTAATGTAGGGATTCGTATTGCAAATAAGGCAAGAAACACCATCAGAAATATCCTAAATAATGAACGTGACATAATATCTAAAGAAGAGATAAAGAAAACAAATAAGGAGAAAAAGGGAGCGGTATATGGAATAAAATGTCAATCGGGAGGGGGTGGGTGCCAGTATATTGGTGAGACAGGCAGAAAGGTAAAAATTCGAATGAATGAGCATTCCAACGCCATAAAAAAGGGCAATGACCAATATTTCACAGCAGTTCATCACAAACAAACTGGCCATCTAATAATGGTGGACAATCCGATCATTTATAATATTATTACAGATCAATACTTAAGAAAATTTTATGAATCATTATTAATTAATTCCAAATTCAACAAATGTTACAATACTGAATTGTCTATAAAAAATGTATTGCATTATCAGCTCGATTAACTATTTTTTATTGTTTTATTAATAATTGGCTAGCATTGATATTTGATACTTTGATATTATTGTAAAATGTAATCCAAAATTTATAAAGGCCTAATTTGCTTCTGTTATTTATTTATAGTCTGATGAAAAGGCCTGTATACGATGCCTTGTAACATGTAACGAATATGAATTTTTTAAATGTTTTTTTATATCTAGTAGTGTGTTTGGTCCCATTTTTTCAATTTTCACATACAAAATATGCTAGTCCATTTGTGATCTAGACAGCTCAGAAACTACGTAACCTACGAAGCTGAAATTTTCGAGGTTTGATTAGATTACTATAAGGAATAAGCCTATGGATTTTTGAACGTATCCGACCAATAAGTAAAGAGTTAGGTCCTAAAACGTGTATTCGAAAGCTGACTTGCCAACTATATCTTTTGCGTTTCATTTTGAAACTTCTTTATAATATTAAAATCCTAATGGCTTTCTATTTGTCAAAGCCTTGTTTGTTAGGCCTAAATCTGTTTGAACAAGTAGATTGTTTGTCTTGGATGCAATGAAAACGAGACGACGATGATATTAAAAAATAAATGACTACATGCGAATGACAGCAATAAAATTAAGAAAAGAAATCTCCTTCAGGCTTTGGCTCCGCCACCGTGAATTGTAAATCCCCAAAATTTCATAACATGTCAAAAACGAATAAACATTTTGACGGAAAACAAGTTTTTCTATTAAGTTGAACAGTGGGAGACCGTATCAGTACGTAGAGCACCAGCAATGTAATGCTATCATTACAGTCAACAAAAACAATTAATAATTAAATTTTTCCTTTCAAAGATTCCGTTTCTCTAATTTTTATGAGATCTAAAGCGTTTAATCTATTATCTGCATTCTTTTCTGTATATATCTATTTCTTAGCAAAGATCTACAGCAAAAAAAAAAAAAATAAAAAAGTTTAATCAAATCAGCAATTCCATCAGCCCATCTGACAAAGATAAAGGTAAATCGCAAACCATTTATTCTAGGAAGCTGAATCTTTAGTGATAAGTTTAGGTTAATCAATGTAAATCTCCTGATAAATTTCGAATCAAATAACAACCAAAGATGTTTTGCAACTCTATTAAGAACGCCTTCTAATTAGTTTTATTATTTTTTTTTCTTTAATTGACGTATCCAATGACGTGTTCAAATGTATGTATATATAGACACTTTCTTGCTAGGACATCTTTACCCTCGTTTTAATTTATCGTTTTAAAATTAAGATTTTCAGCCTATTTCCAATTGCGGTAGACTCTTGCTAATCCGGCCTCTCAATTATCAGGCCTCCGGCTCTGGAGTGGCGTCAAGGAAGAGGCGATTAAGCGCCATTTTGAAATCACGAGCTGTTCGAGAAGATAATATGATAATGTTGAGATGATGATGCAGTGCACAGTGCTGATGAAATCGGTCTCTTTTTCCAAACGAGATAAGATCATTTCATTGTTGTAAAGAAGACGTATAGTATGTACTGATCATTTTTTTTTTACTATTATCATGTGCTTATCTTTTATTTTATTTTTTTTAATACTTACTACATGTAGTTAAATTGTAACATTAAATTTAATGAAGAATTAAAATTTTGGAATCTCAATAACGGATTTCATTCCTACATCTAATTATCTTAAACAATTAATATTTAATCCTTTTTTGGCTTCTTTTTTGTTAATCCAGTGCGCAGGGTTTAATTTAATGAAAACTTAATTCGGTTTCTACAAATTTAAGTAAATACTTTGGATGTAATTCATTTCTTTTTTCAGAAAAATAGAAATGTTACACTGTTTCTGTTCAGCAGATATTATTAGCGAACTTGAAAATGTGACACTTACGTTTACACAGACATAAGCTATATTTGACTTGAACTCTCATGACTCGTACGGATGGAGAAAATTATGAGATCCGGTCTTAAATATTATTTTCTACTGGTCTCGTGATAATATGTAAGAAAGAGTATTCTTTAAGCTTTAAATGCATTTGAGTGATTTTTATGTAGGTCCTTAGCCGTGATCTATGTGGTCAATACATTGCCTTATGGATGCAATAACCCAGGTTCGAATCCTGATCAAGGTAATGGTAGAATAACAATATCAAGGTAAAAAAGACCTTTTCTTAAGGAAAAAAGAAAGAAAACAAAAAAAAAAAATTATGAACGACGACTCCCGATAAAAAAGGGGGAATATTTTCATTATTTTTATCAAGGTAGGGGATTTTTAATGCTTGAAAATGGAACCCGATTCATAGGGGTTCGGAAACGTGCGTCGCACATGTTATTTTAATTTTTATAAATTTGGGAATTTTTTTAGTGCCAAAGTAGTTGGCTCTCATATAGAAAAAAATAATTTTATACTAAAGCATAAAATTAAGAGTGACCCATTAAAACCCACAATGGCATTGAACTTGTGCAATTTTAATTTCAAACAACAGACAACGAAAAATTTTAGTTGCCAAAAAAATTGAGTCTTCGAAATAAAAAAAAAAATGTGTTCAAGGCTTGGATTCGAACTTACTACTTTCTGATTCTGAATCCGTCACTATCCACTGTACAACTTAGTTCTCTTAAAAGTAGAGTGATGATTGGCCTATTTAAAAGGAAAACTCCGAAATACAAAAAAAAAATAAAAATAATAAGAGTCAACACAAAAACTGTAAATCCCAGAATATGCCGAAATTATTTGCACAGAAGAAACAAAAAAAGAAAAAAAAAAAAAAAAACAGGATCCCTATGGTGTTTGGGCCTCTAAACACAATGGCGAAGTCCGTTTGCCGATCCGACCATCAGTTGGGGAGTTGTTAGGGGCAGACATACACAGATAGGACAAACTCAATAAAAATATTTTATCTTTTTTTTCTTTTTCTTTAATTCTTACAACTTTTTTCTTAATTAATATTTTGTAGTTTTTAAATTACTATTCATAGAAAATTAAATATGTACAGGGTAGCTACGGCTACGTGTGTACAAAAAAAAAACAACAGTTTTCTCCAAGTTAGGATTTAATTTTTTAAGTTGCGAATACAAGAAAAAAAAAAAAAGAAAGGATTTTAAGGAAAGTAGGCTGTAAGATCTTTTGAATTTCTTCTTACTACTGTAATTTAAACCTAAGCTTTTGTCCTCCATCTTACTAGTGAATGAAAATAGGACTAAATCATGGATACTGAGTGTAAACACACTCAGGCAAAATGGATTTTATTTAATATTTCCTGTCTACTTTGGTTTCTCTATGTTGTTAGTGTAGCAAATATAATATTCTTGCGTAGGATGTTCTTAAAAGCACTGAAAAATCATATTCCTTTAAAAACATAAACCGGATCATGACAACGCAGGCGATGATTACGCAGACTCCCGTGACGTGACTTGACGTGAAATCAGATGACATACTCCCGTGACAGGTAGTCAAATACTGCGAACACACGATCAAAAAATAAATCTGAATGTAGTAATTTGATTGGTTGCACAGAAATTATTTGTGCTTTAAAATGTGAATCTATGTAGTTTTGAATTATGTTGATGAGGGGTGGCCGCAAAGGCGCCCGAAAGCTTCATACTATTTAACTTTATATAAACTAGAATTTTTATCTTGAAATTCGGTGTTGGTATTTTATTAATTTAAACATTTTATCTCATACACGTTAAAAAAAAAATTTTAGTAAAGAAAAATACAAAAAAAAAAAAACAGCCATACGTGCAATACGTTGTGGAAACAAAACAAGGTAAATTGTCTCCAAATCCTTGGGAACTGTAACATCTGCCGAATTTAGGTAAATCTGCAATTTTTATGTTAAATTGACTAATTCGATTAATTGTAAGCACCCCCAATAGATCACAAAGTTTTAAGGTAATCTATAAAAGTTATCTGTTTATTTGGAAGTATAATGTAATAAAAAAAATTCTTTACGCATTTCTGATGTATTCACGTATAAATTTCTCCATATAGATCCAAACGGAGAAAGGTTCAAATGTAATCAATAAATTCGTGTAATTCTTTATTGTAAAAGTTAGTGCAGAAACACGGTTGTGAACGCACTCAGATATTCCAATTTCTGATCCTAAATTTCGATAAGGATTTCGTAAATACTCATAAATGGTACTGCGTTACTCAAAATAGAGTCATTTCATTCTCCGACTGGAATAAGCACGAGGGAAATCTTGGATGATTATTGATTACTTTCTGTAGTTTTTAATTCGTCGGCGGTCTTAATTACTGGAAGTTTCTGTTTTCCTCCTTATGTGACTTAATCTCTTCCATGATCTATATTATCAAGAAACTAGACATGTTTCTTCTCAACACTTGACAACCAAAATCGATTGATTTGTTCTTAAATCCTGGGTTCCTAAATCCTGGAAAATATTGCAAAAGATCTACTTTGCAATAAATTCAAGACATTAATTTTAAGTAATGGCGTCACAAGTATTGGCCTTACAAAGTCAGACGTTCCAATTAAATGTTTTTCTTCTGTTTATCTGTTGTAGGCGCGCCACGTTTAAACGACTGAACTGAATGTATACAAAATTTAGGTACGGAGCATTTTTTGAAGTCTAGCTTAAAACCTAAACCCGACCTCTTCCGTCTTTCAAAACTGATTCTGAAATATCCCGCTCAAACGGTTGGGTTTATTTAAATTTGATAGCCTGCTTAAAGTCTTGAATCGGAGTTGAAAAAACCAAAAACAAAAAAAAAACAACATTAATTGGATCCGGAAATGATCACCCATACATTGAAAAATGAAAACTATGTTTTTCGTGAAAACTGTTCATTTCCGAATCCATTAATTGTTTGTTTTTTGTTATTTTTTTCAACACCGTTTATAAATTCACTCTTTCCCTATATGTGTTTTAATTTATGAATATTTTGAAGTACGTTTTATCGCATCATATGTGCCAACAAAAATAATAATATAATAATAAATACATTGATTAATGAAAACTATGTTTTTCGCGTCCATTTCCAGATTTATTAATTGTTTCTAAAAACACACCAAAATTAAAATGTAAACTACATTTAATATCAAAAAAGCAAATTTTCGAGAAGAAAACGTCTTCTCTTTTTCAAGCCTTAAATAATAATAAGTTGAAGAACAATACTTCAAATTACATATTCTTTCCGTTATTTGTTAATCACCCATTATTAGATTAATAATTCATCTAGAAAAAACATAATAATATTTGAAACTAATACCATTTACATATAATTTTTGTATTCTTTAAGATAATATATCATATGACTTAACAATTTAGTTCATTGATTGTAATCATATTATTGCAATTTGTGCACATTTTATCTACCAAACTTTTAGCTAATCTTACGAAATACTCCTCAATTTCAATA
>JAFIDM010008419.1:48946745-48961901 GCA_023159025.1 Thereuonema tuberculata | reverse complement strand
AAGGTCATTGATTTCTATAATGTAAACAATTTGCAAACAAAATAAAATACTGAGACGTAATCAATGATATTCTAATTTTCTGTACCATTAAAAAAATTTATATTTTTTTCATCTATTTCTTCATCTATTTCTACTTTTCGTTATCAAACATTAATGTTTTTCAAGTCATGCATTCGTCGATGCGTCATGATTTGTTTTCTAAACTTAGCTGTTGCTTCATCAACTTTGCTTTCTTGGAAACACCAATCTTCATTTCTCTTCGTGTTTTTGATGTTCTCCTTTTCTGCGTTTTCAATCTATTTTCTTTCCAAAACTGCTGAGATGCCATCACTTCGTTCGATCGATGTCTTGTTGAAGTTGTAGGAGTGATTGCCTACCATAATTTTTCCCTTGTTCTAATCAGCTCCATGTCTGTTCACCGTAACATTAAATCACTGGTACAGCCCACATGTTTGTAACGTGAATCCTATGTTTTGCTCTTAATTCAGAGTTCATTATTTTTGAGGCCTTTATATAAGCAAGTAATTTCCGTTTTACGACCAATCGATATACGAACATTCGCACTAACGACAAACGTTATCAAAATACAGAAAAAAATGAATATTGCCATATATAAACAAATATATAAACATGTATTTATAGATCGTTGTCCTAATGTCAATGTTTGTTCCTCTCCACCTTTTCAGAACTGCTACTAAAACTAAAATCTATGTAAATGGCGTTGGTGGAGAGGATTTCCCGCTATCTGTTCTCTCTGTAGCAGCCGGAATTAGTATTTACCACAAAACATCCTTAGAAACCGTACGGTACATCTGCTTACAATAATAGTGATTGTAACTACTTATTCCAAATAAACTGAATATTTACTTGTTCATTTTCGTGAGTTTTAAATACAGGTTTTATATAATGTTGTTTTTTTTGCGTGTTTTCGACTTACTACTAAGCTGTACCTAAATCGGGACACTGAACAAAAATTCTTATTTCAAAAGCTCAGTTTTCTTTTATAAAAAGAATCCACTTTCAATGATTAAAAAAGAATTATATCTGAATGTATTTGCTCTGTTTTTAATATTACTATTTTTGCTACGTGTTATTTATTCTTCACTTTTTTACACTTTGCTTTCTGATGCAAACTTTCCTTGTTAAGTTTGCAGAGAATGCTAAAAGTCTTTGCAAAGATTCTCAATTCATATAAACAAGAAACATAAAAGACCGAAGAACAAAATCCAAATAGAAATAAATTAAGTCCATGCCTCTTCCTTATAACGTTTCTTCTTATAAGATCCAAAACACCTTCAACAGCAAATAAATAAAAAAAAAAAACCATACATATTTATTAATGAATTTTCGGGAAGTTCTTCTTCTTTCCTTTGCCATGTTTTGAATAACATAAACAATTTACAGATGTTAATTACCATGCCATATTAGACATCCTGGACATTGTTACAAAATAACAATCAATTCCTTTCATATTACAACGAAGCTTAACTTTCCATTATAAATTAATTTCAACAATTTTATTCATTCTTTAAAAAAAAAATTCTTCAAATTTTATAATTTTGCAATAAGCTAGGTAATATTGTATCTAAAGAAACACAGCTTAACGTGCAGATGATGTTAAAGAAAAGAGGAATTACCCATCATGCACATAATGAAAATAAATTCATGCCAAGAGTTTGTCCACGAAGTGGAGTATGATACAGCTGTTTCATCATTGTTATGAATCCTCATCCATACTTACCACTTCGATGACAAGCTTTGAAAGCATGAAGAATATGTGGAACCCATTCGCTCCCGACTGTGGGTTCCGAAACAAAGAAACAAACAAACAAGAAAAGATAATTATCTGTTATATATCTCCTGATATATAATAATATATTATACTGACTCTTTATTTATTTTTATTTCATTTGTATCGATATTTTTCTGTTTTCTTATCTTTTTCACCACGCAGTATTTTTACTTCCATACTCATGCTATGATTTAAATTACCGCAATGTTCTGCTAATTCCGATTTATCTTTCTGCTTCTTTTAATATAATTTGGGTGTTCTTATACTCTCTTTTTTGTATAAGAAATACAAAGAATGAAAATATCAATAGAAATGAAGGGTTAGAAATAACTAAACAGTCAGTAAAATTGGCGAGAGTTTTGATTTTATTTAGCATAAATAAGAAACTCAAATTGTAAAATTTAAATAATTGTTTTTTTTTTAAAAATGAATAAATTTGTTGAAATTATGTTACAATGGAAAGTTAAGATTCGTTGTCATATGAAAAGAGTATGATTGTGATTGTTATTTTGTAACAATGTCCAGGATGTCTAATATGGCATGCCAATTAACATCTGTAAATTGTTTATATTATTCAAAACTTGACAAAGGAAAGAAGAAGAACTATACGAAAATTCGTTAATAAATATATATGTTTTTTATACATTTGGTGTTCAGGAGATAAATTATAATTAAACTACGATTATAAAAAGAAGAAAATCCTGAGTTATTACTTCCATATACTAGCGACAGTTCTTAAAAAACATCGTAATCTTTTTTCTACATTTCTGCAATTCAAAGTAGAAGAGAACAAGATTTTCGGTTTTTTTTATTTTATTTGCATCTTTATCATATCTATTTATTGTTATTATTATTTTTACATTATTTACATTTTTTTATAAATGTTATCCATATTCAAAATGGCTTCGGTAGTGGAAAACGAAATGCCCGTGCGAGGAAAACGAACTGCGGCTCGGTCAAATGGAACATATTTGTAGCAATAGCCGACCTTGCTAGGAATTCAGAAATGCATATCCCACCATCCTGACTCTTAAAGTGGAAACCGTTCCAAATTATATCTCTAGCATGGCTGTGCAGGCCTTACCGTAACCAGTTCTTATGATACCGCCATATTGTTTTCTGCAGCAATGAGTTCCAGAATCAACTAAGTGATCCGCTTTTCTCCGTGTGTGTGTTCTAAATACATCCAGGTATCTATGTAAAAAAAATTTCAAAAAATATTGGAAATATTCAATTTTTTATAAATCATTCGATATATTTTTGATATTTGAAACTTTTGGTCATAATTGGCAACGTTCTTAAATCGGTTGTCATAAGTCGAGGTCTCCTGTATTATCTTCTTTATTTCTATTTTAATCAATGAACGGTTGGTATTTTTTTTTACTTCTGTAGGTAATCAACTTTTTTTACCAGCAGTGTAAAAACAAAATAAAAAAATACTAATTTAGGAAGTTTTCGTTCGAAAGTTGACATGGTAATTATAGAGTATTGTCTTTCAAGTTCTGTTCTATGGATTGATAATTGAAAAGGCATTTCCTACTTTCCAATATCGTAGGAAACTTTCCAAAAGCAACCAATTAAACCGGGGACAAATTGTATCTATTGATTTTTGGGAATATTGATTGTTGCTTTATGACAAAAGTGCTCATGAATTATTCATCAGTAACTAACATCTATTGAAATTGATATCATGAGATAGGCTTAGCAATGAAAAGGTAATCCATAAATACAGGACTGAAATTGAGAATCACTAAGTAATTACATCGTAAATAAAAACATGCTAAATACATTTATGTTGTTGTGAGATTAAAGCGAAATATATTACAGGCTCTATTTCACAATTTTAAGGTTTGATTTTTATAATAAACATTATAGTTTTAACGGATGTTATCACTTTCAGTAACTTTCAGAAAGTTTGGTAAAGTAAATTTGAAAGATGAGCTAGTTTCAACGAAATGGCAAAACATACTTAAATTAAATTTCAATTTTTTAGTGGTATTTGCATTAATGGCAGACGTTTACCAATTAGTTTTCTTTCTAACTAAAATATGCCAATGAATTCGACACTTTGCAAAATTAAAAAAATTAAAAATATTTTAAAAATATTATAAAAAAAACCCTGTTTTTAAAATATTTTTAACTTTTTAATTTTGCGAAGTGTCGAATTCATTGGCATATTTTAGTTATTTGATAACGACACGTAAAGCCTTTAATTTTATAAGTTTTCTTCCTCTAGATTTTGAAATGTTTAGGGCAGTATATTTATTTTAATCATTTTCATGAGCTTTAGAGATTCTTCAAGGTTCAAAACATGGACCCATTATTTTACTTTTTGCCCTGCTTTTCTAGAATTGTAAGACTCATCAAATTAATCAACGTTTGTAAGTACATATACTGTATGTGTCCGTTTGTGTTTCCTAATAATTTTAAAAAGTTGGATGGATCTTTTTAAAGCTTAGAATACATATTTAAGAACTACAGATGGTCTCAATTTTGTATTTAAAATCTTTTTTTAAAAAAAAGAAGAGGGGAAACAAACACTGAAAAGCATTGGAATCAAAGGGATGTATTTCTATCGATGTCTTAATCAATGATTATTAATCCTATAACTAATCCATTAATTTCCGCGAGGTTTGAAGCGTTTAAAATTAATTCTATTTGCACAACTTAATAATGCGGATTTAATACATTTCTTTCAGAAAATAGAAAATTTATGCTGTCTGTCTTCATCAGATATTGTAACTTCAAAATAAATGCAAGTGTTTAGTTTTCGTTCTTTCACGATTTAAGAAAGAAAGAAAAAAACAACAACAAAGAAGAACAATAATAATGAATTTCTAAGGAATAACACTTTAAGAAAAGTAGACTTTAAGTTCATTAAAAGAGGACCTAGTGTTTATTAGTGCAATGTGCCATCTCCAAACAGCTGTTTCACTGTAATATGCAGATCATCAGTGGATGATCTTTTTCTCTCTCTAGACTTTAAGTTCTTAAACGAACTTCTTGCTAATGAATAACGTCTCCATCTAATTAATAATAAAAACACTTGTAATTTTACATTTTTTAAATTTTTTTTAGTTAATTTATCTTCATTTTCAGTTTGAGAAACTTTGTTACTATAAACGATAATTATTGTAAATCAATCATGTGTTGAGAAACTTTCAAGACTTTTTTTTTAAAAAAGAACGTATGTGATAAGAGTATTGGCAGCACTGCAATTCAAACAATTATGCACTGATATTTACCGGATTTCAAATTAGGTATAGCCATATTGTATAACGTAATATGTTCTTATAAATTACATGCTTATTTTGAAGGTCATTTTAAGTCAAATGCAATCACGTATGATCATTTACTAACTCCTCACAAACTGGGCCATTTAACTGCAAACCACTCGAACTTGGTTCGGTTTCTACAGTAGGTTAAGAATTTTCCTCTCATTTCCCTCTAAATTCGAACAGAAGCTGGGCATTATTTAGAAAAGCCTTCTCAGTGTTCCGCTGAATTAAAACCCGCTATTGGGATTAAACTGTTGGGATTGTTTAGGCCTTTTGGAAGTTAACATGTACTCTTTTTGGTAATGGTCTTAAGCTTAAGGTAGTGAAGAAGGATTAATTAGGCACTAAAGGATTTTAGATGAAGGGTGATTAATAGGAAAAAAAGTTCAGGCCAAAATAAAAACTGTAAGATTATGAAATAATTAAAACTAAGCATTAATAGAATCGCTATTCCTGTAAATATACGTTGAAAGCTTTGTACATCTTTGTACATCCATCCAAATAACATCTTAGTAATAATAATAAACAACCATTGTAGCACAATATTAAAAGTTATTAGATTAAAAGACTTAGATTAAAATGATGTTTAGAGGCTCAACTCTTAAACGAGATCCCTTTTCTCAAATTAAAAGGTAAGGAAAGCTGTGATTTCGTCCATATCGGAGTCGTCAGAATTTTTAGCAATAAGTCGAAACTGCGAAAAAAAAAATAAAAGAATATTATGCTCACATGAGTCCTGACATGAGAATCTTGGATGGCCATTTCGACTTTTGCTAGACTCATTATCCGAGGTTCCTTCATCTGAAAGCCTAAAGCTTTCGAGGAGAGTAAGAAATTTTACAAGAAAAGATAGAAGACTCTTCATAATCTAAAGAATGTACTTAATAAATAAAAATCAGGTTTTCGTAAAGCCCCGTTTTCTGAATGACCCTAATATATGAACCTCAAGAAAAGTCCAAACAGCTGCTCAACAATTCTAACCTCAGTGACTCATTGTTTTTTTTTGTTTTTTTTTTTAACAAATGTCTATTTTGATCTTTGATGCTTTTCTTTGATTTATTTGGAAAATATTTTGAGATATGTTTAGTGATGATCGCAAAGGCAAAATCCAAGAATTTCGAAATACAAAAACAAGTAAAATAATTAATTTGTTAAAAATAGTTTGTCCTTAATTTTTTTGGGGTGGGCAGGAGAAAGGCTTTAACCTTTATACCATCCCTGAAGCTCTTGTAAACATCATGGCTTTGAGAACACTTTTGTCTTACAAAATGGCATCTACAAAGGAATTCACGTAATGCTGAGGAATTAAGAGACAATTGAAGAAAGTGCAGGGATTTAGTTGTAGGCGGCAGTTAATTACCAGCTTCCTCTGTTCTCATTCCTCCAATTAAAAGTAACGTCTGTAATTTTAAGCGGAAATGTTCAGAGGTTATCTTCTTCAAAGTCTTCCCACCCCCGTTACCTAATTAGGTCTGGCTTAGGGTGACGCCACTAGCACTGGCTCCACTATTTCAGAGATACGTTTCCCTTTATACTGGATTGTGGAAACCTGTTTGTCTCTCTACCTATCTATGAATAGATAATTCACTTTACTATCTGTTCTTCATAAAGTACAATTGAATGACTTTATCGTAGAATAATAAGGGAGCTCATTTAATAAACCCATTTAATTAAGTTATAAATGAAAGAATTGTAACCATTTGAATGGGAAGAGTTCCACCAAACTTCCACAAAGGAATTCACGCTAATCCTTATCAAAACCTTCAAATAAATCAAATGAAGCAAATCTTTTATTCACCGAAGACTTCAAAACTACAGGATGGCCCGGAAGTTCGCATACCCTCAATTATGATAATATTATATCAAGTTATGTATATGTATATATCACCCTATTATCTATATCACTTGAATATTTCTGTATGGGAAAAGTTTGACTCTTGGTAGGGTGTGTAATGTCATCAAGATATATTAGATTATTGTTGTTACTATTGTTATGCACAGTCGGGTGTTACCATAGGGATCCGAGAGATGTAATCTCCAGACATATCACATTAAATAGTGTTCTTGTTAAAACCTATATTATACTTTTTCTCACTTCTGACACCATGTAATGTCTTTGTGTAACGTTAAGACATTTGGGATAAAAAAAATAACATTAAAAAGTATAATGTAGGTTTTAACAAGAACACTCTTTAATGTGATATGTCTGGAGATTACATCTCTCGGATCACTATGGTAACACACGACTGTGCGTAACAATAATAACATTAATAATCTAATACATCTTGATGACGTTACAGGGTGTATCCAATACATACACGAACCACTTTTTCTTCCAAGAAGTCGCTTCCCGTAGTTTCTTTACTTCAAATCATAAAAGTTTTTAATTCTTTAAAGATTTGTCTTTAAAGATCAAAATCTAACAGAAAACAAGTCATCATCGTCGCATTCTTAAAGCATTCGTAACATAGGCTTTCATCATCAGAAAGTGACTCAACAAGAGATAAATTCATCTGTTTACATCTGGATTCTGATTTAGACTCAATCTAAATGTCGTTCGTGATAAGAATAAAGGAGTTTTAAGAGATTCACTATCAACAGTTACTTACTGATAGAGACCAAACACCTGCTTTGTAAATACTGGTCTCCTTGTCCTTTCTTATCAGTCTAAAGTATTTATAATACAGGGTAGGCGCGAAGTTCTCGTACTCACCTATTACCTTTCTCTTTCATCTCCTCTATTCTATCTCCTTTCTGTATCCCCCTAGTCTCTCACTGTATTCCTACTCTCTTCCTGTTCCCTTGATTCAATGTATCCATAATATCTAAAATACGTTCTCCCTGTCGAAAATAAACATGTAAATGTTTGCTAAAATCCCAGTAATTTTCTCTGTTGTAAATATTTCTCCTCATTGTTCTGTTATATATTCCCTTTGTTAATTGCCTAGCTCATGACGCCCACTTGTCTTCTCGACGGGATCTCCCTTAAGACGACTGGGTTGTCAAATTGTCTTGTAAACATGTAAGTCTTGTAAAATTTTATTGGCAATAAAATTGAATTGAATTAATATAATAATAACATAATAGGGGGTACGGGAACTTCCCGGTCACCCTATACAACGATCTTCGTGAACATTGAACTTCCGAACAAGCAATCCATTTTCCTAAAAAATTGTCTAATTTATCGGGTGAGTTGTCCAACACAATTAAGCAAATAAAGTAATAGGAACGTAAACTGGAATTTAAAAAAAAATACTAAAATAAACAGATAAAAAGTTTTTTTTTTTTAACAATTACATAAAAAGCTTTCGTTAAAGACAAAACTTTTACATTACTCTTCCTCTTGAAACCTTTCTATCTTGCATAGAAGGACTTCGAGCATTGTGTAGCCTTAAAACCGATAAATTTGTCATTTGATATAAGAATGAACTAGAAAGGTCAAATTACAAAGAAAAATTTCATTTCAATTTTGTTCTTTGAATTTTTTTTCCATTTTTTCCACTTTAGTTATTAAGACCAAAAACAAAATGTTTATTTTTCGGAAATAGATAAACAATTAGACACAATTAAGAAGATGTAAATCTAATTAATTTTCGGACATAGCGGCGTTTCTTTCTCATTCATTTCTGTTCTCTTTCGATCAACATTTACTCTCATTAATTTTTTTTAATCTTGAGAACAACAAAAACTAAATCTCTATATTTAAATTCCAGTTTTACTATCCATTGAATACAAACAGTGCAAAATTTCCATTTTCTGGGATAATGAATTAAATCCCCTTCATTTACTGATTTTATGGAAATCGGATTAAATGAATCTAAATTGTAATCGAACTAAATGAATGGATTAAGTATTAATACTGATTATTTAATGCAAAGAATTAGTAAGAGGTAAATAATAATAATTCCATAAAAAAAAAGAACATAAATTAAAATGCACAAATTCAGGTTTCGCATCCTGAGCTATCATCGACGGGAATGTGGGACAGCTGTTTCAGCCTTATTAGGCGTCATTAGCCAGATTTACCCTCGATGATAAGCTCTGCGTGCGAAAAGGTTAAGGATCCTCGAGGGTAAATCTAGCTGATTTCCCCCGATAAGGCTGAAACAGCTGTCCCAGATTCTCGTCGATGATAACTCAGGATCCGAATCCTAATTTTGTGCATTTCGATTTACAAAAATTAAAAAAATAATCATTGTGCTTTTGGATTTACTCTTTAAGTTATTCAAATTAAATTCAGGGTTTAGATTTCAAGGCTTTTTTGTGCAAGGCCTTTTTTGCGTAAATTTACCGACAAGGACCCGCTTCGAAAAGATTTCAAATTTAAAAGCGCTGTTGGCGATGCCGCTAAAACACTGGCCTTTCACCTCTAAGAACCGAGGTTCGGTTCTCATGTGGGTTTCGTTGATGGTGGAGATCCGCGCTGGGCAGGTTTTCTCGGGGTTTTACCGTTTCCCCTGCATTTCTCACACCATCCTTTCTCAGTCTTTCTCTCGTCTGTCCTTCTTTCCGTGGGATAGCACAATAGATCTTACAGGTCGCGGTGCTCGGCTGTCAAGCCACTCACGCTCACCACATTACATTAGATTATCCCTTAACGTTGAATATACCTACTAACAAGTAAGTTTAAGTTGATCCAATAAGTGGTTCAAAGTTGTTAGGAAGGGGGGAGACATACATTCATTCAATAGAAACAGACTGAAGCTTCCATACAAACTGATTAGTTTGATGAGCCCTCACTTTCATATTGGAACGCCAGACTTAAAAATAACAAACAAAAAAAAAAAAAAAACCCACTGACTCATCAATGCAAAAAACACAAAAAAATTCTTGCAAAGTAGATTAATATATATTTAACGTGTGTTTTTCTAAAAATTATTTAATTCATATGTACAAATTCCCCACTAATTTCATTAAAAGATTTAAAAAGGATTAAAAGTTAACAAATTATTGAATCCGAAGAAAATGACCAAATCCTTTTCTCGAGATGAAGAAAAATTAATCATATCCTGCTATCGAAAACCCACTTATTCCGGTAGGATAATAAATTTTAAATCGGACACACCTTGTAGGTATACATGTAACATTATAAAGATGCTTGTCGACAGAGCTTTCGCATATTCTATTAATAAAAATGCACTTAACAAAGAAATTAGTCAAATAAAAAAGATTCTAATTATGAACGATTATCCTAATACTTTTATTAATGAAAACTTAATCAAAATATTTAACAATATCTACAATTCAAAACAAAAAAATGAAAAAAACTGAAGAAAAGAAAATTTATATAAAATTTCCATTTATTCAAAAATGGGAATCTAAATTGTAAGAAATTTCAAAAATTACTATGATTACCCCCATTTTTACTATAAATAACAAGTTAAATTTTAACGATCTCAAATATAATCCCCTGAGGCAAGATAAAGAAGGGATAATCTACAAAAATACAGTGCAAAAACAGGAACTGTTTTTATGTGGGCGAGAGCGGAAAATCCTTAAAGAAACGTCTCTGTGGTCATGAATGCGCATTAAAACCTCAGAACGTCAATTCTTCAATGGTTTCCAATCATGCATATCACAAAAACCATCTACCGGATCTCAAGGAAGCTGCCATCATCCAATACGAAAAAGATACAGAACAGAGGAACGAAAAAGAATCCGTAATAATTTAACTATCAAATTCATACAATACTAAGTTATTCAATAATAAAATAAAACTATACCGTTTGAATGTTTTATTGCAGAGAAAATTAAAATTTCAAGTTGGGAAAGACATCAAGACAGCCGACGATGTCATCAAAAAAAGACAGCAAAGAAGTGAGAGTAAGAATGCCTCCCCCTTAATCAAAATGTTAGAATCGACTATCCCTGATTTCAACCTACCCCAAAAACAAGAATCAACAACTCCAAGTTCCACGTCATTGACAAGGTCACTACTGACGGCAATAGATCACAAAGTCATCATCACACCATTGGCTAAAAGAATTTTGAATAAATTAACTTTTTTTTAATAAAATATCAGTTTCATCACATCAAAAACATCTTGCTGATGATGGGGATCTTGATATCCCCAAAACTGTCCAGGAACTTTTTTTAATGTATTGTATTAATCTTTTATTTTTTATTTTCATTATAATTTGTTAATTTTTAATCCTTTTTAAATCTTTTAATGAAATTAGTGTGGCATTTGTACATATTAATTAAATGCAAAGTAGATTAGAAGAAATAGACAAGTTGCAACCAGTGCACTACTTTCTTTATATTCCATAACATTTTAAATCTTTCGAAATCGTTTATTCTGTTAAGCCTTATTAACCAGTTTGAGTTCAGCTTTGGTTCTTTTTATTTTCAAATTCCTTTGAGAATGATGGATTCGCAGATCAGGTTTTGATGCTTTGCTTTTTGTTTTGATTTATTTTAATTATGTTTTCTTTTGAAGGGAGGTCACGTGAGAGTGGTTTCTCTCCCTTAACACTTTGCACTTCAGTCTAACACCAAAATACAAAGGGGACCTCTACACACAAAGCAGGTTATAGGTCCCCAAAACACTTTTGCACTATTTGAGCGCGTCATCTAGTGAGTGGGTCTGGCTGACGAGTCTACAACAAGGACGAAACGGCCGTCCCAGACTCTCACCGATAAAAGTTTTTTAGTTTCTGTGTCATTTCTGAACTTGTCTGTATTAATTTGTGGCACGTTAAACTTTATGTTCATTTATTCTGTATTGAAATCGTCCAATTTTCACTACTGTGACCTGATCCTCCAATTTTCACTGCGTTCCAATAGGCCCCGGATCGCCGGAGCCTCTGTCTCGAGATCTTGACCCATTCTTGGGAATTCCGGTTAAGAGGCAAAGTAAAAACACTTTGTTCAATAACTAAATTTATTGAAATATAGTTTTTCTAAAACTTTAACATTTCTAAATTAGTTGTTTTTGTCTCAGTTTTTATAATAATCTTCTTAAAGGAAGACGGCAGAGGTATCCTTACAACAGAACAACACATCATTTGGCAGATAACTAGAACTGTGAAAGCTTATCTACGGCAAAATTTTAGAAATTGTCTTAACAAAATTTAAAAAATAAATTAATCAGAATATTTTCCAGTTATTTTATTAGTTATTAATTAATTCAAGAAGATGTAACTTATTAATAAACTGAATTACGCAGCATGATATTCTGGACTTTTACGTCTTGAGAAATTCTCTTTTTCTTTTATTTCCTCCATTTTTTCTTTATCAATTTCTGCTTCCATAGTGAACTGAATCAGATGCGGGCTTATCTGTGTTGTTTTCCGATAAGAAGGTTTTGTGGTTTCTTTGTTCCTCTGATGGTGGCGCTGCGATCAATGATCTGATTTTCGGAGTTGGGAGAAGAGAAGTGATGGCTTCCAGGCAGTAAAGAAAGGACAAGTTCTCCCTTTGAATTGAATTAAACGGAATTGAATTTTACAAAGAATAAATAAAAAATAAAAGTAAATCGAATTGAATTTTACAAAAACAAAAAAAATTGAAAGTAAGTTGAATTTTACAACTTCGATGCAACTAGGAAATAATAACAAAATATCCGAATTATTAAGACCCAAAAAAACAAACAGCTTATTTTCCGGAAAAGTTGCTGGATAGATAAAAATTTGATACAAATAACTGATATAATTGATATAATTCCAATTAATTTTCGGATATATGCATACATACACAGTAATACAATCCGAAGATTGGTTGAAATCACCGACACATAAGTTGAGGTTTAAAAAGTTCATAACACATTAAAAACTTTTTACATTAAAACGACCGGTTTTGAATCTCTAAAAGTTTATTGACAAGTGATTACAACAAGAAATTACATGCGTTATAACCTTCTAATTTTTTTCTATTGTTTCTTTTTCTCTTTTGTTTGATCTTCCTAGGTTTCTTATCTTTCTGGCTTCCGTTTCCGAACGTTTTCGCTATTCTTTCCTGGTCTAGTTTGATCTTGCATTTTTATCTTCTTTTCACATTCCATCAGTTCATGGATTGTTGTTTTCCCTTAACCTTCGTTTTGTCTAATCTGCTTTTATTTAGTAATTCTTTTTTCAACTGAATATGCGAAAGTTTTGAAGTCTTCTTCAAATAACTTCAAAAATAAATTCTTCAAACATAGACTCAAACACCAATCATCACCAACATTTCGTTCTTTTACTCAAAGAACTTTCTCAAGGTGTACATCGGAAGAAACGAAAACATCTTTCTTTTCTAGAATCAACAAATAAACTAAATACAAATGTGAATAACAATAAAATCAAATCAAATAAATGATCCACGATCCAAACGTAAATAACAATAAAACCAAATAAAACATCTACATAATAACAATAAAAAATTAAATCAAACAAGCAAAACAAAAGCATCCATGATCCAAATGTAAATAACAATAAAACCAAATAAAACATCTACATAATAACAATTAAAACTAAATTAAGCAAACAAAAACTAAAAGATCCCTGATCCAAACGTGAATAACAACAACATAACAATAAATACTAACAAAATCTCTACAATCCAAAACGTGTTAAGCAAAAATAACAAAAATAAATAATTTATAAAAATAGACTTACAATAAGTTCAGTATCTCTTTCAATTTTATATTATTACTCATAAATTTCGTGAAAATGACAGATGAGATTTCGTTTACTTTCAAAGATTTTTTCTTATTAATACAATTACTTCAATTTATAAAACATGATTCAAAAAGTAATCTTTCATATTCATCTTGAGATTAATATAAAATTTTGACTAAAGGGTCTGGATTGAAGTTAGACATCAGGCAATGGTCAAAGATATAAACGATGGAGTAATGAGAATAGAGTTAAAGTTATTTATTACAAGGGTAATAGATTGCTTAAGAAAATGATTAGCAGCAAGGATTTTGATGATTTATATAAAATGGGAATTATTTGTGTTTTACTGTAGGAATTGTAAAGCGATTTATATTGGAAGTACGGGTAAGTCATTGAAGGAAAGGGTTCAAGAACATTTAAGAGCTTATAGAGGTAACAAAAAAAAGGTATTTCTGATTGGGCAGACCATTGCCTGATGTCTAACCACAATCCAGACCCTTTAGTCAAAATTTTATATGAATCTCAAGATGAATCTGAAAGATTACTTCTGAAAGATTACAAGAACAGCACCTGACTAAAGTAAAATTGCCTCTCTGATTCGATTATGGGAAGGAATAGTAATCCATAATCGAATCAGAAAGGCAATTTTAGTTTAGTTAGGAGCTGTTCTTGCTTTCCTTTCTTTAACCATTTCTCACAGCACATTAAATTTCTCTATTACTTTTGTAAACGAAATCTCATTTGTATATATTTCACGAAATTTATATATAATAATACAAAATTGAAAGAGATACTGAACTTGTTGTAAGTCTATTTTTATAAATTATTTATTTTTGTTATTTTTGCTTAACACGTTTTGGATTGTAGAGATTTTGTTAGTATTTATTTTATTGTTATTTTATTGTTATTCACGTTTGGATCATGGATGTTTTTGTTTTGTTTGTTTGATTTAGTTTTTATTGTTATTATGTAGATGATTTAGTTTTTATTGTTATTATGTAGATGATTTATTTCGTTTTATTGTTATTTACGTTTGGATCGTGGATGATTTATTTGATTTGATTTTATTGTTATTCACATTTGTATTTAGTTTATTTGTTGATTCTAGAAAAGAAAGATGTTTTCTTTTCTTTTTACGTACACCTTGAGGAAGTTCTTGGAGGAATGACGCCCCTTGGGTCTGTACCTGTACCCTATAATAACTTTTGAACTACTGAATGTTCCTTCTTGAAACTTGTTGTGCATATTTAGGGACCAGAGAGGATATAATTATTATATTTGAATTTTTTTCCAAATGACCTACATACAGAATTAGCACGAGAAGTTGACAAGAATTCCCATAGAAAAGCATTGGAATCTGAACAATGACTTTCTATTATACATCTACTAAAATAACTCACTTTTTTAAACCCTGATTTTAATTAAAAACTTTTACGTGTGCGGAAATAACTGGTGAACATATAAACAACAACACACTTAAAATAATTGG
>JAFIDM010008419.1:48934548-48946345 GCA_023159025.1 Thereuonema tuberculata | reverse complement strand
TTTTTTTTTCCTCTAGTTATGTGCGTTTTTGATTTTCTTTTAAGTAATATTAAAACTTAATATAAAGAAAATAAATTCTTTAATATATCCAAATGATGCACTAAGCATTGTATTAGCGGCCCCTAGATTACAGCTTGCCTGTAAAACATGAAGGAACGGTCTTGGATTTATATGCTCTTGCTTTTAATTATTTTGTTTATATAATTGTGCATATTATGGGGCCGCTTCGCTTTTGACACTGTCTAAAAGCATTAATTACATTGTTTGTATTATATATTTTAATGAATGTGTTTTTGTATAAAGTTTAAACTTTAGTCTATTACTATTGCGTTTTAGTTTGAATTTTTGAAATTATTTCACATATCCGTTAGATGCCGCTGATGAAGTAGGGGTAACTCCTTGCAGGAACAGAAATATGATGTTTGAATTGACTTTAGCAATTTCCAAATTTCTGTCCGGCTTTGTATAGTTTCTGTAATGTAAGTTAATTTTATTCTTATATTCTTTACTATTTCAAGTGTAGTACTGATTAAATGAAATCTTTGCAACACGAACCTCAGAGGTAAGGTTGTAAGTTTTGCCGTATAAGCACACTGGCCAATTAAAATGTCTACATTTTACCTGCATTGACTGAAATAATTTACGTGTTTGGAAACAGTAATGTGGACGTATACTTTTCTGGAGATCTGTATCTCATTTCAGTGGCAGCTCTATATTGGTTTTGAGTATTTAGATTTAGACAGACTCTCAGTTACTTGAAATGGTTGCCATGGAAACCGGAAACGAATGGAATTAGGGCATCAAAGAGATTTCTTGACATTTGGTTAATGGAACATTTGAAGAAGCTTTCATTATGATGAACGTTAAAAGTTTGAAATCTGCTAATCTCATTAAAAATGAAGTGAAGATCGAGAAAGGCTCTTCTAGTACTTACTTATGGTTTGTAAGTAGCCTTTTAGCAAAAACTCTTCCAAAAGTTATAAGATTCGAAGCCTTTCTTACTATTGAGTTAAGAAATGTTTCGCTTTTCGTCGACGATCTGGACAACTCGATAACTATTTATTCCAGAAAGCTGAAATTTTGTGGTTGGGATTTTCACTCCCGAGTTTCAGCTTAGACAATGATCAGTTGTCTTTTATCACCATCCACCTTTCAAAAGCTTTTGTCCTTTCGAAAAGTGACCTCTAATTTATGTCTAACGAACTTTCTGTATGATGTGGTAGGGTTCATCGAATAATAGTTTTTTTCCAGATAACTAGAAAACCTGGGATCACATGATGTTGAATTCTGAGTAATTTTCTCACCACCCCATGACCGCGATCCCTTTCTCACAACCCGCGAGCCAGTCTCGGAGACCTCATCATGTTTGATCGTAAGTTATGCGAAGTCTGTTTGACTCACATAGATAATAATGAAAATGTCAGCATCCGGAGAGCATCTCGGCGACCCGGGATGTTGCGGGACGTCCCGGAACTTCTAGTTGACCCGCGTAGATAAAAATTAAAATATAATCACCCTCACCACTATACGTAACATTTGCCACTTTATTTGTATTTCTGTGTCTTATGTTATCGAATGATCAAAAAAAAATCAACTTTTCTTTTATACAGATGTCCGTTCCCCACAAAACCTAAATGTTTAGGTTTTACATTTGAAATATCAAGCTGCCTTTTCCCTTACTAATAAATCGGACCTGATCAGACGTAGATAATTTCAGCTGATGAGGAAAAAAAGTAAGCTGGAAACAAGTTTCTGGAATTCAATAATAAAAAAAAAGATGATTTAATTTTGCACAGATAAGGTTTTCTTACAGATTTTCTTTTCTTACAATTTGACTGTTTTAGATCAGACATAGTTTTAGCTTAAAAAATCAATCAGAAATGAAGAATTCAAAGTAAAATTTAATATGTGTAAAATTTGTAGATAATTAAAAAACTTTAGGCCAAACACACTTTCTAGAATAAACAGCTTTCTAGAAAAAAAACATTTAACACATTAAAATTTAAAGATACCAGGTTTCAGCTAGGCGGCTAGCTGTTTTTCAAGTCTTTTAATAAAGTTTTTTATAAATCAAAAAATTCCTTTAAATTTTATTAGTAGCTAATTAAAAGAATGCTTATTTATTTTTCAAGAAAATAAATACCATGATATTATTTTATATATTATCCTTATAAATGATCCTTAACTTTATATTGGAAATAAATCCTGTATGGATCCTAGTTAATTGCACAATAAGTAAATACAAATGTAGAATAAATGATGTGAAGAGCGAAGATTTTATTTATATTCATTAAAATAGCTAAATTGTACTTACATCTGAAATATAACACCTAATTTGATTCAAATTTTAACTACACCATTCCAATTTCTGCAGTAAATGAATAAAATAATCAGTGAGCATTGCTTTTAATACAAGACAGTGACCCACAACATTGGTGGCGCCGTCTGTAGGTGATTCTCTAATCACTGCCCTGAAACTATTTCTAATATGCTTTTTTTTATTAAGATAAAGAGTAAAGAGATAGGAAGAGAGAAAAATAATATTAATTTTCAATTAGCAAACACAATAAATAAATTGCTCACTACAGTATTATTAGTTTTTTTGATTGCTATTCTTCTCATCATCAGTAGCTACAACAATAGGATACGGGAAACACTCTTTATCCCAGTCTCAATTGCCAGTAAAAAGGGAGTTGTTTTGAAGTTTTGTTTCAGCCTTTCACAAAGATTAAAAATTTCTATTATACATTTGGATTTGTAGTCTCGGTAGCAATTAGTAATGCGCTTGACTGCGGGCTGTAGGAGCCTGATTCAATCCCCGGGGAAGGTCGGAATTTGTTTCCACGTTGTATTCTTCTTCCGACAGGTCCTAGACCATTAAAGAATGGGTATCGGATTTCATTCATGGAAGTTAAAGATGTTAGGCATGGGCTGACTATCAGTCCGTTGATAGAGAAAGATGTGAACTTTCCATCCCGTGACCCCAATGTGCACTTTGCCCCGTAACGGAATATTTCGACTTTAACTTTCTTTATTATTTAGACACAAATCAAAAATTGATATTTAGCAGCTTCCTCCATCACAATTACCCATTTCTAGTAAATAATAAAGTGTGTTTACAGAAATCATGAGTTCTCTCTTATGCGTTGAGTAATTAATAATTGATATCTTCCGAGAAGCTGAGCTATTCTTACGTCCTTAATATCGTCTGGAAATAACATAAAACATGGGAATGTTGACAGTTAGAAGATGGACGTCCCCAAAGCACTTAAATCTGTCTAGGAGATTGACATTGGTAATTGATGTGGTAAACACGCGACTCTAGATGAAAAACAAAAAGTTTGTCTATCTGTTTGACATTCCGCTACACATTTCAAAACTACGGTGTTTGGATTTAGCTTGGTTCGTTGTTTAAGATCGAAAGTATCGTCAATTCTTAGATGGACAAAACAGAAAACTTTTTGTTTATCTAGCCTAGCTTCCTATGAAAGGTTTAGTTAGTAAAATAATTTCGTGTTGTAGTGCAAATAATTGTTGAATTAATGACTGGTTTTTCTTCAAACTTGGTGTAGATAGCTTTGGACAGGAAAGAATCTAACGGTATTTTTAAATTTGCATGTAAATTTCAATAGAAGAACATTTGATGCAATATAGTTATCTCATTGTTGACAATTGAAGAATTCAACAGTGATAGTATTCGCACACGACAGTGCCTGTGGATTTAAGCGAATTAAATTAGTATTTAAAGATTTAAGTAATTATAAGCAAATGATTTTTTTTTTAAATTATATAGTGAAAGTTGAGAGCCATTCAGGCAGCGTTGTGGTTAAGGCGGATGCCGCTACGAGGCTAATGTGCCTGAATCTGTGTTCGAATCCCGGATCCGACATGGAAGTTTCCTTTCTCTTCTGTCTTTGTCTGCTCTTCTTCGTTTCTTTCTCTTTAAGTTCGAAGCCATACCTAATTGGTTTCCTGAGGAAAGTAACGGAAAACCACCTCAGTAATTGTTCCAAGAAATATAGAAAAAAAAAACCACAGCAAGCATTGCTGTTTTTCCAGAACTGTCTCTTGTTTTTCTCTTAGGATGTCGGAATTCCCGTGTTTTCATTCGGGGAAGCTGAAAGGCACAAAGTAGGCAAATGTGAGGTCACAAATATTGCTTTTGTGAATCTGATACAAATTCCCATAGAACAGCATTAGAAACTGAATAATGGATAATTGTCGATTCAGTCATTTAGCCTATTTACCAACCAGAAAGTAAAGCTCATCCAATCAGTCAAACTGACAGTATGTAATTGCATGTACAGTCTGACAGATGAGTGGTGACGAACGAGATTTCACGAGATTCACTTAAAGTCTGACACAATAGTCTCTTTCCACGGCTTCTCGCAAAATATCGACACACACACACACACACACACACACACACACACACACACACACACACACACACACACTATTTTTAGAATTACTTGCAATATTACTTGCAATTTATACTTGCAATATAATTTTGCATGCGCTGCTTTGTAAAATAGTGTGTGTCAACATTTTTCGGGAAGCCTCAGACTGTACGTGAATCCCGAGAAATCTCGTTCGTCCCATTCATCTGTCAGCCTATATCCATTCTTTTAATTTTAAAACCGCTTGAAGGATCTTCTTTAAACTTGGTATGCACACTGGAAGACTAAATCGACCTAAGTTTTATATTTGAAATCATTCCAAACGGATTCTTATCGAAAAATTAACGCGAGAAGAAGACAAAAATTCCCGTAGAAAAACATTGAAATCTAAACAGTGGATTTCTATCCTATTTCTATTAATATCTCATCCTTAGACAATGAATATTAAATCCTTTTAGCTAATCCCTTGCGCGCCCGTTTAATAAGATTAAAATAAATCCGATTTAGACAATTTAAGGTAATAATACTGGTTTAATTGAAGTTTTCAGCAAATTTGTTTGTTTGTAGATATTATAATTTGAAAATCAATACAGGCTTTTCGTTTTTTGTCGTTTGATGACTTTTAAAAATAAAAAGAGTAATACAATAAATTTCATGAAAGTTAGTTTTAGGTTCTTTCGAACATCTTGCTATTAAATGGAAAACTATGTTGCTATTGGACAGGAAATTAGATTTCAAGAATGA
Organism: Thereuonema tuberculata; assembly: GCA_023159025.1. NCBI lineage: Eukaryota > Metazoa > Arthropoda > Chilopoda > Scutigeromorpha > Scutigeridae > Thereuonema > Thereuonema tuberculata. Next base: position 48,941,201 of record JAFIDM010008419.1, on the reverse strand, counting down.
ATAATAATCAATTCAGTATTACAAATTAAATAGACGGAAAACACAGGAATAGGTTTAAATAACTTATTTACACATTAAAAATACACGTCACAACAGATTTCACCCTTTCAAGACTTGAAAATACTCTGAATAGACTGAAACCAGTTGTGACATTTATTTTTAATGTGTAAATAAGTTTTTTTAAATCTAGTCCGGTTTAAACAGCCCTGTGTGTTTTCCGTGTGTTTAATTTATAACAAAAATGTGCATACGTTAAATATTTTAATCATCAATTTCGTTTCCACGGCCATTTCTATTTTGTTATCATCAAATTAATTAGGCGAACTTCAATGTAATTAATTTTTAGAAATCTAGAATTTGAAGATAGCATTTATATGAACTGGCAATAAAATATTAAAAACAATTTGTTTTTTCTCTACCTTTAAAAGAAAAAATGAGAAACGCTTAGGAAAAAAAAAAAGACCATCAGTTCTTTCAGTAACTCCTTGTTTCAATTAAAATCTCATCTAAAACAGTATTTTTTCCAACAACTATCTTCCATCAATTTTATCTCTTATTTTAATCAGATGAAACAACTTCTTATCAAAAACACATTTGCTCGATCTAACTTGTAGAGAAAGTAGTTTTGTATTTTGTCGAGTGAGGGCGCCTGTGAAGTGATGGAGGTCGAATCGATCATGCGATTCACATTTCCACGCTGCTCTTGTGAAAGGAGATGCTTCTGGAAAAATATCAATACATGCTCATCTCTTAGCGTAACTCTCCCTTCTGTATTGAAGCGGCACCAGAACGAGAGATTGGAGGGGGAAAAAAAATATTTCGATGAAACCGTGTTACTGTCACGTGACCTCGCTCTCAAAAGAATAATGATATTATTAATGTAATTGGTGGGGGAGTTATTAGATTGCAATCAGATAGCTGATGAAGAAAATTTAGATGAGAGATGATTGTTCAGGGAATGTAGTTAAAGAAAATCAATATTAGAAAATACAGTATTTTGTTTTTTAGATGTTATATGGAAGATACTACATTACATAAAATAACTTTAATAATAATTTTTATCAGTTCCTCAATTAACTTACTATATATTTCCTTAAAAACTTGATTTTTTTTTAAATATATTTTTTGTTTCGTTGTAAAAACAATGAAAACGAAAAATTACAACAAATACAAATTATAAGTTTTTACTCCATATTTCTTCCGTAACTCACTTTTTATCATATTATTAAAACCTTCACAACTCCATTAATAAATATATTTATTAATGATATTTATTTATTATACATATTTAACAGCAAATTTTCGGAAAGAGTTCTTTTTGTTCTTTATCAAAGCTTCAATTCAACAATAAATAGATCAATACAACATTACATCATCCTGTAACATTCAAGATGGATCACTTTAACTACAATAACATATCACTACTTTTAACAAACTTTTTTTAACAATCTTATAAAATTATTTTAATTCTTCAAATATGACATTTTCGCCATTAATATAAGATTTTACTAATTCACTTGATAAAGCAGTTAAATTATTATATATTCCAATATAGATGTTGTTGTGATAATGATCCATTATGAATGTTCCATGGATGATGTATGAATTTATTGACATATATTATTTGTTTAAAAAAAACTATTTAATTGAACTGAAGCTTCATAAAGAAAGAAAGAACTTTTTCCCAAAATTTGCTATTAAATATGTTTAATAAATAAAAAATAAAAAGAAAAGAAAAATAAATAAAATAAAATAAAAAATAAATATATTTGTTAATGGAGTTGTGAAGTTTTTAAATAAATAAATACAAATTATATCTTACGACAGTCGAAAGTATTTTTCTCATTTGTTGAAAATTAAATCCAGAAATATCCGCATTTATTTGAACTTAATTAATTTTGATAACATTATAAAATTAATATAATGTTAATGATCATCGGAAGCGCAGTGGTGCCTCAAAAGAAAAAAATGAACAGTAAAAAACAAAGAGCGTGAAACAGCTGTTCCAGGATGTCACTTGGTAAACAATTTGGTTGCGCCCATTGTTGTTTATTAATATAATATTAATTTTAATAACAATAATCTACACGTGCACATAAAAGCACATTCACAAAGTCAAAATGATTTGTTAAACATCCTAGGAGTTCAGAATAAGATACTTCCATAATATTTATAAGTAATATGTTGTAAAGACATCTAGTTGATATACTCCTTTAATTCTTCTAAAATACACAATATTTCTTTTCCTTTAACAGGAAACTTCCTCAGGTTTTTTTTGAGGAGATTTTTTGTTGTAAAAGGAAAAGAAATATTGTATATTTTAGAAGAATTAAAGGAGTATATCAACTAGATGTCTTTACGTCTAATCCATATTTCCTCCTAATCTCTTCTCTCTTAATAGTCATATTAATTCATAAATAATACCTCATCACTCTTAGAACATAAATAAATATTTAAAATATGCTTTATATACAAATTTTCGGAAAGATAATTCGACTTTTCTTTATCAAGGTACATGATGACATAATAATTTAAAAATGACAAAACAGGTTAACGAGCATTAATTTAACAAAATACGTATCCTAATACAATAATGAGAATCATATCATTATTACATCCTGACAAACAATAATCCAATAACTTACTAATAATAATTGATAATTTAAAAACATATAATTACATACATCATGACAAACAATAAATCTAATAATTCAATACTAATGATTGTTAATAAAATAATACTCTCAATGTTAATTTATTAGTACTTCAAATTTTGTGGTTTTGTTTTGTTTTTGTTTTTGTTATAGATGTCTTCACAACATCCTACGAATTCCTTTGCTGTAGGAATTTCCGTTGCCTTCACGCGCTAACTTCCGGTAGAAATTCATACGGAAAAAAAATTGAGAAGGAGAAGTTAGAGTGTAAACATGCATGTAAAGTTTCAAGACGATCCGATTCAAATTTATTGGGATTCGAAAAACAGACAGACATATTGATTGTATAAGCTTTATTCTTGGAAAAGCCAAAATTTTAAATATATTATAATTATTTTTTATTTTGGCTTTCCTAAAACTTATGCAATCAAAATATCTGCAATATAATTAAGAATTGATTACCAGCTTGGGGAATGCTGCAGTTTCACGAGGATTTAGAAGTCGTTTGAAAAACATGTTGTTGTTCTGTACCTTGTTAGTTCTTTACCAAAGCGTGGCACTTGATCCGCGGAAACTTGAAACTTGAAAAACGAAAATAAACATTCTGGACGAGATATTTGGTAACAAACAATCTAGTGAATTCTTTTTCAAGTTGAAACATCATAAATCGTCGTTGTTCGTATCTTCTATGTATTGCTACATTTACACAAATGAAAATTAACTAGAGATCTTTTAATTATAAAATTGATCCAATAAGATTCGCTTTATGGATCTTCTTGGACCTTTACATAACTATTTCGGATTCATTCTATATCAGCATAAACAAAAAACTAGCCACACCCCTGATTTTGAACATATTCAGGTAATAGACCAAGCCCAAACTGTCTTCTCCTTACCTCACGTGAGTCTTGGCATATCACCGATTCTTCCACAATCAATAGCGAACTATCCAATCACGTCATCAGAGGCTGTTTAAATACAACTCTTCCAAACCAATAAACAGTTGAAAATAATCTGCATGCAGATTGAAACGTCCATGTACAAGTGTTTTTAAATGACGACAATTACTTAGGTAATTTTAGGATTTTAAAATTTTATTGGGATTCTTACCATAAGGATTGACATAAGTATGGAAGAGAGAGGTAATCAAAGGCTTCATATGACATTTTTCCTTGTGATTCCCTGTGGAGAAATTTGCGCGTGAAAGTGATAAGAATTCCCTTAGAAAAGCAATAGAACCAAAACCTTGAATTCTTATCGATGTCTAACAATGCATTGTTAGTTGTAGTTCATTCATTATGTCTCTGACGACATGTGAAGACATTGTTAACCAATCATTATCCTTTTCTTTCTTCACTCGAGTTATTGCTTGGTCTCGTCTGGAATGTCGTTGTAAGTTGCTTCCGGTGTTTACATTAAATTCGTCACTACAATGCTTAAGTTTTATTATTTTGTTGTTGTTTTTTTCTTCAATATTAAGAATATTATTATAAATTTTTTTATTTTTTTATTTATTTTCGATTTCATAAAAAGTTTGTTTTTAGTCGTCCATTTCTGTTATCTATGCCGGTTGCTCTCTTTCTTGCCCGGCACGGCGTTTCAAAGAATGGGCTAGGCTTAGTGGTAAGCTAGGCTTCGGATTCCTAAACAATATTGAACACACTAAATGACATGAAATACCTGCAGCTTCAGCCGTTGTACAATAGAGATAGACGACTTGAAATAAAAAATTACATTCCAAATAATTTCTCTCGATTGACCCTTCAAAGTTTTGTAGCACTAATGAACATCGGTGTGCGTTCAGCAGCCGCCATGTTGAAAACGGAAGTACAGGGAATAACTAATGCTCAATCATTCACAATATATGGAGTTGTCACATGTCTTGAGAGACATAATGAATTGACTATAGTTAAGTCTTCCACTCTCTCTGTCGCACGTTTTGTTAGGAATGAAATAATTATTACGTTTTAGGAACAGACAAAACCAGAATATTAGTCTTTGATTACTAATCAGAAGACTAAAACAAAAAAAACCGTAACTTTTATAAGAAAGTGAGGTTGTTCTGTTAATTATTTGCTGTATAATCGCTTTAAAAACAATTTATTGGCTACTTTTTCATTTATTGGCTACAAAATTTTTATGTATATTTATTGGATGAGTGCAAAAGTTGTATCCGTTTTTGGATATGAAAATTTGAAATGGAATTGCCTCACACATTAAAATCTGTAATGATGCAAATCGTCTGCCAATCAAACGTGTGGATGCCTCACATATAAATGCATTGTGTCTCACAAAGTTAATCATCTCCAAAAAAATATCAGAGGATGTAACATTGGAACGCGAGAAGGAGCAAATATAAGACATTATTTGTTATACGAGTTCGATAAAATGAGTATGGCAGCCGCAGCATGTCGCAATGTTTGTCAAGTTTATGGGGAGGATGCAATAGACGAAACCACATGTCGTCGATGGTTTCGTAAATTTAGAGAAGGAGACAGAAGCTGCCAAGATCAGGCTAGGAGTGGACGGCCATCACACGTTGGAGAAGACGATATTGACCAAGCCATAAGGAACAGCCCGAACCCAACCGTGCAAGAATTAGCGGAGACCTTCAACGTACACCGATCAACGGTCGAGAGACGGCTGGTTAAGTTGGATTTTACGAGAAAGTTGGATCGTTGGGTTCCACATAACCTGACAGCTAAGCAACGGGATGACCGAATCGCCATCTGTGTTTCCTTGCTTTCCCGGTACAAAAATGACCCATTCTTGACACGAATTGTGACAGGAAATGAGAAGTGAGTTATGTACCGTAACGTAAAGCGTCGTAGGACTGTGTCGCGCTTCTGATCGGCCTGCATCGACTTCGAAAGCTGAACTTCATCCGCAGAAGATGTTATTGAGTGTGTGGTGGGATGTGCAGGGAATAATTCATTGGGAGGTCCTGCCACTCAACCAAACCATCAATGCTGCCTTCTACTGTCTACAGTTAGACAGGCTGCATTCAAATTTGGTAGCAAAGCGGCCAGGTCTCATCAATCGTCGCGGTGTTATCCTTCATCACGATAACGCCATGCCACATGCTGCTGTCATCACTCGCCAGAAGATACTGGTCGGGAGGTTTTACCCCATCCTCCCTATTCTCCTGACTTGGCACCAACTGACTATCACCTATTTCGTGCGTTGAACAATTCTTTCAGTCAGAAAATCTTTGATGATCTTGATGCTGTGAAAACTGCCATCCAAGACTTTTTTGACTCGAAACCGCCGGAATTTTACCGCCGTAGGATTCATCTCCTACCAGAAAGATGGCAAGAGGTCCTAGATAGCAATGGGGATTGTGCACAATAATAGGTACTGTTCATTTTGCATTTATTTGCTCTTCTTTATGGGTAACAAAAACGGGTAGAACTTTTGCACTCACCCAATATTTATTTATTCATTTTTTTGTGTGTGATTTTTTTTCTTTTTTTTGTATTTTTGACTACGTTTTTAAAATTTATGGTTAACTATTAATCATTATTATCACTAAGTTCAAGAATGGGGACTTTAATATCTACTGAGGTTGACAAGCAATTCTGTAATTCAGAATTCTAGTTTTGGAATTAGAGAAAAGAAACTAGTATTAAATAAGCTTTTTATGTGCATGGAATTGGTTTGAAATGTTTCAGTGTAAAACTTTGAAGGGGAAATCGGTCGTTTCTATGTGATTTTTACGCTTTTTAATTATAATGTTTTTTGAAGTTATATCAGAAATAGTCAGTGAACTTAAAAAAAAGAAAAAGAAATAGCATTCAGAACTTCTTTGATCTTTAAGTTCGATGGTTTGTTCTCAATTCCAAAACCAGTAAAAAAAAGTAAATAAAAATACTTAAACTGGCAAAGGAGAATTATGCTATGCTAACAGCGAAGTGTATCAACGATATATTATGTAATACTAGCAAAAAAGTTTTACAAAAAACAAATGCTCTTATTTGGGTGATAAAGAAATTGCAATTG
>JAFIDM010008419.1:48890650-48934448 GCA_023159025.1 Thereuonema tuberculata | reverse complement strand
ATGACATCCATCTCTAAGGAGCCATCTGTCACTAGCGCTCCTGGTGGCAAATTGTAGAACTTGAAGTTCAATCGATTTATATCTATTTATTCGAAATCACCGATTACAAAAATGATATGCACGAGCGGAGGTCATCTTTTCCTTATGTTTTCGGGGGATGCTTTCAGAAAACGCTACATTATTAAGCAAAATCATTACAGAAATTCGGCCTGAAAACTTGAATTGACGAGTGAAGATAAAAGATAAAAAAAAAAAAAATGATTCCTATTTTAATTAATTAAAAACATTCTTTCGCCTATTCGAAGCATTGAATAAATGATTTATAGCATTGATTTTTTTATATTTTTTTAGTAAAAAAAAGTAGATATGATTACAATTGAGAAGTGTAAGTTTTCCGTGTGACAGAAGGCGATATGGAACATGTAAGACAAGATGTAAGACAAGATTGCTGTTATTTACTAACACAATACTTTGTGTTCCTGTGCGGTGCTATCACCAAGTTCAATGGATAACCCTCATCCTCAATTGTAATTGTTTGGCAGTTTGTAACTAAGGTTATACCATGCCCCCGTTTATTGACATTGAACTGTGCTTTCCTGAAGTCTCGTGGGATTGACGGACACGTCATTTGTCTTTATGGTAATGCGGACTTATTCCAACAGCTTTAAATTGTTGGACCACTTTGTTACCATCACCTGAGTATGCTAGACGGTTCGCTAATGAAACCGGTCGTTTTTTAATTGTACATATGTTTATTTTTAACTTAATTATGTGTGTAGGCATCAATCTATAAAGCATGTAAAACAAGAGTGTTAAAGGTTTCTATTCATTGGCAATCTATCCTGACATTGCCATCGATGTAGCCCACTCAAATGGCACGTCTAAAGCGGCCTTTAGTCTTGCTGAAAGATTGGCTTTTGACTCTTGTAACAATCCAAGCAACGAGCAATTTTAGAAAGAGAAGAAATATAAGAGCCTTTTTAAAGGCCGGACAAAAGCACCATTGTTTCGATGTTTTTTGAATTCAAACGTTAGCCCTCGGGACATTTCAAAGAGATCTTTTCTGAAATTTATGTCACAGAAGAGTAACAACAGAAGAAAAGAAAAAAAAATCCCTGCAAATTCTGAAAGCTCCGCACCAGCTTCTACTCAGAAATGAGAAGAGCGGCCGGAGAAGTTGAGTGAATGCAGTTATCTTATTTTCGTTACATTCTTTAAACCTTGGTAGAATCGTAACATAAGAACGTCCATAATAAGTTTTGAACCCTTTTCAATACTTATTTACGCCCCTGTACTGAGTAATATTATTAATAGAGTTACAAAAATCGCTTGTGTACGCTATCAAGTATTGACTATAGCGATGGAAAAATGCTTTTGTATATTTTTAAAATATGCTAAAAATCGTTTCGGATAAACGAGTTTTTCGTTTCGGATAAACGAGTTTTTCGTTTCGGATAAACGAGTTTTTCGTTTCGAATAAACGCGATTCGGATAAACGAGTTTTCGTTTCGGATAAACGCGATTCGGATAAACAAGTTTTGAGTGTATTGCGCATTTTCTTTTAAATCTTTTCTTTGTCCAAAGAAGTCTTTCTGTTCACTTAGGATGACTTAGTACGTAAATCTAATGTTAAAGCTCTCTTAAGAGTTTACGAACAATATATTACGTTATTGAAGCTGTCACAAAAGGAAGACTGAACGCCTTTGCATCCTTTCAGCAGCATCTTTAAGCTTTTTATCTTGAGGACTGGCCAACATCGATTAAACCTTATTTCAAAAGATAAACAGCTATCAGACTGAAATAAAGCATCAAATTGTGGATAGAAAGAATGGGGAAAAAGCAGCACTTAAAATGATGAAAAACAAGAAAAATAAACATAATCCACATGTCAATTTTCTTAATACTTAAAAGTCCCTAGTTTTTGCTGTTGGTTGGAATGGAGCAAAAATCAATGATCTTGCTTATAGTAAATTGAACCTGTATTTATTATTCCAGTGTTTTGAAGCTTTTGAGTTTTTCAAAGTCTGACATTTAGTCGGACAGAATATTCCTACTTAAAAATTACGTCAATAAGCTAGAAAATAAATTTAAATCTAAGTTTTTATAAGCATAGGCAGTCCTCGTTTTACGACGATTTAGATTTACGCCAAGATTCTAAAAGAATTCAAACCAAAATAAGGAAATACATATTTTTAAAAAAAAATAAAAAAATGCGAAAAAAAAAAAAAAATTCTTGAACGAAAACGCAGCTATAAACAGTGAATGCAGTCCACTTTCACATCTGTACTTAGGTTCCGCCCACTCGGTCCACGTAGCTCCTCCCCTTCTCACTTTTATTTCGCTCATTCATCCCACGTTTATTGCCTGTCAATGCTGTGATAAAAGTTTTTAATAATAAAACGTGCCCATGTCTGGTAAAAGGAATGTATTCTGACCCACTGTACACTGTATGTATGTAATAAATAAATTATTATTATTATTTTTTGTTAATTTAGTAGGCCTATGAAAGTACGTAAATATTTTACACTAATTTTATTAGTAAAAACTTATATTGACACGGTTTAATTAAATCAATATATTTTTGGATGTGTGGAACGCACCCTCTATGTTTACATTATATAATGGGTTCGTTTTTCGTCGATTCTATTTACGACGCCACTATAGGAACGCAACACCGGCGTGAAACGAGGCCTGCCTGCAAAATATATATGTATTGTGAAGAACAGCCAAAACTCTAAGCTGACTCAATCAATCTTTTACAATTTAGAAAAAATATAAAATATAAGAATAAAATTAACTTATATACTAAACTATATAAAGGCGGACAGTGATGTGGAATTTGAAAAACGCCAATATAAAAAAACCATATCACTGTTTCTGTGAAGATACGGCCAATTTATCCTCAAAAATTCCACATCACTGTCCGGCTTTATATATATGTCAGGGGCGTATATAAGGGGGGGGGCCGAGGGGGCCCGGGCCCCTCCCGAAATAATGAAGATATGTCCTCCGAACGTTTTTTTTTTGGTTGAACAGATAGATTTTCATTGTTTTATTTGTTTAGTTGAATAGATTTTTTGGCCTGGGCCCCCCCCCCGAAATTTCTCCCCACCGTTTTTTTTTTTTTTTTGGTTGAACAGATAGGTTTCCATGGGGTGTCGGCCCCCCCCCCCCCGAAAATATATTCTATATACGCCACTGATATATGTGAATATTCTTTTCTAGCTAAGTAAAAAAAAAAGTTAACTGAAAATAAGCAACAGTTTAGTAATTCCATGTTGAATAAATACTATCTCGTCAACAATGACGCGAAGAATATAACCAAGTTTTATAACCGATCTCAATGCAGAGACTGGACAATATTTTTAGAGGGAAAGCTCAAAATAGTGAAATAGTAACAGAAATTTTCAAAAAGAAAAATATAAATAAAAATAAAAAAAAATAAAAAATACAAATTCGATTACAATTGATCTTTTATTATTTTTTTATCTATCTATCTATCTAATACTATTAAACGAGACAATCTTATAAATTTTATCTTAAAAACAAGCCTAAAGATTTTTTATAAAATTGCGTGGTCTATCGTTTTCGGATGCGATAAAGTGATTTACCGAGGTCTGAACTAAGGTTGCAGCCCTTATATTACCCCCTAAATAAATTTTCCGGAATTCAGTAGGGGGTAAATTGAAGGGCTGCGACCTTAGTTCCAGGTTATGTAAGCCTGGAACGTAAGTCTCCATTTGATCCGCGGATATATTTGAATGGAAGTTCTGCGATATGTTTCTTCGATTTATTTATTTATTTATTTTATTAATAAATTCGTGCTCTGTGCATTTTTACGTTTAATAAAACGATACTTTTATTTTTTACCTGTAATAAAATAATAATTTTACTTAATAATATTTACTTTTAAAATTTTCCCATTTCAACATCGCGTTTATTCACAGTGGATCTGTTCATTTACCCGAAAGGGGTTAAATCACTTAACCGAGCCTCTCCTCTCTTTTCTTTTGTAACTGGGCGTAAGTAAATGACACTTCTTATTTATTTACCGTTAATTACATGTTTGAAAATTTCCTGACTAAGTTTAAAAGCAGCGTTCATGATTTCATTTAAATAACTCGTATATATTCCGAAGATGATACACGAAAACGTTTGCTAATTTCCTTACATTCTGTCAGTCAAAGTAAAATGTGTAAAGTAATCTTTACAACTGTTTAGTTTGAGATACGCCAGGTGGTAGCTTACTTTCTATGATTTGTCGTACGTAATTGACAATTTTTATCTGTACTTTTAATTACTAACAAATTGAGAAAGTAACTGCCCTGTATCGATAAATTTGGTTTATATAATTAAGAGAGCGTAGGGTTACTAATTGTATGTATTTCATGACATACCGTAAATTTTGAAAGGGAGCATTTAGTATTTTATTTGTAAAGGAGAAAGTATGCTAGAAAATCGATATCCATCTAACAAAAAAAAAGTAGTCTTTAAAATGGTAGGGGATGTGTATGTTGTGGGAGGGTGGAAAACTATGTACGTCCATGTATGTAACGAAAGATTTGTTAATAAAATATAAATGTGCAATCGATTATTTTTATTTTTTATTTTTTTTAAATCTGTCTATGTAATGAATATAGCACTATTTAGTAATAAAGTTGCTAAATTACTCGCCCCTATAAAAACTTAAATAATACAGCTAATAGAGAAAAAAATAATAATTTGTTAAATAAATAAAATGGACTGTAAAAGTCGAGAAAAGCTCTTATAATATTCAAATAAAATTATATGCTTTTTCAATTTTCCGACATTCGCGTATCCAATCATGAATCAATCAAATTCAATTCAATTACTACAAAGCGAGCAATTCTTGTAAATTTTATCTTGAAAACGGGCCTATGGATTTTGAAGAAATGGGTGCTACCGTTTTCGTGTGCGAGAAAGCGATTTAGCTAGGTCTCGACTTCGGGAAAACTCATTTAGATGGTAAATGATTGATATTTGTAGAAGGTTATTGTCTACTGAGTTCTTACTTTAGTTTCGTTTTGTTTTACTGAGCAAAGCTCGGTCTCCCAGGTACTTGTTATTATTCTGTAAACTAAATTATTATCTATTATTATCTTAGAAACTAAATAAAAAAAAAGAAAAAAAAAAAGGTGAGAACATAACATCAAAAGAATTGGCCATTCTCTCACTAGAGGTGTTCCGAGTGATCTTCTAACTCATTTTCAATTCTTCGATTTAACGTGTATTAATTAATCCACAATAAGTTGCCTGTTTATTACATTTATACCCCCCCCCCTTAATATACCACATTGCGAAAGTGCAGTATCTGGTACAAGCCAATAGGAAGGCTCGTAAGGATACAGCGCTGATAGGCGCATTACCGCTAACGTTAGGTTGCTGGATTCACCCTTTGCAGTTTTGTTTCGGTTAGGTTAATTGAGGCATCGTCAACTGCAGGATGTATCTGTTGCTAACTTTTGAAAAAAAAAATTCCCGTTCAAAAAAACAACGATTCTTCATCGAACAACAACTTTCCGCACCGGAACTTCAAACAAACTACATCAACTTCCGGACCGGTTTCTGTACCGTAAACTGCACTTTTACCTACCAGGTATTACTAAATGACAATTCACAAGTCAATGTAGTTATAACCTAACATGGGGAAGTACTGATGGGAGATGGTTCCGAGACTAAGAGATCGGATAATCAACCTGATACCCATCCATCTGGAGAAAAAAAAGAGAAACCAATCAGTGCCCTTTTGTACAGGACTGGGTGAACTATAGGGAAAGGAAGAACCAATGAAAAATTCCTGACCAATCACAGAAAATCAAACCCCGCTCCTCCAGTCCCTCCATCAGTGATTACCACTTGAGCTACGATATATTCTTTGCTGTATAAAAATACATTCAGGATTTGTAAAATTAATTCCTGTATTCAGCTTTGGTAGATAAAGCAACTCGCCACTGGCAAATATGTGATTTTTCATTTTCATGTAAGATTTTTTTTTTAAGAGTTTTTATTGTATGTCTCCAAATATATTTTCTTCCTTTCAAAACATTAGCCATTGAGTTATTATTTTATTGTTTTTCTTTTTCTATTATTTCCTCATTTTAAACTGTTTTCTCTTTACATTACTCTCATTCTTTGCTTTCTTTGATTTATATACTATTTGTTTTTTGTGTAAATAGAGAATATATTCGTATTCTCTACTTACACAAACACAAGTAGTATATATAAATATATAGTTTACAACAAATAGCATACATAATATATATATATATATTTACACCATATATATATTTTACACCATGTGTTCAATTAAAAGATGTATATTTATCAACATGATAAACAACTTTCTTAAAAAAACATATATTTATTATTATAATTATACCGAAGTACATTTATTAGTGTTAATTGTAGTAAAAGTATTTGAAATTTTTTATTATATTGATTTTTTAGAATTTGTTTGGGTTATATTTAAAATCAAAATAATGTTTAAATAATATCTCTTGTTATTGTTACAATAGAAACAAATACTGATTTTTTTTTTTTATCATTTTTTTATATCGTATAAAAGGAAAAAATAAACTTTTATTTATATATAATATATATAAATTATGCAATTGACAACATAATGCAAATTGAAACCTCTCTCCTTCAATTTTTATTAAAAACTATTGACTATTGTGGAAGTAATTTCTTTCGGGTTTTTTTTTTTTAACCCTTCCTTCTTCCTAGATTGCAACTTTTCCAATTGCTTTGAACGAGAAGTCTACGCAAAAGAAAAACCCAGGCGAGTTTGGTTGACGGGATGCTGCGCGCATGCGCGTTGGCGTTCGGGAAATTGAGAGACAAACTTTGCTGCTAACCTCAGTCGGCTCTCAGTGCCGGAGAGAAGAGCATCGATCCGATAGTGGTGGGAGTATGTTTGCCTTTGAGGATTATACTCAGGTATTTCAAGTTAAACACAACAGCTGAGATTCATAGCAGATTTTCTATACAAATGCTACGACATCACGATAGAGATAACGAGTGTTGCACGCGAACAGTTTGAAAGCAACACGTTTCTTTTAAACCTGATACTGCGCAGGCGTCAAAACTTGATGAAATAACGCTGAGTTTTTTTACTGACAGACTCTGAAGTTCGCCGTCGTGGAATAATGCAGTTTTCTGATATATTTGTACAGTTTCCTCCCAAAACCATTTACAAAAGCAAAAGTTAAATTTATAAACATAGCATTTTTCTAATCTTAAATTGGCGAAAGTTTTTTTTTTTTTTGAAAACTTTTGTGATTTTGACTACGACATAAACTTTAATAAAATACAACAATATGTGAACGGTTGTGCTAACTGTATTTTAGGCCTAGCTGTCTAAATGCTGTAGTTTGTTTTGGGTCCCCTCTTTCGTCACATTCTCGGCTTATTCCCTGAGGAGAAAATAATGGCTCTTTGTCTATTTTACTGATGATTTTCCAGTGGATTTCGCTTTGGTTTCTCCTGCTTGGGAACGTCGATGCTAAGACAACCGTTCGACTCGGCGTTCTGTTGCCCAACAATGACACCTTCCCCTATTCGCACAACAAAGCGATGCCGGCCATCCTGCGGGCCGTCGAGATGCTGCAGAAGGAGAACCCCGATTGGGACATACACGTTCTATACAAGGACACGCGCTGCTCCTCCACTTACGGACCCCTAGCAGCGTTCGAGTTCTACAACCGAGGTCTGCCGAACGCTTTCCTTGGGCCGGGCTGCGATTATTCGATAGCACCGGTTGCCCGCTACTCCACCGTGTGGAAGATCCCCATCTTGACGTCCGGTGGTCAGAACGACGCCTTCGACTCCAAACAGAGCTATTCTTTCCTGACCCGGATGAATGGATCGTTCTCGCAAATTGGTCAGATCTTCATTCAATTGCTGGCTAAGTTCCAGTGGGCTACCATTGGAATGCTGTACTACAACTATCAAGACAAATCCTTGGGTAACTCCCCTTGCTACTTTACCCTCGGATCTGTGTACCGGGCCTTGAACAAAACCCACACCTACACATCCTTCGATGAGCTGAACGCCAACTACAAGAAACTACTTCTTGACATGCAAAAGAGTGCACGAAGTAAGTGATTCATGTTTTATTTTATTACTAATATTTCTTGTAGGTTTTGTAGGTTTCCAAGCAGTTCCCTAAAAGATAAAGAAAACACAATTTGTTCGTTTGAATTGTAGCTTATTACCATTCTACATAGGAAGTTCTACTGCTATTTTTGCTCATTATGAATAAAAATATTAACGTGTATACCATAAACTTTTAATCTTGCTCCAATCAGAGCAGTTTCTTACAAATCTAATTTTTTCTACAGCTTTTTTTTATAGCTGTCGTTGTTGATGACTTCTCTGTAGTTTTGTAACCTATTTTGTTTCTTATTAATGATCAATAAGGGATAAAAAAACCATCTCAGTAAAAACAAAGTACATCAGCTTAAATATCCTTAAAAATTCTGAAAGTAATTTAGAACTGAACTTAATTCACTAATAGGACTGGGAACTGAAAGTGTCTAATTCTGAATTTCAAAACCGCAGCTTAATAACTGGAGACTAAATGTGGAAACGATCTAAACTTATTAAAATTTAATAAGTGAATAATGTAAAGTCTACATAACTTAGGACTGAAAGCACAGATAAGTTGAGAAAACAAAAATTGTATTGTCTACGTAATCAGGGAAAAAAAATACCCAAATTTTGTCTACACTGATTACCAATTTTTTTCATTTAAACAACTCATATAAGTCATTCTCCACAAAGTACTATATGAGAATATTGTTACTTAATTTATATCCATTATTTACTGATTTTTAGAATATAAAGTAAAAGGAAATTATATGCGAACTTTTAATGTGTGCATTTAACGTGTGTGTGATATTATCACCCGCTTGACAAAGAAGTGCTTTGAAAGTGCTTGTTTTTTTAATATAAGTTTATAGTTTAATTGTAACGTGTGTTGGCCACAGCTCAACTGTTATAAAGAAGTTAAGTTTTCTTACAATTAGAAATATATCTTACGGATGAATTTAAAAAGCTATCACACTTGCTTAGAAATATATCTTGAATATCCTAATATGAAAAAAAACAAAACATAATTTAAGAGAAATACACTTATATACATGTAAATATCAATACAATAAATAAATATGAAACGTACATTTCTAAGTTTTCGATACTAATAATCAATTCAAAATAATTCTGTATACTTTTTCAATATTTTTCTCAAAGATTTTAATATCTTTCTTCCATCATAATGTTTGCATTTGAATAATAAATAGAACGCGTTTCATTATCAGACCCACATTTACAATTCCTCGAATTTTCAGTTTTAAAACGATATAAATATTCATTGAATCTCCAGTCAAAAACTGATTGATACTGTAGTTTGTCAAACTGTAAACATTGTAGGCTTTTGTAAATATAATCAAAATATAGCTTTTTAGCACCAGCTTTAGGAGATTCCACAGTATTAAATGAAAATTCCGTTTCAAAAAATATTATTATTCTCTTTAGTTTCATTATAAAAAGTTTTTTGCTAACTTTATTTTCTTATCAGCAATTTGGCAAAATAATTTTGGGTTTCATATCCAAATAATGCTCCTATGCATCTTTAACTCCCCCCTCCAATTAAAATTTATTCTTTTATTACTATAATTTAGAAACCTCTTTTTCTGTACGTGACAATAACTTATTTCTAAAAATGTAATCATTTAATAGCATTGGAACTGCCTTAGATTATGAAACATTTTAAAATACTTCAGTGAGAATTAAGACGTCAGAACTTAACTTCACCAATATTGCGTTTCTTTTATCAAGAATCTTTGTCAAGGTGTACATAAAATAGAAATAAAAGAAACCATCTTTCTCTTTCTAAAATAAACAAACAATATAAACGTGAAGAAATTAAGCAATAAACAATATTTCTTCACGTTTATATTGTTTGTTTATTTTAGAAAGAGAAGGACGGTTGGTGAAGTTAAGTTCTGGCGTCTTTATTCACATTGAAGTATTTGTTGTTTGATGGAAATTAGTTTGAATTTTGAACATTTTAAAATGTTTTCTTTCCACAAAGCTTTCTTTTATCCGGTTTATTCCAATTTGAATTTCTGTTAATCCTGCCTGATAGGTAATTTGATCTGCTAATTTTTATATAACTTTTAGTTATTATTTGACGTTCATGTAAAACAGCAGCTAAAGTTCCTACTCCGTAAGTTGACTTACTTCTACGCGTGATAATTAATGTTGTAAAACATTTATTAAGTAAATGAGAATTTTTAGTTGAGCGCGACAACGAATTACTTAAAGTTAGGGTATGTTAGTCATTAGAAAATTCAAAAATATAAAGCATAATTAAATCGTAAATTTAACGTGCTGTGGACAAAATTAAAACAAGTCGGCACCTGCTTAAAAAACGAAAATTGTCTTTCTGTTTCAATTATGGGGAGGAGTTGGGAACGGCCGTTTCGTCTGCAACGGACTCATCAGCCCAACCCCGCCTCCCCGATAACAGAACCAGAATGGCAAGATCCTATGTGGGAATCACCGACCGACCTGGCAGTGATCCCACAAACAAGAAAAGCAACAAGAATTAATTGATGTGTCGTTAGACATCATCAAATACCTTTTTCATAATTAATTATGAAACTGTATTTATTGCATATTTAGCTAAAATTTTGCACACACATTTCGACATTCCGACATAGCCTTATGATCAAAACGCTGGCCTTTCACGAGGCAGAGGTTTCGTAAACCTGGGTTCGAATCCGGCGTGAGGCTTGAATGTTACTTCTGTGTCTCATCTGTTTCTATAGATAGAATGTGAGCTGCCTCCTATGATATACACTGGGCACCGATTCTTCGGCTAAAATAGCTCAAAATTCTCTCCCCTTCTAGAGGCCAAAGGCGAGTGCCAAGAATTCGGGCTATACAGTAAAGAAAACGTATTTTTATATTACAACACAAATTGCATTTAATCCTAAAGATAACAATCGTAATCGTACTTACAGTGAAGAAGGCTTCTATATTTACTACGATAAAGTTTTCTTTTCATATTTGCACTTTTTAGTTTGAAAATAATAATAAAATGGGATCTTCTAAAAAAAAAAATATCCTCAATAATCCTAGAAAGAAGATAGCAAAATTTTATTATTCAACACATGCTTATTAAAATTTTAAATTTTTCGATAAGGGAAATGGCTGTTTTGTAGTTACCATTTAAAAAGATTATTTTCGTGCTTCCGAAGTAAGTATTAATAAATAAGAGGAGTTTTTATGACCTTTCACAAGTATTTGTTTTTCAAAAAATCTTGTAGCTTATGCGTTACCAAACATATTCAACATATGTTTCAGTAATTCTTTGAAACGAAATTGATTAAATTAGAAAGACATTCAATTTAATACTTTTCCTAGATCAGTCTGGCAGCACTTTAGTAAAACATCTTCTTAATAAAGTTCTGCTTAAAAATTAATTGCAATTATAATTTATGTTTCGAAATTCAATATTCTTAAATTTACATTAATTACGTAAGTTTTATAGTTTTGTTATAGTTAAAAAATTAAAAACATATGTATAAAAAAAAACCGCATCCTGGAGAAAAATTAATTTAACACTTAAACAAATCTTCAATGTGACTATTTTCATATTTGCAAACTGCTCTCAAAGAAATACACTTCTTTCACGAGGAAATATAATACATTTCCGAACCCCATATATGGTGGTTTTCTCTCACAAGCTATTGATTTTCTCCTGAAGTCCATTTTCGGTGAATTTAAGCCGCCTTTATGAGGGAATCCCATGCAGAATAGTCCAGCAGATTACAGTTGGGGACTAAGGTGGCCTTTCATCCTTTTTGATGAAATTAAATCTTTCTCTAAATGTATCTGGATCAGTTGGCTTGAATGGAAGGAGGCCTTATGTTGCTGGAAAATGTATCCTCATCACGGTAATCAGGGATTAATCCATTATCTAACATGGATAAATGGAGCTCTCAGGCTTAACTTTAAAAAAAAGAAACAAATACAAAATTTTTACATTTATTTGTAAGATTGACTTATGTGTCGTAAGTTTATTATAAACAGAGTCACATTACCGGTTACGCAATCTCAATGTTTAGTGTTATTCAAAATTTTGTCCGGGATGCTTTATTTTAAATCCTTTTCACTTTTTTTAGCTGTAACAAAGCTGTAGGGCATACATATTTGAAACTTGCAACAATTGTAGATTTTATCTATCTGCTAATGTGTGTGTCAAATCTCAATTGTATAAGAATAGAACTGCTGAATTTATTTAAACTGTGAATTAAGTAAAGTTTTCTTTGTGGCCACTAGATATATAGAAATGCTGAAATTTATACATGAGACTTTTTCAAAAACTCATGTTTTTGAATTTCAGCATTTCCATTTATATAGGGATTTCAGTGTGATGCTTATGGGACTTTTTCAAAAAATTATTGTACAAAGATTTATCTATAACTTATTTTGATTGTGTATGTGTGTATAAGTGCCAACATTCATATATCTACCGCTCAGGAATGGATAAGACTAGCGGATAACAGACAATAGGCTCAGTTCTTCAAGGGAACTTCTGTTGGCTGTGGAATGCAAAAGTGCACTTTTCATTTTCTTTTGATGGTAAATTTTGATTGAAGTAATAATCTGAAGTATTGTAAGACTTTATCGTTGGCAATTGGAATTAATCAGTAAATGTTCAGTAATTACTTCAAACTATCTTCAGTCATTTACTGATTAAACTATCTCATCTTTTTTTATTCATTATATGCTATATTTTATCCAGAGAATTTCTGGACTTCCGCATGTTTTTTTTTGTTTTTTTTTTGAAAATTAATAGGTTAAATACGTAGACTTAAATTTTGAAAATCTATGTATTGTTAATTTTCAAAAAGAAGCCCGAGGAAGTCCAGAAATTCTCTGGATGCTATTAGCACATAATGAATAAAAAGATGAGATAATTTGATCAGTAAATCTATTTTAATTTTAACTACGGTTTACGTTAATCAATTTTTAATTGATTTTCCTAAATATAAAAAATACCAATTATATTAAAACAAACCCCAGTTGAACTAGATCAACAGAGAATGTTTTGTTTTGTATAAAAAGCGATTAATACAAAATTTGCAGTTTTATATATAAACTATTGAAAAGCCAGAACTTTATGAATTTGTTAATATTTAATACAGAATTTTTTGTTATAGAAATCAATATTAAAATATTACAAAACGGCTATCTCCCTTTCTTAGTATGAGAGACATGCATTACTGTGTTGGAATCTTGCAAATCTTAGACTAATTATTGAATAATGAAAATTGTATTGAGGTATTTCAAGATCTTGGATTTTCGTCAAAGCATTTCTACTACAGGCAACATCTGCTTTAATCTTGAGTTCACGATTTTAGCTGATAATACACAGAAGCTCGGTTACAGCGCGATCTGACGGATCCAAGATCTCGAAGATCGCGATATAAATGAACTTTTATTACTTCGCGACGTCAAATGTCGTATATCGCACCCTATTATCACCCACACGATTCCAAATCTATTTAAAATGGTCATTTCGCGATTACCTACATCATTCAGAGCTAGGTGAGAGAATTTTATATTTATAAATACATAAATCATTATCTTTTCAACACTTTGATGGATTATATTAGCCAAAATCGATTTGGCGCCGCCATCTTGGCATCTTGTACAAACGACGAGTCACGTGGATCGAAACTAGGTATTCATACGCCTAATAGATTACATGGGCCTCTTTACTGGCTGTCATTGGCAGAAAAATAGATCTCGATATTCATTTTGGTTAAACGAAAAAGTCCGCGATTCTAGTATTTTTTTAAAAACATATTGTAATTGACGCATTTTCGTGACATTAGGATGGGTATAGAGTCTCAATTACTGTAGATAATAAGGAAACGAGCATATTAATTTACACCTTTGATTTGATTTTAGGCGAAAAAACGATAAATTTTGCAATTTTACAATTGTACAATTATACACCTTTTCCAAAATAGAAGGGATCCAAGACCAAATCGCGTTATATCCGAATTCGCGATATAAATAACCGCGCTATAACCGAGATTCAGTGTATTAAGATCATTCTAACTAGTAATTAAGTTCTTTGACATGTACATAAAACTCACTCTTTTCGGTATAGTCCCCAGTGGCTCACTTTAAGAGAAAACTTAACAATTACTTTCTTTCATCGTTGTAATTACCGACTTATTATCCAGTCTTTCAGTCTCTTTCCATTACTTAATGATAATTGGTATCCCAAAGTTAAATGGAATTTGCAATTATGCAGTCTTTGCTCACTTTTTTTCCTCTTTCCATCTGTTTTCTTTCTTCTACCTTCCATTTCGGTTTTCATCATCTCTTCAGATACAGTAAAAACTCTTTTATCCGAATTTGATGAGACCGCACCAATTTCGGACAATCCGGTATATATTGTATTAAATATGTACTGTAGATTTATTAATGTTAATTAAAGTACATTAATATTATTAATAGTTACAGTTACGTAATCACTTCTGTACGCTATTAAATATTGATTATAACGACGGAAAAATGTATTGTTAAAATACTCTAAAATATTCTAAAATCGTTTCGGATAAACCAGATTTTCGCATGAACCTGATTCGGAACGAGTTTTTAGTTTAAAGAATTAATATTAATTTTGTATTGTATTTTCTCAGTCGTAAGTCCTCTATAAAAAATTGTTTTCTTTCTTATTTATAAAGATCTGATGTGATTCTAGTTCTAATATAAAGTATTTGGGATATGCTATAAATAATAGTAAATAATACTTTTATCTTTAATTTATAATTGTAATTTCTTTGTTTTTTTTTCTAAATTATAATATCAAAAAGTATTTCTATGGAAATATTTTTATTTTCTTGCGTAGTTAAATCTTCAGATATTACCATAACATCTCCACAATAAAGACATTTCAAGTACAGTAGAGTCGCGGTAATCCGAGGTAATTGGGGCTGATGGTACCTCGGATTACACGGAAAAAAGAAAAAAAAACTGGAATTTTCAACTAAAACGAAGCAAATTTAATTCATAATAGATATTAAAGTTAAAGATACATTAACAATGTTACCTAGTTACATGAAAAGACTCTTTATAAGCATTTACAACTTTAAAAAACTGTCCAAGGTATTCTGCTTCACAGTAGAGTAGCGCTTTTTAGCAGCGATGTCATGCCATCATCTAAGTATAATAGTAGGATATCGCTTGGGCATGCATCTCGGATTACATTGAATCTCGGATTACCGGGGCTCGGATTACCGCGACTCTACTATACTTCCGAATTATAGCCTTTTGATTTTTACTCAGAGATTCAGTCTTAAGTTCAATGATACTCATTCTAAATAATATACATAATAATTTGCTTGTTGTGATTCGTCTGTTATTCCAGTGTTGAATCGAGTTAATGCACCGATTGTGTAACTTCTCGGAACTTATTTTATTTAAATCCTGAACGTTAAGCTAAACTGAACCATCAAGTTTGCATTAGAATTTAAGGCTAAACACTTAAGATGAAATTGGATGCAGGTAATACATTAATTAAAACATAAGTTCTGTCCTTTTATAAATATAGATTTACCAGTAAAGTAGTGTATAAACAGTACATTTGACTAAATCAACAATTTGGTTTCTAAGGAATTTGATTAAAATCTAATGTATGAAGTTAGATGAAGATTACTGTTCTGTAAGTCAACATGCAACAAGGGTTCACGTACTTAATTACATGTGAATAAGATACGACTTATTTACTTAAGTCGTAATTATGAGACTTTTTTAGATATACAGTATAAATCTTATATAAATATATGTCATTTATATGGTCGCGGGTCTTTAGGGCCTTTAACTTTAAGGTTATATGGCTTTTAAAATGGAATCCTTTAACTTTTATATAAACCAACTTTAATAACTAATATTATACCTCGTTGAAGGTGTAGGGCCCAATGATCCACGACCATCAGATGATGTTGGGGCCGGTTGGTAACTTCAATGCCCTTCCGCCTTTAATCTCAAGAAAAAAAAAATCGGTCTCAATTTTACAGAGGGCTGGGTGAAACTTTGGAACTGTTTAGAGGAAAAACATCCACGGAAAAATAAAAATCCCTTACCACCGAAGGGAATTGAACCCGACTCGGCAGCGTATTGCCTATACCTACATCATTGAATCATTGGGCCTGTATATATATATAAATAGGCAAATTTAATAATTAAATTCTATATGAGTTTTATCAGTATTTATTTATTTATTTTATATTCTTTTAAACAACAGTGAAAAGAATATTACTCAAGCAAATATATATTATAAATAAAGTAATATTAGAATTTAATATGTAATTTGCTTGTGTGTTTAAGTAAATGACAGCGATTATGCCAAACAAGAGTCTAATATACCGTATTTACTCGATAATTTCCCCTTTTTTTTCATCAATATTTTGACAAAAAAATGGGGGGTGAGGAAATTACGCGATGATTTTCAATTTGAGGAAAAAAAATATGGTGAAAGTGTAAGGAAAACCATGTTAAATATTGATTTTTAAAGCAAGAAATGTAATTAACAACAATTGTATTAACACGCAACATTTAAAATATAAGAAATCACATCTCAACATTTTTTTTTTTTTTTCAAAATACAGTTAAGCAATAGGCATGCACGGAAGTGTGTGTGCAACTGTGACGTAATTTCGTAACTCACGCAGCGCAGCCCGCCATCTTTATAGCTGCTCACTGCACGACGTCAGCATCAGCTGCCTGCTAATAGAGAACTTAACTTTATTCGCGAACTTCACGTTTTCACAAAACACTCGAAATTGTTGTACTGATTCAGAAGGAATCTGCTCTTGTACTGACCGGGGTGAGGGTGGAATCTTCCCCTAAAGTAGCGTGGGATAGAGAAATGCGATAGTAACGGTACATTGTCGCGTCGTCGTGAGTTGACCGCTAGTCAAAGTCATGTTGGAAACGCGTTGAAGTAGAGGTGGGGAAATTATGCGATAAAAATAAAAATTGAATTTTGTAATCCACAAAAACTGGGGTGGGGAAAATACGCGATGGGGAAAATTATGCGCGTAAATACGGTAATTTCAAATATTAGGTTTTACTCAAATTGTTTACAAATCAAGCTTGGCCAAATTGTAGAGATTCTGATGTTCCTGATTTACTTTAAGGCTATGTTTACATAAGGTTTCATAAGAACGAATTGGCAGGAAATTTCAGATTCGTAATCTTTTGTGTGATTAAACTTAGAATAATAAAGAGACAAACGTCTAATTGAAGTGGGATGTTTTTACGAAACAACGAATAATTTGAAACTGTTTTCTTCTAATATGTAAGGAACGAAATACAACCGTTGACTCCTTTGCTAGGGCTATGATCTTCACAAAACCAATCGTAAATTTAGATAAGGAAAACAAAGTGAACATACCAACTTTTGTGCGATATAGTTATGTGAAAATTGGAGAAAACATATAATAGTCGTTACAATTACACTTCATTTGCATTTTTAATAACATATTTAAAATTTCTCTAAGAAGATACTTATACTAAAGTCTATCTTTTCAGTGTCAGTAATATTGTTAATTTTAATTGATGTCATATATTTAACTCCAGAGTGTGACTTTAAATGTGCCTCAATTATAACAACATATATAAACATTAGAATAGTCAGCATAACGTTTTTGATAACTTAAATACAACTTTCTCTTGTCGCTTTTTTTCTTTTTTTTTTTTTGGCAAAAATAACATTATTTCCAATAGAAAATGGAAATCATAGACCTCTGCATCCGATGTTTACAAACAGTTCCCTGTGACCAGGACTTCATCGGTTGGGTTGTTTTCCTGATCACCGCTAGGATTCTTCTACAGTCACCTGATTGGTGCTGAAGTTGTCTCCGCCCAAGGTTCCTGATGATTGGTTGGTTCTACAGGGCTCACAAGCCGTGTCTTCCTATCCTATCTCACTGGTTTACACCCTTTGTATTGACTCAGTCTGTTATGTAAAGGCATTAGCCATTGATGAAGACCCATAGTACAGGACGATACGTCTGGTGTCTATTTTAAATTAAATTGTGTTTGATTTTAAGCTAGCGTGTGGACCTGCTTCAATTGACTTTCAGAAAACGGAAGTTCTTTTTTATTTATTTATTATTCTTATCATTATTATTATTATTATTACTATTATTTTCCAGTTTTAGATATCAATACTTTATTATTAAAAACACATTTTGAATGGAATTTATGGAATACAAATACGCCTGTGGCATCTAACGAAATATTTTCTTTGTAGTACAAATTTATCAATATTGTTTCAAACAAACAGACTGAATCAATTTTATTCGACACAGAGAATTAGTTATATGTTATTATCAAACACCGTTGGAATATTTACGGATGTAGATCGAAGCTCACGCAGGGTATCTTTATAAAATCATAGTTTGCAAAGCATTCAAAGTAACCTACGGCAATTTTGGATATTACATTATTAATTGTAAACCTCAATTAAAACTTTGGAAGAAAAGCTTCAGCGAGTTCTAATGTTTCAAACACTATTTACCAAGCCTATTAAGATTTCAGTGAAAATGTTGTTTTCCTCTCACGTATTTGGAAAAGATTAAGAACTATTATTATTATTATTTTTTTTTTTTTTAATTTATTTTTTTCTCCTCCATTTTGTTTTTATTTTGAGTTGAACGATACTTTGTCAATCCACGAAAAATCGATAAATTGAAAGTTCTAGATCCAAGACGCTGTTAACTACAATCTCGATACTGAATACAGGAGTTTATAAGGATATGTATTCTGTTAGATTTTAAAGACTAGATTAGATTAATTTAGGATTTTTAAATTAAAAAGGTTTTCGATATTTTCATGTTTGCTTTATAGATAATTCTGAGTTTTATAAAAGTGTTTAAATATTATAAAGTTTTATAATTCTGACGAATCCATTACGGACGAGCTTAACTGTGCTTAACTTATAATTTGAGAAAGGGGTCTCGTTTAAAATGAGCCTCGAAACGTCATTTTTAGTAAATTTTTTAACTCTTTTTTAATATTGTATTTTAATGATTGTTTATTTTTATAAAATTTATAGTTTACAATTTTTAATTTCAAAAGACTTGACGAATAATTACACAATATTTATTTTTTACTGCTTTTGTTATTAAACAGCCTGGATTTGTACCTTTTATTGTAGGACAAAAAAAAAATCAAACAAACCAACGAGTTCCAAAGAACTGAAATCCAATATTCTTTATTTTTTAATTTGCTTCTCTATTTGCTTTTTTACTTTTCCTTATTTGTAACGTCTTTGTATTGTTGGAAAAAAACCCATGTGCTTGAGAATTATTAAACTTACCGAATACATTCAGCATCTTCAAATTTTTTTCTGAAAATAAAGTCAATTCACAAATAATTTACTCAAATCCAACGAATTTTAATCACACTGAAGCGCGCAAATGACACTATTCACTAAGAGGAGTAATATGCATGAGAAATAAATCAAAAACGTACAAGACTTAGAGTTCACTGATCTGTTTTTGGAAATTGTGATACCGGGAATCCAAGATAGCCTATTTCAGGTTTCCTAACCATCGTCAGTTAGGCTATCTTGGATTCCCGGTATCACAATTAGTGAAATGCTTACTCTTTTGCGATTTTGATTGATTTTTTATGTAATTGTTTCCACGCAAGTTAAGTTTTTTCAGGATTAATATTCATTGATAAACATCGGTAAAGTGATAATATCTATCACTTTATTATTTCACTTTTTATGGTTTTCTAAAGAAATTTTTCTTCTATTTCAAAAATTAGATGGTCTCGTGTAATAATAGTAATAATAATACGAAGCTTCAGAAGATACATTCAAAGGTTTAAAAGTTATTGTGAGGGAAATACCATACACAGACAAATTGATTTTACGATCATCGTTTTCTTTCGAATAAATCGTTATTTATCCTTAAATAAATAGGCATTTACAGAAATAGTATTGTAATACGCTAATTGTACTGTACTAAAAATGTAATACTAGCATTAGCAATAATAGGAGTATTTCAAATACTATTTGAAATTTGTTTGTTTCCTTTAGTTGCGGCCCGCAAATAAAAAAGAAAAGGATTCACTCCAGTTTGTTTTTGTTTTTTTGTAAAAATGTAAACCAGAAACAAGACTGAAATAATGAGCATAATCTATGTTTACTTCGATATGACTTCGAAGTTTAATACTCAAGAAGCTTCCAATATTTAGTTACTCCACTGTTTTATCTTCTGCACCTTCCCTAAGTTTTACGGTGAATGTTACGACATGACTGAGTTTGCGACTGCCTTGTTTTAGAAGCCGAAAAGCCCGTTAATATTATTCAAGTCCGTTTCTGTTTACGAGCAGAGATCCAGGGAGAGACAGACACGTGCTGGAAAATGCATTGAGTTCTACTGAAAGTAACTGGGGAAAAAAGAAAGAAAGAAAAGCTATATTCTTGTAGTTGGAAAATTATGGAATATCTGCGAGCAGTTTTTGTGACACACGGATTATTATTGGGTGATTTCTCACAGCTGCAGATCCAAAGCGAATCTCCGATCAAAGAAACGGTTATTGTTATTCTTATATTCATATTACTCTTTACACAAGAAAAGAGTTACAGTAGTTTTGCAGTAGTAGTGATATTTATATTTTTATCATACTTTTCATCAGCGCTTCGGCGATGTTGTGTTGGTTCTCTTCGATAATAATTGTAGTGTATGATCTTTTCGCAGCATGACTACAGAAATTGTCTTCCAATTTCTTCTTGATAGCAGTCATTCAAATAACCATATTCATCATAAAAAAAAAAAACGCCTTGCTGCAGAGATGTTGCCTTTCGACTCATAATAAACTTAATGACGTGAAACACGTTGCTTTAACGTCAACCGGAACCCACCACTTTCTCTGGCTGTGAATTATCGCACGGTCACTAAAGCGCATTCAATGCTTGTACTGGTCTCAGATGCATGCTCATTATTGTACATAGGTAAAGCATTCTGGTGTCCGCCTTATGTTAGGATACTGTTATTCTTGTGAAAACGTAGAATCTGTTATCGAAAATGGTTCCGCGGAAGAACTTAACAGGTTGACCGGAGCCAACCGATACACCCTGTATTTACATAAGTTTGGTAGCAATCCGTTTTTTGGTTATTTGGTTCACACACCATTAGCTGTATCTTTGTAGCGAATTATGTTATGAAATTCTTACACTCATTCATTCCGGTAAGACATTCTTATCTGGTTTATGACTCATCTTCTATGCACTATTGAAGAGAACTTTTCACAAGCGAGATACAGTTTTAGGTTGATATTGTACCTGGCACCATCCTCCAGTATTACTATACAGAATTGTTTATAATCGAAGCTAACTGTGGTTAGTCCTAAAGTTTCTTAAATAAAATCCTAATTTTTTTTTTCTTAAGTATATATTAGATGAAGTCTTAGATAAGTAACGGAAAACAAAATTTTATTTATTAAAAAAAAATTACATCAATTAAACAAAAAACTTATATTCTTTAGAATTTAAACTTTAAATTTAGTTTTAGTTTTAGTTTTTTAACTAAAACTGAATTTAAAGTTTAAATTGTAGAGTATGTATGTAAATAAAAGATTGAAATCTATTTGTAACTTCGCAGTAGAGTTGGCCATGCCACAATACTCTTTCTGCCGGGTAATGTTGTGAATTGTACTTGATGCGTAATTCACATTGTTGCGGACATACTGACACTTTGTTTGTTTTTAATAGTATAGGTTCAGTTATTTTCTTGTTGAATTGAAATGATTTTTCAAAGCTTTACCCAAAGATGACAGCAAGTGCAATACGAACCTAAAACCTGTAACTTCTGCTGAGAAATTGATTACCAAGTTCTCTCCCAGGTGCATAGAAGAAGAGCCACCTAAACTAGTAAGAATGTCTTACTGAAATGGGTGAGTCTTTAGTATCACAATTCACAATAGAGGCATAACTGTAGCTGAATCACCCAAACAATCAAAGCAATATCGCAGTGAATATGATTTAAATACTTCATTTATCAACTTCACAGCGGTCTTCCTCTAATTTAACTAGATACATACTTCATATCTTATACTCCTAAAAATTAGATTAAAAACTCCATCTTTTGATATACAGTAAAACCCCGTTATTATGCTCGTCAAGGGACCGTGACCTACAAGCGTAATAAGCGGGATAGCGCTATAAACGGGGAATGATTTATATGATGGGGAAACATTTAGACACCATTTTACAGGAAAGATACTTGATTCTGAAATAGATATAGTGCAAATGTGAGCTTATTTCCTATTAAAAAAATCTTTGATTGTGGTTTGCCGTGTGTGTATGCTACTGTTATAAATTACGACATTTTCAATGCGGTTCAAGAAACTATTAACATCAATTGATACTCCACTAGGAGCAATACAAATATATTTTCGGAGCAGTTTTAGTGCACTGCCCGCTATTTCACGCGCCTTTTCTTGAATGATTGGGTCATTTAATGGCACTGATGCATCACGGGACTGATGAATCCATTCAATTAGAATTTCCTCGGCATCTTCACATTTTCCACACTACTTTTTTGCGTTTGCAACCATCCTTCGCTGAATTGATAATTCCATTCTTATTTTTTATTATTGTTCTCAGACTGGATCAGGGAATTCTTAGATTCTGCGAAAACCTTCTGATTTAGTGTAGAATTCTCGTCGTACTTACGAAGAATTTGCAATTTTTCACTTATAGAAAGGGATTTCCGCTTCAAAGAGTTCGAAGATTCCCTCCTACCAGGGAAAGAAAAGAATCGTTACAGTGTTACATTTCTTTTCGATACAAAATTTCCGATATAAAAAAGCGCTACAAGCGGGATTTGAAGCGTTATAAGAGGGTAAAAGTATAGAGAGTTATATAGAAAATTCCAGGGACCGTACAAAAGGAGCGTTAAGAACGGGATAGTGCTATAAGCGGGAGCGTAATAACGGGGTTTTACTGTATTTATTACTGGTGATATTTCGCGGAAACAGTATTTTTCCGCTTTTTCAAACCTTTTTAAAACAACAAAGAGTAACTTCCATTTCTTAATACTGATACTGTATAATACAGATATTATTATATTATTCAAAAATCGCTCCCAACTGTGCTGAAATCGGGCTCTATCAACTCGCCAACTCGACTACTAGTTGGATGGTGTTCGCGGGGCATTATTCTTGTGAAAACATATAAACTGCTCTCGAAAATGGATCCCAGGAAGAAATTAGAGGGTTGTCCGAGTCCAAATGATTTACTCTGCATTTCTCATAGAGAATAGAAACGATTAGAGTAAATGTATGGAATTAGAAAAATGCTTAAATTCATCGTTGTGTCTGTGTTTACAAAAGATTGAAGTTCATGGGATCATTCACAGGGGATAGCAATACAGAAAATAAAGGTTCTTCGTTGATATCCGAAAGCCATTTAATTCTTGGCGAATTTGTTCAAGGAATATCTATCCAATCGCTGTATATATTCATGACCAACGGGATTAGATTGAGGTCGGGAGTTCAGCCCGACGCCCGCCCGCCTTTAACTCCCGGGAAAGAAACCCGGTACCCATTGTACAGAGGGCTGGATAGACCCTAGAACCCGTTTGGAGGAGAACGGAGCGTGGAAAAATAATAAACGTGTGTCATATTTTCTCTAGTATCATAAATTCATATTATTAACAATTCTTATTAATTACCGTATTATTATTATTTTTGTGTGTAAATATGAATTTACAGAGTTGGGTGAACCATAGAGCTTGTAAGAAGAAGAAATAATAGCGATAGAAATTGACTTCTCCATCTCGTACACGAGAACTTTCCAACTTGACCTAAGGACACTAAACGTTAATCATTTGTTTTAAAATTGCCGCATTATTTTTTTCTTTGGACTTGGATTTCAGTTATAAGAGAAGAGGAAACAGAAGAAAATGAGAAAGAAAAAATTGTTTTTTGAGTTGATCGCTATGTCTGTATTAAACTTTGTCGAAACAAAAAATCGAATTTTTGGCGCTTGGTCAAATGATGCATAACACTATCCAATTATGAGTTTCATTTAGCATTAGCACTGACTTATTTTTTTCTCTGTAATCAAAGTTCATTTATAAGAAAAGAGGAAATAAAATAAGATTATGATTACAAAAAAGGTATTTTATGAGTTTATCGATGTCTTTATACTAAACTTCGTCCTATTATTGACGGAAAAAAGTTCACAATGTCGCAGAACACTTAAAAATAACTTATTATTAATGAAGCTCGCAGCTTTCTGGCAAAAAATCGATAATTTACATTTTTGAAGAACAGTTCTTCTACGGTAAAGGCTTAAGTTAATAGATTTAATAATTTCTTTTTATAGATTAGATTCTAAATTATTATCGTGTATTAATGTAATGTAAAGGAAGAAAAGAAGCAATTCAGAGAAAAGAAAAAGCCGCCTCTTGCTTACAAAAAATAAGTTAGTTTACTTAAGCAGTTCAGAAGTACAAGTTTGAGTAAAATTTAGATATTAAGTTAAAGTTAAAGTTGCGATCAGGCCCAGAGGACCGCGCAATGCTGCTGGAGGGTAGGCTCCAGAGATCAGAACCTACGGGACAAAGTTGAGGACGGGGGGTCGGCCCATCGCTCGCCCGCCTTTAACTCCCGGGAAAGAAACCCGGTACCCATTCTATAGAGGGCTGGGTAGACCCTAGGGCCCGTTTGGAGGAGAAAGAAGCGTCGAAAAATTCCCGTCCTCCGCCGAGGCCGGGAATCGAACCCGCTACCTGCAACCCGCAGCCAAGCGCCCTTACCCACTCGGCTACCGGGCCCACAAAATTTAGATATTAGAGAAAGAAAAAAAATCACGTTTTTTCACTAAAGCGTAATTTTTTATTTTTAAGAAAATTCTACTTTTGCAAAATGAAAACGGGCAATATAAAGGATTTCCACTACAGATCATGCAGACCCTTGGGTGCGAGGGAGGTTTAGCTCTGTGATCTTCAACCAACGGGACTCCTTTAGGTCAGATGGTTATTCCGATGCTCTGCCGACTTTAACCTTCAAACATGAAACCCGTTACCAATTTAATAGAATCTGGATGAACCCTCCGGAGGAATAGCAACCGAGGAAAAATTCTCGACCATGACGGATATTGATTCGGGTTCCTTCAGTCGGCAGTCCAGCGCTAAAACCACGATGTCTTCATAAATGTTGCCGTGTGATATTATGTGCTGATGTAGTTTGCTTTATATTGACATTTTCCCAAATTAAAATTATGAGGACGTTATTACCCTCTTCATATTTTTATCTTGATTGGGTTGAACAATACTGTCACAAAGAGAGAAATTTACCATGCTGTTACAAAATGTTGTTCTGGTTAGTTAACTCTGACCGTCCAGGTTTTGAGTGCCTCATTATAACTGCAGAAATGGAATACTAGCACTAATTTTCTGTTATATTCATTACTTTAGGACAACACTGTAAAAAGTTCTGATATATTTCTTAATTATTTCTCTAATTAAAAAACCCTATTGAAATAAAGAAATAATGATTCTTGAATCCGTTTTTTTTATTTGATGAATTTAATTTAATCCATAATTCTCAATTTTAATGTTTTTCTATCTATTTGTTTCACTGCTTTACAGTTTTGGAATAATGTAATTAGAAATTCTGAAAAAGATTAGGTAGTTTTTATTCAAAGATTTTTATTTACAGGAGGAAGAAGGATTGTTAGCTTGGATAGCTACCATTCATTTTTCGCTAACTACGAGGTCGATCAGAAAATCGCTAGATCTTTTATCATGACCACTAGAATTTAAAATAATGAGTTTGCCTTAATACTAGAGGTTGCTTAGATATCCGCTAGAAGGCTGTACTGCTCAGTGCCACGTGGTCTGTATAGGGACCGTGCACAGATGGCCGATTTCGACTACAGCGCCATTGGCGGCTGTTGCAGTCCCAACTGTTGGGACGCGGCAGCCATATTTCCTTTGCGAAAATATAGCTCGTTGTTACGCTGCGACTTCTACAAATCTATTTCAAAGTAATTTATAGCCGAATCGATTCTCAAGAATGGTACTTGTTTTCGTTAATATACTTTGGGAAAAATAGTTGGTAAATAACTTGGACTAAGTGGGTGCATTGACCTTTCATTTCCAATGAAGTGCTTACAGCATAATTTTGAATTTTTAGTTGGTTCCTAAGTGGAATCATTTCGCCTATAAAACAATTTGAAAGAGATATATTAGTAATTATATATTTTGGTAATTATAAAATTTTGTTTCTATAAAGATATAATAAACAAAAGTTAGATTATTTACAGATATTAAAAATAAAAAGTTCAAATGTTCTTGCAGGACAAGAATAAAAGTGAACATTTTCTGTATTTTTATAAGTACTATTACATCCAACAATGCAGCAATTAAGGTTGCATTTGCCCATTATTGAAATTTGTTGAAACCATGGGCATGCGATCCTTCGTAAGCAAGTTATTGTTAGAAGCTCTCCTGACAATATTTCCAATTTCTGCCGCCACTGGCAGCACCAGTCACATGCACGGTCCCTATAGTGCCTGGCATTGGTGGTGTGCGCTATCATTTTAAAATGGCGATCCGCTTGGAGTTACACTCTTTCATTGGGCAGAGAAGTCCTGGTTTTCTGAAAGATGATCTTAACTTCATGACAATGCCCGACCATACAGAACATGGTTTATGGTTTCCAATGGAAAATTTTGGATCATCTGCCATTCAGTTCGGATTTGGCTGTCATTGATTACATCTGTTCCCTGCCTTAAAAGAGCACATGGCAGGTCGACACTTCACATGTAATGAAGAAGTCCAACATTATGCAATGAAGAAGTGGTTACAACATTAGGTCCCTGACTTCTATATAATATGGCTGGAATCGACAATACCTGGAACGTATCTGTGCCATTTTAAGAACACTATCTCACCTTCTTTCAATAATGGTTTGCTTTAAGATTTACAAGCGTTTTAAACTTTGTTTTTATTAACGAGAGTTGATAAAAATAATCTTTAGTACAGTATGTAAATCGCCATGTTTGAATTTGGAATTACTTATTTTCGAATTCCTAATTATTAACGTTCAATGGAAAAATTATTCATTTATTGCTGTTCACTGTGTAACCTCTATCTTTGTTGATACATGGTCAACTTTTTATAGTATAGGCTTCAATCATATACGATGTGTGTTTGTCTTAATTTTGAATAAAATCTCTAAATCGGGTCCAGATTATGGTTTTCATTAATGTAGTTGTTCCGCCCATTCCGACTATTTGGTTTGTTGTTCCAAAAAGCAGCAATATGTTCCTGTACTCTCTCTCTTTTAAAGTTCTTCCTGAATTTCCAAAATAAATTTTTTGACATTTTATTTTAATTAGATATTTATTGTTATTTAATTTTGCGAAAAACTTGACAAAGCGGAACGATAGTTTTCCGCGACATATCGTTGAAGAATTTTATAAGATTGATGAAAATGGAAGGAATATATTTGTAATCTTTTCAAAGTGAATTGGAATCGAGAAATCACAGCAAGAAAGTTAACAAAAACTCACATACCCAAGCATTAGAAAATATGAGTGGATTTCTGTTGATATCTTGTTCTTATTTAATTAATTGTAATTGGAATTGTAATATTTGTAATTTAAAGGTAAAGTACAATTTCAAATGCGGCCTGCATTAAGTTCATTTAGTAAATCTAGACCCCATTTTGCACTATTTGAACAACTCTAATGGCCACAATGGATATCAGCTTCGTTCTCAAAATAATTCATGTAATTACACACGAGATTTTGTCGAATTGCAATCATTTTCCTGCCCCTCCAAAACCGGAAGTAGCCTGAATCAAAAAAAATCTTCTGAAAATTCCTTTTAACTTAAAATGAAGTTTGTTAATCGTTCTCTGGAAGAGCACACAAAACTTTTTTTTTTTTGCAATGTTATTCAGTCCTATTAGGTATACTTAAAACTGTATACCTGTGGTATAGATGCTAATTGATTAATATATAATAATAATTGATATAAATGTTAAAAATTAGTTGAGACTAAAGTCAAAATATCCATCAATTAAATCAGATATTAACTGTTTAATATTTTTTAGTTTATTATAATTATATTTGTCCCAATTGAGTTGACTAAAAAGTTTACACTTAATTTGATTTTGTAATCGTAAATCATAATTATTATGCAGTTTCGTAATGTTAAAGATTCTTAGGCATTTTTTTCTTGTATTTAAACTGTCTTGAAAGTTTTCTTTGTCTTTTTTGCAATCAAAAATATTTTTTATTAAAGTTTGGTATACAAATTTTTCTTGTATCATTAGAATTTTAAATTTTTTTCTAATATTTTATTGTTCATACAAAAGGCTTGTTTTTAAAATTTATATAAACATTATTAAATATTTTTATTACTAATTTGTTTATATTTTTAATTTGTTGTCTGTTTATAAAAAACTTATAACAGGCTAGTCCATAATTTAAAATAGAATCTATCAAGGATTTGAAAATGATAAGTTTATGTTTAAAAGAAAATAAGTTTTTTGTATGGTAAAAAACATATAAATAAGTATTTAACATAACCGAGTTATAATGTATGTTCCAATTGAACTTTCCATCAATATAAATTCCCAAATTTCTTTGTATCTTCTTCCTCATTTCTTAACATCTGATATTTTACATAAATTTTTAATTTTGATTTTTTGTATCGCGCTTTTGCTTAATTTAAGGAGTCAAAATTTCAATTTTTAATGTAATTACAAAGCAAACAAGTACTTTTTGATAGGTTAAACATTTTTCCAAAATTTTTAATGAAAATTGTGTTTATTTAAATTTAATCTAACGAAAAAATGTAGTTTGAAGGTCACTGTGTTTCTGAAATGTCATCATATGTTTATTGTAATGATGAATGAAGTTAAAGCGTATGTCACTAACACTCAGAAAGTGAAATTTTTTAATTCATTCTTACATTATGAAAAGAAAAACGCAATATTTGCAGAAAATAACGAAAGATCCAGAGATCACTGTCTTGAACTGTTATCTGTCTTGTGATTACATCTCGCAAAGTAGCTTTTATTCTGTGTGTTTTATCACCGGAAACCAAATGGTGAACTCAGTATTTTCAAGATAAATTTATTTTAAAACCTTAAATCGCATATTGTTTAAAACATAAAGCAGTTTTTAAATATATTCTTGCTCTACGATAAAAAAATGAACTTCTAATATTGTAATATTTTGATTTATCTCAAGTTCCTTATTCTAATCATCATCTTGTTTTACTTAGTAGATAATTAGAGAGAATAATCTAGCAGTTTCCCTTTGCCTGCCACAGGGTTATTTGTATTTAGAAAGGAGAGTTGCAATTATAGGAAGACTAGAATCAACCGAAACTTTAAGTTATCTCCTCAACTATATCTCACAAGGGAAGTGCGTTACCTCGAACGCTGAGAACCGCACGAAATGTCCTTAGAATATAAATCGCTCATGCCAAAAACAGTGGTATGAGGCATTCTCATGCAAAACTGCATGTCTTACCACCAGAGACATTTGAATAATCACCTATTGAAGATCCAAGATAGGATATTTGGTAACGCAAAGAAACCAAATATCGATATAATAGGACCAAAAACACACATATTTCAATGTCGTGATCATATTGCTATATTTCCTTCTGCTTCAAATAATTACGCTATCTGAACAACAAACTTCAAACCTCGGTGGCAATATCTTGATATTAAGTACTTGTTAATATAGGTACAAATGCCACCGACGGATGGCGCTAGCAGACAATAGCTGAGTTTTGCATGAGAATGACTCATACCACTGTTTAAATTGATAAAATTTTCAATTTTCACCAATGACTCGTTAGTAAATCGTTATTGTAGAATTATTTATAACCGAAGCTAACAGTGGCTACTCCTAAAGTTTCTCTGGAAACTAAAATAAAATCCTATAAATTCTTCTTCAGTATGTACTAGGAGGTTGCCTGACGCTTGCATATGTTGCCCGGAAACCTTATATATGTAATGGAAAACAATATTTATTAAAAAAAATACAAATTACATAAAGTAAACTATGAATTAAAACTTAAAACTAAATACCCCAAAAAAGTAAATTTTTAAATTCTAAAGAATACATCCAATACACTATTGAAATCCATTTGTAAAAGGAGGAAATTTGCATAGTAGAAGTGACTATGCCAGAATACTCGTGTTGCCTTCCAAAGCGCTTAGGAATTGCAGTCCTTGCTCAATTCAAACTGTTGCGGACGAACGCGCAAACAGTATTTGCTTAATAATATAGATTCAGTTGTTTTCTTGTTGAATTGAAATGATATTTCAATGCTTTACTCAATATTGGAAGATGACATCAAGTGCAGTATGAACCTAAAACTGCAACTTCAGATGTGAAATTGATTACCAAAGTTCTCTTCAGGAGTGCACAGAAGAAGAGTCACCTAAACCAGATAAGTATGTCTTAGATAGGAATGATGAGTTAAGACTTTGGTATCACAATCATAATTCACAATAAAAGCACAGCTAGTGCTGAGTCATCCAAATGATCAAAGAAATAGTGCTATGAAATTGATTTAAATACTTCATTTATCAATTTTACAGTGGTCTTCGGTTAAATAAATTTTTAGTTTTTGTGGTTGTGCTTTAAATATTGTTTACATGCTCTTACTATGCCATTGTCAAAAGCTAATAGCTGAAAAGGTAACGGTGATTACGGAAGTGGAAAAAAGCCTTAAAAAAGAAATTTTAAAAAATTAAAAAAAATTTTTTCCTTAAAAATGGAATTCTATCCAACACGTTATCGACATATTTGAAGAACAAACATAAAATCTTGAGCAGCAAAAATGGCAATGGAAAAAATAGAAAAAGAACGAGAGTACCTGGCAACCCAGAGGTTGGAATCATATGCTAGGACTAAAAGATTGCATTCAATGAAGCAATTAAAAATAGCTGCCTTTTTTTTTTTTTAAAGTGATGAATAATTAAGCTAATAAAAAATGTTTCATTTAATGAAAAAAAGGTAGCAGTATTCTTAGATAAAGTTTATGTGTTAAATCTTTGGTCGTGGAGTTAATCTTTTTTATTTATCTCTTCTGTTTGAGAGAATATATGTAATTCGAATTTTTGGATAATTCGAACTTTTTCTCTGGTCCCTTCAGCTTCGAATTATCCAAGTTTCACTGTAGTACTGTACTTTTCTTACCTGGAGAGCTGATACATTAATAGCGTTATGCCCTATGACGACTTAATGTCCCAATATGTTCATACTGAACTCATGTGCGTGATCACTTTATTCCAGTGCACTCCTTATGTTGGTAACTGTTATTCTTGTGAAAACATATAAACTGATCTCGAAAATGGCTCCCAGGAAGAAGTTATCGGATTGGCTGAGTCCAACGGATATATCCATAGAGAATAGAAACGATTAGAATAAATGTTTAGAATTAGAAAAATGTTGAAATAAGTATAACTCATTCCTAATAAATTCATTTGAACACTAGGGTAACATGAATTATTAAAGCATCCTCACTGGAAAAACGGCAGCATAGGAGATAGAGGCTACTGAGATCATTAACTAAAGAAACGAAATAATAATAATAATAGGGATAGAACTTGACTTCCCCAGTTCTGACAAGAGCGTCTGTGCAATTTGAAATATTGACACTAACCATTAATTGGATGGTGTATAAATTGATTTAAATACTTCATTTATCAACTGTAAGAGCCAAAATAGATTTTGTTTTA
This sequence comes from Thereuonema tuberculata, assembly GCA_023159025.1. Classification (NCBI taxonomy): domain Eukaryota; kingdom Metazoa; phylum Arthropoda; class Chilopoda; order Scutigeromorpha; family Scutigeridae; genus Thereuonema; species Thereuonema tuberculata. Next base: position 48,902,591 of record JAFIDM010008419.1, on the reverse strand, counting down.
CATTATTACTCCATCTACTAGCGAAACACCAACTCTTTATAAAAAAAAAATCCTATTTGCTATCTCACAATAATTCCGCGGAAAATTAATTTTGAATAAACGCCGATCGATTAATCGTAAGGAATAAGATTTGCATCATGTGACTAACGACCTTTGAAGATATTATTAATTTTGATAATGATCTGAATTATCCTGTGACAGTATCTTCATTTTGATATGCAACATTCTTCATTACATAAAAAATACGAAGTAATACGTATGCGAATATGCGTTTATGCGAATACTGTTTGTCCATCACTACTTGATCCTTAACCACGCCTCTTCAAGCGGAGAAGACATTTCACAATAGGGGTGATCGGTTGTAAAAGAAAAATTTGGGAAAAAAAAAAAACAAGATTAGGAAAATTTTTTTAAAATATTTACTATTAAATAAAAAAATTATTTATAAAATAATTATGAATAACATTTATAATTTGAGAATATTGAGTATATTTAGCTGTATTGCCAATGGTCTTAATTTGTATATTTGTAAATGTTCTGTGGAACTTTACGGAATTGTTTTTAAACAAGTTTTGCTTTTTTTTTTTAACTGTCAGCAATTAATTGTTAAATAAAACATTGTTACCATGAAGTGTATATATATATTTATTACTTACATTAATTAATATAATTTATATATAATTACGATTTTTCATAATTTAAATGAATAAGAAACAGTATAAATATAACAGTTCTTAATTAGCAAATCAGTTTTATATATCGTTACAGTTAAAATATAACCTAGTTATTATTATATGTAAGAAAAATAGATATATAATGTCGTATTTTATATCATCAATTCCTCTGTTATAACCAAGAAACAAAATCTGTGCATTTCCTCTGAAAATGGAAAACTATCACACTGACCCCTCAAATCACTTCTTGAACTCTTCGCCTACCACGTGACATAGGCGTGGCTAGGGATCAACTGTTCGTGGACAAACAGTAACTCAAATCGAATTTTTGGCGCTTGATCAAATGATGCATAACATCATCTGATTACGAGTCTGATTTAGCATTACTGTCTTATTTTTTCCTCTGTAATCGAAGTTCAGTTATAAGAAAAGATGAAATAAAAGAAGTTTATGATTAAAAATAACATGTTTTTTGAGTTTATCGATGTCTTTATACTAAACTTTGTCCCATTGTTCACGGAAAATAATTCACAATGTCTCAGTGCACTTAAAAATAACTTATTATTAATGAAGCTCGCAGCTTTCTGGCAAAAAAATCGATAACTTACATTTATGAAGAACAGTTCTTCAACGGTAAAGGCTTAAGTTAATAGGTTTAATAATTTCTTTTTGCAGTTTGCCTCTAAATTATTATCGTGTCTTAATGTACTGTAAAGGAAAAAGAAGCAATTGAAAAAAATTGCCTCTTGCTTACAAAAAGTAAATTAGTTTACTTTTTAAGTTACTTAAGAAGTTAAGTACAAGTTTGAGTAAAATTTAGATATTAGATAAAAAAAAAAAAAATCACCTTTTTTCGGTAATACGTACTTTTATTTTAGAGAAAATTTTACTTTTGCAAAATAAAAAGGGGTAAAGTAAAGGTGTTCCACTACAGATCATGCAGACCTTTGGGTGCGTGGGAGGTTTAGCTCTCAGCTATCCTCAAACATTGGGACTCTGAGTCATATGGTCATTCCGACGGCCTGCCGACTTTAACATCCAATATGAAACCCGTTACCCTTTTGACAGAGGCTGGGCGAACCCTCTGGAGGAATAACAACCGTGGAAACGCTCCCGACCATGCGAGATATTGAATCAGGCTCCGTAAGTCCGCAGTCAAGGGCCTATTACTCTGGGCTACCAGACCTACTTTTGAATAAAATAGCTCAGGACAAATAATAATAAGCTTTGATAATTTATTTATGGTATGATTAATCGAGGTGTAAAAACTTAAACTATATTTTAAAAGTATTATTATTTCCGTAAGGAACTGCTAAACGAATGATACAATTTTTGCTTATGACATCATTGTAAAGATTATTTGACTAATCATGCGAAGTTTTACATTTCCACTTAATAGTTTTCTTTTTTTGCCTGTTTGTTTATCTATGTTTATTCTCATCTCACTCTAAGATGGCTGGACTAAATTCCAAATTTTAAAAAATTCTGATGCTTGGTTTATTTGTGATTCATCTTACAACGTATGTGCAGTTATTTTCTACTGTTCTATACTTCCAATTCCTACATCTATCCCTAAAATGATACTTTAAAATTTGCTCCGATGTTAATTTTAAAACAAGAGCGCAATTAATTTGATCTCCAGATCCCTCCCCCGCCCTTTTCCCAGCGCATCCTCCTACTCCCACTGCGCCATGGAAAGCAGAGCGTATGTTAGTTTAAAAGTTCAATTTAAATGTTCGGCCATTGATTTTTCACCTTGTTTTATCTGATTTGTCAATAAATGTTATCTGAGTAGGTTTGATTCACTGTAAACATTGGCTGAAATAACAAATGACTTAATTAACAGTAATTTCAAACACACATTGCTTTAATTGTTAGCTATATCTCAGCATTTCTTCGAACTGTCTGATATTCTTTTGGAGATAAGAAATAAAGAATAAAATGCAGTCAGTCGAAGAAGCTAAGGATAGAAAATAATAGTATATTATTCAAATAAATTGAGGTCAGTTTATTTAGCTTATTTATTTATTTATTTATTTATTTATTTAGCTTATTTGTTTATTTATTTAGCTTATTTATCATATTTATTTATTTAGCTTATTTATTTAGCATATTTAGTTTATTTACCTTATTTAGCTTATTTATTTATTTAGCTTATTTACTTTATTTAGTTTATTTATTTATGTAGCTTATTTAGTTTATTTATCTTATTTAGCTTATTTATTTATGTAGCTTATTTAGTTTATTTACCTTATTTAGCTTATTTATTTTAATTAGCGTATTTAGTTTATTTACCTTATTTAGCTTATTTATTTATTTATTTAGCGTATTTAGTTTATTTACCTTACTTAGCTTATGTATTTATTTAGCGTATTTAGTTTATTTACCTTATTTATTTATTTAGCTTATTTAGTTTATTTTTGACTAAACATATAGGTCAGATATCCAGCGTATAATGGTGACTACTCATATAGCATGACAGAGGTGATCCATCTTGAGAATAGGGCCTGGTGTTCGAAACAAATGCTCAAATATGTAGCATACCAAATCCGCCCAGCCGCATTAATTTGATATGCAGACGGTCTGACTGACAAACCAAAAAAAATGTTTAAGTGGAATATGATGAATTTGCATGTTTAATTCAATGAGTTCATATTCAACTTAAGAACGTTAGAAATAATTCACATATTCCAGATTCCAGTATTGAGTAATAGACAAATACTTAAAATTTGAAAACTTTCGCGAGAACATTCATATACAAATATATGAAAGAATATGCAGTCTTTTACTGTCTGCATTATTCCTTTTTCAATGTAAAATGACTTATAGTTGATTACATGGCATTTTTCTCAATCCCTTAACTTTTTAAAGAGCTAAATCACTTCCAAATGCAAAAAAGTAAGTTGGTGTTTGGTATTAAATACTACAAAAAGCGAACAATTCTTGTAAATTTTATTTTGAAAACGGGCCTACAGATTTTGATGAAATAGAGTGAATCAACCGTTTTCGGGTGCGAGAAAGCGATTTAGCTAGTTCTCAACTTCGGGAAAACTCATTTAGGGGGTAAATGATTGATCTGGGACCTGGCTAGCAGGCTATTGTCTAGTGTCCTTTCTTTAGTTTCTTTTTACTTTATTCTTAATAAATTCGTGTTCTATGCATTTTTTACGTGTAATAAATTAATAATTTTATTTTTACCTGTTATAAAATAATTTTACTTAATAATACTTTTTAAAACTTTTTCCTTTCAACATCGCATGCATTCACAGTAGAGCTGTCCATTTCCCCCAAAGAGGGTTAAATAACCCGGTGATTGTCTACAGTGTTCTGACTTTTATTTTTGTTTTATTTTACCGAGTAAATCTCGATCTTCCAGGAAATATTCTTTATAGAAATGTTAGTTATTTTGAGTTTAAGTTTATAAATATAGGCAAGATTGCTATTTCTTTATTGTTTGATTGATATAATCTTATAAAACCCGTAGTAATAGAGGCGTTGTCCCATTTCTCACATCCCCTACATAGATCCAACTTACGCCTTTAAATATTGTTTTATTATAGAACTTGTAATCCATTGTAATTCGACTTTGTTTTATATGTGGCCAGATTTCGTTCCGGCACAGAAGAAAGCGTTGTCATGGCAACGGATAAAACAGAGAAACTTGCTGTTCGATTTCCGGAACCCTATCACAGAGAAATGGAATACTTTGACCTGAAGTCATTCCTTTCCCCGCCGACGATCCATTTGTGGTTTTAGCAAAAATCCGAAACAAACACTTTGCCAAGACTCCAGCGGACGTCTAGGATTGGTGGTGGTGGTGGTTGTTAATTTCGTAATTGCGTCTTCCGTTTGTTTTGCTGGAAAGAATACAGGCCGACTCAAATTCACGTCCCAACACATTGAACCATCAGTGAAGAAAAGAGGAATATCGACAGCGTGTTGAAATATTGTTATTTCTTTACTTTTTGCCCGTGGCAGGGAAAAAGATAAATAGTCACCGGAATGGGGCAAACTGGTACAGATTTATTAAATGAACTTAACTCGGGTATCTCTTGAAATTGCACTGAACTCTTGAATAATAGAACAAGAAATCACCAAACATACCAAAATTTGTTAAAAAAGTCTTTATAATAAAAATGTTTAAAAATACATTATGGAAAAACAAAAACGAGAGATTTCGGAATCTTTGCGATTTCCTTCTCTTGTATTGACACAAGATCCCGAAAGCTTTCGTTTATGGTTTTCCGTAATGTATTTTTTAACATTTTTATTTCAAAGAGTTTTTTAACAAATTGTTTTTGGTGATTTCTTATTCTATTGAATGCAATTTTAACACACGTTAAGCTTTTATATAATTCTTGAATAAATGAGTGTTGCGCGCCATTAAATAGTGGTGTCACTTTTGTAACAAAAGAAGAATTTGATATACAGTACAAATTCCACTGGATTAATTAGTTTTGTGTTAATACGAAACTGTGAACTGTAGTAGACATGTCTATGTTGTTGTGCTTTAAGGTAAACTTACCATTAGCTTATTGAAAATTTCCACGGATTTTATAACTTTCTTGTTCTTTGTATCCTCATCCAGTTCCGTCTAAATAAAACGCCTTATTTATTCTAATTTCAAAAGAACAAAATCAATATTCACTCACTGAAGGTAAATACAGTGTCCTTGTTACTTAGATTTTACCAGACATCGTCTTACAAAGCGCCAAGAGTATGAAAAGCCTGATAGAATCGTGACTGGAGTAAAAACGTAAATCTTTCGAAAAACCACTTTATTGAAAACTTCATCCCAACTCTTTTTAATATCATCTGCATCTGACGAAAATGCAATTCATGCTTCGAAGAATGGCGAGAAGTCTGCAGTGGAATATGAGATTTCTTGTGATTTTTTTTCCCTTCAGTTTTTGTAAAACAAAAACTTCCCGTTGGTTGTTTTCGAAGCTCCTGAGTGCTGATGAAACAGCACAATTTCCTTTCTATGTTAACTTCGCTAAATAAGAAAAAAAAAAGGATTTTTCTTATCAGCTCTTTGTTTTCTAAAAAGCTGATAAGGCAGTTTTCTTTGAGTGTATAACTCAATTTATTTATTTTTATGGATCGCGAATTCTTATAGAAAATCTTATGAATAGAAAGATGTTTTAGAGGACAAGAAAATAGGACTTCTTCTAGCTGATACTATTAAAATAAAGTTCTCACTTTATTTTATTTTTAGTTACTTGTTAGAGCAACAGCTCTTTATCTCAAAAAGTTTATTATTGTTAGGAAATTGAAGCGTTGAATAACTCTAGCTGATGAGAAGTAATCGAATCTTAGCGGTATATCCTCCAAAAGATATATGTAGTGATATTATTTAAACGAGACATTAAGAATCTCTAGAGGGAAGTGTACGTGAATAAGAACAACATGGAGCATATGTATTCTCCAATACACAGTATTGAGATATATGTTGCACACTGTTTTAAAGAAATGTGATTGGTGTATCTTGTGTATTAAGATTAACAAGATATTGTTATAAATTTAACATTCCAGAATTATTTGATCTAAAATAACAATGTTTTGACGTTTAAAAGTTAAATTGAATTTTATTTTAGAAATGAAATATTAGTCGGAAAACGGGATATCTGGTTACATAAGAAAATTATTTTATTAAATGTTTTAATAAAACAGCAGTATTTTGAGGATTAGCTTCAGAATTTTTAATATTACATTAAGGTTTTTATTAATTAGATGCTTATAATCAGATATCACTTTAGAGTTAGTTATATAATATGAAACTTTTATCAGTCTTTTTATTTATTTGTAGTAAGTAAAAAGTTGAATTTTTAAGATGAAATGTTATTTTAATATACGTAGATTATTTAACATTAATTTCGAAGACAAAAATAAAATCACAATAATTATACAGAAAACAAAAGGAAAGATTGTTGGTAAATGTAAATTTGTTGTCGTTTGTTACAACTATTTTTAATTGCAACAGGCAAGAGAGGAAGCTATTAAAATTCACATGTATGCGTGTATGTGTGTCTAATGCCCTTCATAGCCCAAACCTTGGAATCGAAGGCCTTGAGTCATATCAGGTTAAACTCCCCATGGCCTGAAGGTTGGAGAAAAAAAAATCCGACTTCCGGGTTTTGGTGGCCATTGATCGGGACAATAAAATAACGAAAATGGGATAAAATTGAAGTGTATCTATACTAGATGTACTGTTCTGAGAACAAATATGGTGTCATCTATCGAATGCTACCACTTCCCGTTCAAAGTGGACACTGGGCGTTTACTCACAGTCGCCCGAGTGGGGCAAAATGGTCTAGGCCTTCTAAATGAGCACAGTTCCCTCCATTGGGAATACTTGAGCGTAACATCTCTCTTGCAAGCCATTTGTATGCCATAGTGTAGAGGAGGCCATGATGGAAATTTACTCGATCCTTGAATTGTAAGGATTGAACAGGTGTGTTTTGCGCGCCAATCAATAGTACTGTGACTAATAATAACAACCATTGAAGCACCATATTAAAAGTTCTATGATTATAAGTTCTATGACTTACTAAAATGACGTTTCGAGGCTCAACTATTAATTATTAGATTAACTATTAAAAGAGACTCCTTTCTCAAATTAAAACGTAAGCGGAGCTTACGATAATCGTCCTTAACGGAGTCGTCAAAATGACTTTTAACTGTGACTTAACTATGCAAAAGTTTGATAGATTGCAATACGTATGAGATCGCTTGTTTTTGTTTACTACAAAACTGTGAATTGATTTGTTTGAAAATACAAAATACTACAGCTGAATTTGGCACGCCAACAATATCTTGTTTATTACGGATTTTTAAATAAAAATAAAAATAAATCAAGTCGTTTGATGAACTTTTTCGGAATTATAAGTATTCAGGAAGATGCTGAATTAATCGTAAGCTCCACAAAGGATTTGGCTTAATCTCATGATTACATGGATTGGAGTGAAGAGATTTGTAGTGAGGACGTGACGGTATTAGAATTGCTAATCCGGATCAACAGAGAATACAACTGTTATTTACTTTAAGTCTGCCGCTGCTTTGTCTGATGCGGAAACAATGAACTTAACCGTACATCATCAATTTCCTGTTTAGAAAGTGGTTTTAGGGACTTAATTTCCTTTAAATAATTTGAAAACGGAAAAGGCTCCTAAACGAAATAGGATGTGTAATTGCTTCAGTCTTTTGTATTGGTAAACAGCCTAAACGTACCAATGAAGGTTTTATATAATTTTTATTTATCGTGATAAGAATGCGTAAGAGAGTCTTGTAAATTGTTACTTCTTAACTTTCGGCGCAAGAGAAGTCGCATTTAGTAGGAGTTAAGGGTGAAACGCACTACGCCGTCTTCCGTTACGTTTCCGTAGCGTAATTGCGTAAGTGACGTAGTTCTGTCTTCAGGGTCACAAGAATGGGGAACAATTAACTGAAATTTTTAGGATGGTAAATTTTTGAATATAGATTAATAGAAATATATGGTCAAATGTGATTTTTATTTCAGGTAATTGTTCCCCATTCTTGTGACCCTAAAGACATAACTACGTCACTTAATCAATTACGTTACGGAAACATAACGGAAGACGGAGTAGTGCGTTTAGCCCTTTACTCTCAATAAAGTTTCAACTGTCTGAGATAAGTAGTTTTTAAGTTATCGTAATTATTACGGTTTAAAGTAGTGTTTTTTTTATGTATCCTGGCTGTTGATCTATTAGTCGGTCTATTTTGGCCTTTTGATAATCTGAAATTACCAGTTTCTTCATCTTAAATACGTTTTGACAATTCTCTGATGCATAATAGCGAGAACTACCGATTGTTAGGCGATCTATACATACAGGCTGATTCAAAATTCCCTAAACGAACTTTAAAGGTAGGACAGGAGTACAAAAACAAAACCGTACTTATAGTTTGAACGTAGGTAGGCAAACGCCACCCGAATTTGCTAGATGGCGCTGTTTGTTAGCACATTACTTGGGCAGTGTGAGATATCGTCATTTGAGACGTTGACTTTATACGAATAAGAAGTATCGCTTCGCTAATGCTAAGAAGGCAGATATGCACTTAGCCTTTGGGGCAGCGAAAGGAAACGGACGAGCCGCTGAACGATTGTATCGGGAAAGTTTCCCCAACTGATGTGTGCCTAATCATCAAACGTATACTCGTTTGCACCAGAGATTATGTGCACCTGGATGATTCGACAGATACAGGCATGATTGTCTTCAGCAATGATCGACGCGCGCACCTTACTGTCATATTGATAGGGCTAAAAACCAATTTGTCTACCTTACCTGTTGTCTTTATTTCTGAACCTTAGTGTATCTTCTAGCACATTCGTGTGGCGTTTGTGGATATTCGTTCCACTAAGAATACGGTTTATATTCCTAACCTATCTTTAAAGATTGCACAGGGAATTTTGAATCGCACTGTACAGAAATATCGGTCAGAATAAACACTTGAATTAATCAGTTGAAACTAATAAAAATTAGTTGAAATTCACATATCCGCTGCTCTGTCCCGATATACAGTATATAATTATGAGATATAGTTGAAGTGGCACATCAATTGTCGAATATGAGTACGTTTGGCTCTAGATCAATACCTTCCTTGGTCAGATGTGTACAAAATCAACAAGTTCTTGAAATCCAAACCACCTATAAAATTTCAGCTCCCTCGGGCACACTATTATTTTTCAGTTACTTTTATTTTTCTATTATTATTCAGACAGACGAGCTTAACATTGTATTTTAAAGCCACAAGGAAGCATTAGAATAAATCTTGAACACTCTTTTATTAAGATGCGTATGTATAAATTAACATTTTAAAATCCAAATTCTAATAAATGGATTTATGTCAGAAAAGTTAGGATTTGTACGACTTAAAACATGGATTTATAGGACTTTATGGAATTACGACATAAAAAAAATTAAAAATGTGACTTACAAAAGTATAAGTACAGTAGAACCTCATTAATCCGGAATAATTGGGGGAGGGGGGGGGGTAAGTTGTCCAAATTAAAGAAAGTCCGGATTAAATGAAATAACTTAAAAGAAGAGTAAAAATCGCCTTAAAACTACGTTTACAGCAAAAAAACACGTCTATTATACATTTAAAGGGCATATATCTAATATAAAATGTAAGTCAATACAGTGAAGTACAGTGGTTAAGAGATAATTATGATGATGTATACAAGGAACATACTCTGCACCACTCGCAACAGAGTTGCTGCAGAATTTAGTTTAAAGTACTTGTGTATATTCAGTTAGGACACTTTGGAGTTTATTTCCTTCACTAATAATCGCGGAGGTGTCTCAAGTGGTCGTAGTGGTCGCAGACATGTCTTCATCGTCACTTTCGCCAACAAATTCGTCATTTCTATGCATTTTTTTTTGGCTGTCTGGATTAAGCGAAGTCCGGATTAACGAGATTTTAAGTATTTTCAACATATACTATTAAAAGTATTACTTTTAAAATAATGGTACTTAAGTCATACTTTTAATGTATTTAAAAGTATACTGCTAAGTTAAGTATAAAAAATTAAGTAAATAAAATAAAAATACTAATAGTGTAACCTAAATTGTCTCATCTGACAACAAAAGAGAATAGTGGGCTATCATCTTTAAATCAAAATTAAGTAATGTCGTTCCGCTTCCTTTTAGAACGAAGCAGATTCCGAACAGTGTGTCTATATGATGAAAAAGTGCTTACGTATGTATTTATAGTTTATGTCCTTATTTATCAAAATATCTCAGAAAAAATCAAAAAGACCCTACATATGCTTTAACAGAATGAAATAAGAGGGCTTTTGCATTGAGCATATCTTATAATTTTTCTCATAAGAGAAAAAATATTCATAAGAGAAAAATATTATAACCATTTAAAAACAATAGGAAAAAAAAATCAGGAAAGCGATAGCCCAAATATTAACTACGAGGTATTTTGATGAGATTTATTAATGTTTCTGAAAGTGCAGGTTAAAAATTTGTACAAGTTACTGCTGCTGTACTGTTATTTGAGATGTCATTTACGTTATGTTCAATTATTGGCGCTCCAACTTTGACATCTCTTTCAACTTTGACATCTCTTTTGTTCTGTAGATGAGCATACTGTAATATGTCAGTTTTCCAGCAATGAATTTGGTTTATCACCACCACATGGCGAATTCTATCCTCCAGCAAAATTCATTTAGTGACACCTGTTCAAAGCATTTTCCAATTTAGATCACTGTTTTTTTAGACACTCACAAATGGCGTAGATAATTAAGTTGTAATGTTTTCGAATTGTTCAGTCTTATTAATTATTGATGAGTAGACAATCAATGGCATCTCATAAATTCCATCTAAACTCTGACAGCTGATCTGCTAATGGTCACAATCCATTAAGTTTCTAATTCCCCTGGGAACAGGTTTTGTTTAAAATAGTTGGAATCAATTGTTCAAATTAAACCCACAGAATAAAGAGTCAGAGGTTATGATTCCGAATTTCGACTCTTGTCATTTACAATTTTCCGGAATATATTTTCCGATATTTGTAATTTCATAAACCAACATCTCTCTGTCCCATCCCTTCCCGTTCCTCGATTTCTTTTTATTATGCGTTCATTGATATACATCAGTTGTAATTTTGTGAACAGTTCCTAGCATTTGTACTCGGGGAAACTTCATGTTAAAAGAACTAAAAGAACTTCATATTATCGTGTTAGGATTAGATCTATATGTACAATAAAGTACTATTACCGTATTTGTAAAACATACAAACAGAACAGTTTCTGAAATAATTGGAACACATCATTTATAAACAATTCGACACAACACCATAGCTAATTTTCAACTAGCAGCTAAATACCACCTTTACTGTATTCTCGATATTCGTTTAGTCCTTGCTATTACCCGAGTACCTTTTTAATCAGGAAAGTTACATACGCTCTGAGAACAGATGTAAGTGGACTTATTTTTATTTTTGAAGAGTACTGTAATATTCTAGCCTAAGTTCTTTTATACGATTTCCCCTTGATCGACATATTATTGTAATGTATGTATCACGCACGATAAATTTTGCCGTTATGCATATGTCTATTTTACAAATTTATCTTTCAAAAGCTGAGCGTTCTGCTAGCGGTGATTAATTTATTGCCCTTTTTATTCTTTATTTGTTTTTTTGATGTTTTTTTTTTAACTCAAGGGCCATTGTTTTGTTCAATCTGTCTTTATTTATCTTTTGATTCCACTGAGCTTTAAGTACTGGGCGAATCCAAC
>JAFIDM010008419.1:48825099-48879212 GCA_023159025.1 Thereuonema tuberculata | reverse complement strand
AAACTAAAAAATAATATTCCTTTGGTTAATGTTTTTCTTATCACAAGCTTAAAAATATCTAATATATCTTAACACTAATGCACATTATTTTCTTGAAAATTGTGATGTAACGTGTATTATTATATAGCATCTAAATTATTTAATCTATAATTATTATTCGTATTATGTATACAGCATAAGATTATTTATCAAATCAAATCAAATACTATAAAGCGAGCAATTCTTGAAAATTGTATCTTGAAAACGGGCCTAAGGATTTTGGTGAAATATCAACATACATGAATCTACCGTTTTCAGGTGAGAGAAAACGATTTAGCTAGGTCTCGACTTCGGGAAAACTCATTTAGGGGATAAATGATTGATCTGGTTATTGTCTGCAGTGCTCTTACTTTATTTTCGTTTTATTTTATGCTCAATAAATTCGTCCTCTGTTACGTGTTATGAAATAATAATTTTATTTTTATCTGTAATAACATAATAATTTTACTTAATTATTATTATTTTTAAAACTTTTTCCTTTCAACGTCGCGCGTATTCACTGCGGAGCTGTCCATTTCCCCGAAAGGAGTTAATTAACCAAGTGATTGTCTACAATGTCCTTTCTTTATTTCGTTTTATTCCAGATACTTACGGTAGTATGAAATACTGTATTCCAAAAATAATTGGATATTTTGATAATGCTTCAAAAAAAGAAGCGAAACATATTATATATTGTATAAAACATTTTTTAATCTACACCCATGAGATGCGGCTCTTTTAGATACAAGAAGAATTTGTTTTGGAAGGATCTTTTACTTTCTATTCTCTGAATGTCGAAAAACCGGCTGTTGGACATCATTTGTACAAATTCATGGAAAAAGAAATAATAATCAGAATTTGATGAATGTCGATCAATTTTCCTTCTCTCTAATATACACTTGTTGAATTGTACTGAAAATAAAAAAAAAATTACAAAGACTAAACTGAACAGATTTCATGAAATTATTATTACTGATCACAGAGCATTGGCGTACTGAGATGGGACGGGGTTCGTAGGGGTTGTAAACTCTCATTACATTCCGAAATGAAATAAAATGTGTTAGGCTTATTTTGTTTTGATTGGAAAGTTTATCGCTTTGTTTTCAATCCCCTGGCGTCCAACACCTGTTTTTTTTGGTTGAATTGTTTATAATCCCTCCCATTCCAATGTATTTTAGGTGCATGTATTTCATAGGATATTATCAAAATAAAATCTTTTTTCCAGTATTTTCTTTTTTCGGAATTGTGTAGATTTGTCTCCACGCCACGGAAAGCGTTCATCGATTAGTTTACATCAACTTCATTTGAAAACCACAATTCTGTTTACATGGACTTTTAAAGAATAATCATTAAAAACCAAAGTAAAAATATAAAAATACGCCAACACTTTAAAACATAACATTTTCGATAGCCACAACAGCGATCACTACATGTTATAGATAATTAAACGTGGAATGATCCAAAGGCTGGAATAATCCACAATTTCACATACTGCTATTGACAGAGCATTCGATTAAGTCTTACTATTCTATTTGAACACTTTTTTCCTTTGTTTCTCTGTTTTCAATTTGCATCACGTTTGCTGATGTAACAGAACGCATATCCGTAGAATTTAATACCTAGGTGATTTGAGGTCCATTTATTTTGGCCTCTATCCCACCGAACCTCAATGACGACCTCAAAAATGGCTGGGCTGATATCTTTAGTTTAATGTTTATTTACGATCAAACTTAAAAGATGAGCACGATTCTGCATTAACATACACTGACACATACACATGCACACACACACACACACACACACACACAGTTCAGAAATATTATATTATTGTAAATATAGATTTTTTTAAGAAAAACCTGAGGAAGCTTGTTATTTACTTGGGAAATCGGTCGTGTTTGCAATTTATTTTATTGTAAATATAGATTTTTTTTTTAACTGTGTGTGTTGAACATAAGTTAATTCAGAGACAATTTTACACAATTAAATTTTACCCAGACTTATCAGCACGGTTATTTAATCTCCAAATACCTCCCAGTCTTTAAAACTGACTGTATGCTCAGTTTGCATATACTATGAGACTCATATTTCTTTTGATAAGATTTTTACTACACCCTAAAAAAACTTCATAAAACGATCAATACAATAAAATAATATTTCATCTCTGAGTTTGAAATTTGGCACGACTACACAGAATTTTGTCATTGTCTGGAGCGTTGAGAATTCCTTTTGAACCCTGAAAATTACTTGAATTTTTTTTTCCTAATCAACTGTTTGTTTCTCCCTCACCCTCCTTTCAGGGGCTGACAGCTCTATTTCGGAACTGCTCATACTCATTAAAATGGGGAGGAGGATAGAAGAATGGCACCATTCATTGCCAGAAGGTGCGAGTCTGTTTACCGAACGAGACCGGAAGTACACAACTGCGGTGATCCTGTCTCGCCTTTGCTCCTGTTTGACAAAGAAGCGACATCCCAGAAGCAAACACCTTTCTCCAGCTCTTTCTTATCATTTTGGGACAGCCGCCGTCTCTAAGAATTTTGCTTTGTCGAAACTATCTTTTTGTTGCTGTTGTTGCTGTTCGTTATTTTGTAAACTAAAGTCTCTAAAGTAAACATCCTATTATTAAAACTTGATGAGTATAAGTTTCCTTAAAGCAAAACATATTGTCCTGTTTTTTTTCCAGTATCTATTTTCAGTAACTATATTTAACCTACGAGGAGAGATCTAAGGGGAATACGTGAAAAAAAAAATCTGCCAATGAACTCTGAGAAGGTTTTTTAGTTTCATTTTTTCACTATCTCTTAAATGCGCTCCCCCCTGTGTGTAACGTGGGAGAGTTGCCCTGGAAATCTCACCTGTAATGCGACAATACCCGCATTCGCAAGGCAGGTTTTTTGAGCGAGTCGGTATTTTCATATGGCCGTCTTTCTCTTGCATTTTCGCGTTCACGAAACAGAGACAACATCAAAGTACTAAATAAGAAAAAAAAAAACAAAAAAAAAAAACACCGATGGTCAAGGTCATTTGCTGAATGATGCTCGAATTTTCACTCGCAATGTGACTTAAAATCAAGCCTTCCAATAAACAAATTCATTTATGTTCCTAGCAATGCATTTATTTTAGTTTTTATCAATCATATATAAGATGGGCAAATAGTCAAATAGTAAAATATAAGCCGTCACATTGTTATCCCGTCATTGTTGACGGGTATATATGCTTATTTTTAATAAATTACTTTGAGTAATGAAAGATAACCTATTGAGGCAAGAGAAAGTTTTTTATTATTTTACTCTTCCATCTTATTATTTAGTTATTAAAAAACATTAAACTTTAAATAGAGCACTTTAAGCTTTATTGTATTTTATTGGATAAAAGTTATTGAACTTATTTTAGATGCTTGCCTTAAGCCCTAAAATTTTATTTTTGTGTAGATAAATTGAATATTTTGAATCTTGGGAGATACATAATTAAAGATAAATTATAACTGAGAGGGCGCAAACAAAAGAAAGGTTGAATACCACTGTGCTATAAAGATGTTGTTATTGTCAGAGCAAAATTTAGTGAAATTGTTTTATTTCAGTGTTGGATTACTTTAGTTAAATTAGTATTACTTTTTTATTTAAACTTGGCATCGCTATTAAACGCGTGCCTTATTTGGACCTGACAGGGTAGACCAATTACGCCTAGACTGCAACGTCGTTGAATAAGTAAAATTCAATTGTTAGCGACGGTCGATGAATAGAGGATTTCTCTACAAATTAGATAAAAGACTGAAAACAGATGATTTTATAATGTGAATAATAATCTTGCAAATTACATAAATATCTCTGCCGTCCATGTCAAGAGGTGGGGATGGGGGCTGTGCTTAGCGTGACAAAGTGTGACGAGGGAGGGTGAGGGAGTCAGATAATATGTGACGTCACATTCACATATCACTTAAGCGCATTTTATGAAATCAAAAATACCTATTCATTGAAACACCTGCAATTACCTAAACTTTAAAAGTTCAAATGAAAATGTGCTTGAATACGATGTAAATATTATAGGAAAAATTACAAATTATTTAATATATTTACTAATAGTGTATTAAACTATATTGAGAAGTAAAATACATCCAGGCTTTTATTTTTATTTTTGATTGCTACATAATTGCCTGAGATCAACTGATGCAATTGATTTTCTATTGTTCCTGGGTTTTATAGGACTGTTTCCCAGTTACAGGATAAAGTTCTGTATCAACTCTACGACTAATTTAATGACTTATGGCGGTGTGCACCAAACTTCAGTTAACTTGAAGGACTGCTATTTTAAAACAAAGGCTAAAATTTTTGTGGAGCAGCACCCCCCACTAATTTTAGCTCCGTCCAAATAGCAGTCCTTCAAGTTAACTGAAGTTTGGTGCACACCGCCATTAGTCGTTGAACAGAATCTTATAAATACTTACAATAAAAAATGCTTTAGTTTTTAATGTAAATTAGAGGGGAGGGTACGTGATATTGTGACTAATATTAAGGAGGATGGATTCACAAGATTATGATGAAATGTGACAAGGATGGGGAGGGGGTCGAAAATATAAAAAAATAACCTGACATGGGTTATGGATAGCCCTCTATTTTGGTTGAGCCAGAGAATAAGAACTTAATTGATATAGAGATTTATCTCACAATTCGGTCGCGCGTTTGGCGCTATCGCTGTGATATTGGCCTCTCACCTCTGAGTACCGTAGTTCGGTTCTCAGATGGGTTTCGTGATGGTTGACGATCTGCGCTGGGCAGATTTTTCTCGGGGTTCTCCCGTATCCCCTTGACTTCTCCCACCATATTTTATCAGTCTTTCTCTCGATCTGTCTCTACTTCTGTAGGTTAGTATAATAGACTAAGGTTGCAGCGCTTGCTTTCCTTCTACCCACATTCACCACATAAAATAAACAAACCTCATAACTCAAAATATTCTTGAATAGTTAGCCTTTTTAACGGAATTATAATTATTATAATAATAGTAAATTATTATTATTATTATTATAATTTTTGCGCGCGTTTATTTCGATACGAACCCACAGGAAAAAATACTAAATATAAAAGTTAGAGGACGGGTAAATATGTATGGCAAGTTTTAGGAAGACTTTCTTCACAGGTTCAAAAGATAGAAGGCACGTACAATCATACACGCGCAGACACACAGACGGATTGATCTGACGACCTATTTTCTCAGAAAGTCAGGCTAAAAACAAGAAGGTAATAAAGTTGAAGGATTCTAATATATCATGAAAAGATTTTTTTATATTGTATATTATATATATATATATATATATATATCAGAATTACATATTAATTTATTTATTTTCTGATTCTGAAAATTACGTTCCATTATTACAAGTATTGTGTAACTCATTATGACAACTATCAAACATAATTCTATTACGAGGAGTACACAGCTCTATTGAGAGAGCTATGTAAATCTATCTTGAAAACTCTACAGTTCAGTTCTCTGCAATTCTATTCGAGATGACCTCTCTGACCAAAGCCATGTCACTCCCAAGACTTACGTAATTTACGCCTTCTTCAGAAGATGTATGTCAATTACATTAACATGGTCGGAAATCTAACAACTTCTGTTGTTAGTTCGAAATGAAAAACACGAATGAACAACTTATCCGAGTAACTAACAACGGAAATTGTTAGATTTGCGCCCACATTGATGTAATTGATATACATCTCCAGAAGAAGGGCCGAGACACCGGACCGAAATATCGAGGAAATCACCCCGAAGTGGAAAAAAAAGAAAAAAAAAAAAAGACCCTATTCCTCCTTCAGAACCAAACTAATATAATTTGATTTTTAATTATATGTCTTTTAAAATTATTTTGTGTTAGTCTTTTTACTGATTTTAAACTACGTACCTGAAAATAATTTTTTGTGGAATGTTTTACGTCGGACTCTTTCACCGTTAAATGCTATTACAGCACAGTTTCGTAGGAATCGCACTTTCACTTTTGGACTTTTTTTCTTTAATAAACAATTTAAATTAATTCAGGAAATAACGGACGGAATCTAGGCTCATTATTACATAGGATAAACTAAATTACTGATCCAGACCTCTTGTAACAAGGATTCTTGATAAATCCTGTCAGGAAATAAAAACTGAAAATTATATCATAAAGTTATTAATAGCCTTAAAAGCTTATTGACCTCGTTATCAGCTAAACTGAAAACTATAATGAAAATTTCTGGAAATCTTCTGTGTTTTCTTTAACTTCAGCAATCTTTCATCGATAATAAATTGGAAACAATTTCATATCACTCTATTTGCAGACAGATCTGTTTTCTTTGGACCAGTGATTAATTAAGAGCCCGTAAGCATTCGTTAGGCATCCACCTGCAATTGTGGATCCGTCGACTGATTGGACCGCAGTCCACAAAAGGAGCATTCATTATAATTCGGTTTGCGTTGCTTCGTGAACCTACCGTATTTTCAATGAATTTTACTAGTGTAGAATAGGACCCGTTAATGTCATTATCTAGTTTTATGTTACATATTTATAAAACAAGAAATAGTAACAATTACCACTCCTTCAAAATTGATAAATCCAAAATTAATTTTGTAGCTATAATGGGTGAGACAAATTGTTTACCAACTGACAACGTGGAACAGGTGTTTCACGCTCTTTGGCGATCATCAGCCAGGAGAAGTCACCAACGAGGTCTCCGACGCCAAGAGCGTGAAACAGCTCTTCCATGATGTCACTCGGTAAACAATTTGGTCTCGCCCATTGTTGTTTATTAATAATTCAATGCGCAGATTTAATTTTTATGCTTTAAAAAAATTCATTGAAACGCGCATACTGCTGGCACTTGAATTATCTCACTAATTTTTCATTAATGAATTTTTTATTCTTTATTTTTTCTTTTTAGGCGCCACTGCGCTTCCGACGATTATTTGTAACTAATTTGAAATATTAAACATTAGATTTAAGCTTCCAGATTTAACTACAATTTCTCGATGTCCCACGTATGCAGTAAATACTAAATATATCTACAAATGTTCGATTTGAAATAAAAATATATTGCATATGTGTGTGATATCGAGAAATTGGAGGCAAATCTGGAAGCTTCCCGTTTGCTTTCTGTATCCAATAATGCCAAATAGGGCCCTGTCCATCCCTTGTGCCATTTATTAGCCAAGCTACATGACACATTTCATGAATCAATGTATCTCTTATTTTTGCTATTTAGTTAGTTTACTAGAACATCTTCACTTTTCTAAATATCGTAGGACTCCGCCCATTAATTGGGTTAGGGGCAAGATCCCCGCCGAAAAGCGAAGCACACTCCTTCTCTTGCCGGTGCATATTAAAGCTTAAAAACTTGGCCAGAATACAAAAGAACGCCTTGCGGACGATATAAACAGACTGATGAATGGAAACGAAAAGGCTATTGGGTCTCGGCTGACGATCGCATCGTGCCGAAAAGCTCCGCTGAACGAAGCAAGCGCCATATTTGTTCATCAATGGATCTAATTGAAAAGCGCCGTATGACCGAAGCGCCGAAAAGCGAGACCTTACTGTAAAGACTTTTAGTGATGCGATAAATTTTGTGGTTGTCGCTTCCAACTTTTTTATGCGATAAATTAAAATGAATGTGGAAATCACATTCAATAACAATATGTGTAGCGCAAAAGGAAACGGAGGCTGATCAAATCATTAGTCTATGGGTGGGTGTGAATACGACTCCCACCACTTTTGCTGGATGGTTCTTCTTGAAACTTAGTATGCATATTTGAGGACTAATGACGATCTACATTTTAGATTTAAAATCTTTCCAGAAAAATCTTCGATCCTTTTTTAGAAATTAGCGCGAGATGGTGACAAAAATTCCTGAAGGAAAGCATTGGAATTAAAACAATGGATTTCTGTCCCTATTTCTTACCAATGCATCATAAATTCATTGTTTAAAAACAATGAATTGATTAAGTAAATGAGCATTAAAATTCAATGGTTAAAGCATCCCCTTTTTTTAGCTAATCCATTAATAAGCAATTGATATGATTAAAGTAATTTCGATTGCGATAAATTACGTAAATAAAATGTATTTAGTTTTTTTTTTCCTTATGAAAATGAAAAATTGATAATGTTCGTCTTCAGCAGATGTTAGTGCTTGAAAGTAGATATTGGCTTTTTGTTTAAGTCGCAACTTATTTGTGGTCCAATTTAAAACATAGGCCCATAGGTCCCATCTTCTCCATCCGTCAAAAGCGACCCTCGAAGTACCTCGTTTAAAGAACTTGCAGGGCTTTCGTTAAATTTTGTAATTTTCTTATTTATGGTTCAACTTAGAACAGGTGCACGATTAGTTTCGTCTCCATCCACTCTAGTCCTCGAAATAAACCCCCACTACGTTCTGGATAGCTGAGAGTACAAAGTACATAATATACGTAGCATATTTCCTTTACATGAAGACACAATTAACCGATTTTAGAGGAGACGATTCTTATATATGTCAAGTTAGAACTTTGCAGAGAATTATAGTTTCAGAAATGGTTGGATTCTCGCATGAAAATCACAGATAGATAAAGGCTACATAAAAAAAGAGAAAAAAAAATGTAAAGGAGATAGCGAGACCCGTTCAAGAGACTTTAATAGCCTAAGGAAGGAAGAAGAAGTATACCGTCGCTGTTATACCAAAATGTCGTATCTACAAATCTACACTTTTCAGTAGCTAAGATAAAATTCTGTTTTCAAATTGCATTACCTCTAAAAACTTGATAGCTTAATTTTAGACTTTGGTTGGCACATCATGCAATATGTAGGCACTGGTATTAACAAATTTCTGTTTGTAATGCGCTGTTACTTCATACGATGTTTTGCAATTAGGTTTTTTTTGTTTTTAAAACATGCGTTTTGTTTTTAATCTGTAACTTGAGTTCTATCACCTGATCTCATACAGCAATTTGAGAGCTACTGAAGCTCACAAATACAATTATTCTTTCTAAATAAAATTTTTTTGGTGATTTTGACATACGACGTTATGATATAACAGCGACGTTTATGACTATATTTTCTATTGATCCTGTATAAATTGCTCCTTGGAAGCCAATATAGCCACTTACTGTCACTTGGTAAATATGCTTTCAAACCAAAGAACGGTTTAATGCATTCTGAATATTTACGTGAATTGCCACGTACATTAACTGAGCAGCAAGATCCAAACCCAAACGATGAACATCTTTTAATCGATTTGTTTTCAAGCTGAACGAAGATGGCTTCGAAGCAATTAATATGGAAATTGACGGAATCCCACTTAATTATGCTTCGAAACCCAATTGAATCAACTTACAAGAAATACGATGACGAAGGCTGTGTCTGCAAAAGAACAAGGGTAGGTTTCAGGCACAGAATTTAGATTTTTCGGTTTCTCTGTTTCTCTATAAGCATAAAAGAACTCGAAAACTTGATTGGATGAAATTTTATATTTAAGGGTTTTTGAGACGAAAATATAAATTTTATTTAAATTTGACACATGATTTTAAATATATTCAAAGGACATATGTTGGATTTTAGATAATAAATAAACTTATTGTAAAACTTGTGCTATTTATTAATGATCTTCACAAACAAATTGCATAATAATTAGTGTTGCATCTTTGCTGTCTTTTTCTATTCTAGATCTGTAAATAAATTTATAACAAATAAAATTCGTCTATCCGTTTATCTGTTTATACGTTGGATGTTTGTTTTTTAAAGTTCTTTACCGTACTAGAATTACAATTTAATATTTAGAACTTAAAATTGAGAATTGAGAAATTTTGATACAAATTCTGGCAAGAATTTTAGTATCTTTACAAATAAGAGAATTGGGAAATATAAAAATAAGGTGTTTTCGAGCACAAACAACTTAACGAATAAACATGACATACATAAACATCTTCGAAAAATAACCGAAATATATTTTAGAGTCCAGAAAGTATTCAGTTAAATTTCAGGCCTAAATATTGTGCATAGGATAGATACAGGAAAATTATTTAGTATCACTACATTATCAGCTTCAATGAAGAAAATATTTATAAGCAACAAGAACTAACTTGAACTCAAGAGCAGTAAAGAAATAGTTTCAACAATTGGAAGACTAAACGTTTGTAAACTTTATGTAAACTTTAAATTGATGGTAAAGATGGTAAACCAAGATATGGCAAAGGCTTAAGAGAATTAATAAAACAAAATCAAAGGAACGGTTTTGTAACGTCCAAGACAAGTGAAAATAAAAAAAATCATTGATTAATATCAAATGAAGACACCAGGATACTGTAATATCCTGGATAAGTTGCTGAGAATTTCATCAGATGATTGAAGTGGCTATGTGGTACAAATTTTTACATTAATATCTATTCACAAAAAGATGATTTTTTTTTCATCCCAAATTCTTGAAAGCATAAAATTGAAAAAAAAATCTATAAATGATTGATGTGTAAATGTTTTTTTGGGTTTCCGAATGAAAGCTGATCTTTCTTTGGAGAATAATAGGCAAGATGTTGAGATCATTTAGCGTCAAATAGTTTGGATGTTGACGAAGCCATACCGAACGGTTGTAAAAATCAAGATTAGGAAAAATGTACAAATATCAGGATTTAGCAATTTATACCACAAAAATCAATCCAAAATGAAAATCACACAAAGACCTTATTAACTCATCTATCTGAATTCAGCGGAAGTAGTTAGGCGCCTAAGATTCAGAAAACACTGGAATATTTCGCTGTGTTTGGAACATTTATATACATAGTTCTCTGCCAAGGGCAGGTCCTTTACTGGAAACCCAGCATTCTCCAATCTTTCCTATTTTCTGCCTTCCTCTTCGTCTCCACATAAGATCCATTTACCATAATGTTGTCGATCATCTTAAAATCTTCTTCTACCTCGAACTTTTTTACCGTTCACCATTCCTTCCAGTGCATCCTTCATTAGGGAGTTTCTTCTCAGCCAGTGACCCAACCAGTTTCTTTTTCTCTTCCTGATCAGTTTCAGCATTACTCTTTCTTCACCCACTCTTTCTAGCACAGCTTCATTTCTTATTTTGTCTGTCCAGTCCATATTTACGGATTAGAATGTGCACTGAACAAAATATTTTCAAGTGTTTTTCATCCTATTTCACTAAGGACATTGTGGCTTAAAGTCAACTGTGTACGTGCCACCCACACACACATAATATTGTGTGTTTACAAGTAATAAATGTTGAAGTCAATAGATGCTCTTGAAGGTTGATGTGCTTATTTACAGACTTTCCTATTTGAATTTTATGTGGTTCCTTTTCAAGAATTGGTAGGTGAAGATGACAAACATTCCCATAGAAT
Source organism: Thereuonema tuberculata (assembly GCA_023159025.1). Classification (NCBI taxonomy): domain Eukaryota; kingdom Metazoa; phylum Arthropoda; class Chilopoda; order Scutigeromorpha; family Scutigeridae; genus Thereuonema; species Thereuonema tuberculata. The sequence continues at coordinate 48,867,854 of JAFIDM010008419.1, read as the reverse complement.
AACTCTAAAAGGTGAAAGAAAAAATTTCTATCAGTTTCTGACAATACCTTTTTGTTAATCTACTTTCTGTCTTGCCTTCTTAAAACCTGATTAAGCATTATCTTAATTCTGATTAGATTAAAAAAAAAAAAAGATTTGCGGAGTTTAATTATTTTTTTTTTCGAAAATGGTAAAACAAAATTAAGGTACTGTTTGCACCTGTCAGACGTTGCAATTTATAAACATGATAAATGATTTATTTATTCTGATTTCAAGGCAGTAAAAAGGAACGGAAAATGAAGAAAGACCCACAAGGGAGTAGGCTTAAAGTATTATTAAAAATTTCTTGTTAATTTGAGAAGAATAGTTAATAATTGATTAATTAATTAATTTTACATTTTTGTGATACTAGCCGGGTACCGTTGCTTCGCTCCGGCACCTTTGCATACATAGCATAAAAAAAACACAACTTTATTTATTTAGCAAATTGTGGCCTTCTCCGGATAACACAGATGTATTGCGGGTTGGCGCCGCACACCTACATATCGATGAGGCAACTTTAAAGCGAAAATATAAATCCTCTATATTCCCTATCCCGTGGGAATTTCGAAAAATCCTTGTCTTCATCATAAAGGGAACCTCCGTGCAACATTTCACCTTACCAAGTCCAAGGGTTTGGGCTGGGCGTTGATGAGTGAGTGAGTGAGTGAGTCATGACTTTTCTTTTTATGCATGTAGATTGTATAATTCCTGCAACAGCTAAGATATCTAATGACAGGCCAATGTGGCCCTTGGTGTCGTCGGAGATAAGGCTCCCGGCGTTTCCTCATGAAAGGGACTAAAATTGAGGTCGGATGGTCAATCCGACGGCCCCCAGCCTTTAATCCTCGGGAAAGAAACCCGATACCCATTTTAGAAAGGGCTGAGTAGACCCTAGGACCCGTCATCCAGTGTGGAAAAATCCGCAACCTCCGCCAGTAATTGAACCGTTTCCATCCCACAGTCACGCGCTTCACCACTAGACTGCCGATCCCACATCTCAGCAGAAGTACATAGAGATAAATACAAAATGAGAAAGTTACGATTTCCGTAAGCCAACTTTTTCCCCCTCATAAGATGTTTTTCAGGCAGAGATTGGATTAGTCTGAGATGCATCTTGAGTTTTATCGATGCTGAAGTGCGCTAGCATATTTTTCTCGACCAATTAAATTACAATTTGTAACCGAGCATCTGCGAAAACCAATGGGCGACGAGCGGACTTAATCCAATCTAAAAGTTCACCGTCACTTGCCAGAGAAAAGTGGCAAGAGATATTCCGAAGACTGGATTACGTTAAAGGATTTGATTGGGATTGTCATTGAACATCTTAAGTTTCCATTAAGATTACTTTGTAGAAGAAAGAGGAAACGGGCGAAAAAGAAATCGGATTAATGAAAAGAAGCCTCGAAGACTTCACCATCTTTCTTTATATCGTTTACTATTTTATTACGTCATGATTAAGTAATAAAACTAGTGCATTACAGTGTAGAAATCTGGCTGTCATTGCGACAATATATATTGCCATAGATATATTGATATATATTTTGCCAATATGTTTATCGTAATGAAAAGTAATAATACAAACACTGTACGTATACAGATATAAATATTTCATTATTGATTAAACATAGAGACCATAATGCATCTTTTACACATAGATTAACAATTAAAATTAAAACAATACGACGTTTCAAAGTTGCAGTAGTCGAACTTTTTAGTGAGGTACAGAAAACAAAAAATTTTTGCAAAGCAAAACAAAAACATTTTTATTTTGTTTGCCTGACGGAAAAGTTCGCATACTGGAACTTTGAAACGTCGCTTTCTTTTAAATTTAAATGTTAATATATGTATATACATATATATAAAAGATGCATTATGGTCTCTGTGTTTAATTAGTTTTTAACTGCATGTTAACACAGTTTAATTGATATTTCATTATTATTTGGATTATTTACTTTACTCAAAAACTGCTATATAACGAAGCAAAATACATACATTAGAATAAAAATATAATTTAAAAAATTAAATGCCTAATAATATTTAAAAGGATAATCAGAAAGGTATTTCTTTTTATATAAACAAGTTTATATAAAAAGAAATACCATTCTCTTTATCCTTTTAAGTATTTAAATGTTTAAATGTTTAATTTAAATGTTTTCTTGAACGCTTTTTTTCAAATTCCTTTTCAGTCTAGCGGTTAGCAGGCCGGGGATTTGATATTTTTTGTTTTAGAGTGTATTTTTGGTTGTGGTTTTTTTTGTGGAGTCCCACTTTCGGGGGCGAGAATGGGATCCTTAACCTTTCGCACCTTGTAAGCCTATCACGGGGATGGGGAGGGGGGGAGGGGGTTAGGAGTTGTCTGGCTGACTTGTCCTGAAGTTACTTGGCTAATATTTTATATACTTTAGAAATTTAAAAGAATTCATATTTATCGATTCGTAGAAAACATCCTGCCTGTTATTTCAATTATGTCTGTGGCTTTATTGTTATGCGTGAATGTGTATTGTCTCTTAGTTAGAAGTCAAGGAGATTCTAATTAAAAAAAAAAGAAAGAAAAATTGATCTACATCAAGTATATTTAAGAGTTTTGTGCAATTGTCTAGTTATGGATTAAAGTTTCTGGATATAAACAGATCAGCTAAAAAGCTGATTCTTTAAAGGAACTAAAATATGTTGTCTCTAACTCAAGAAATAATGCTAATGAACTTCCTTCTAGAATTTTTTTTTCAAATTCCATTTAATTAAGGATCCAACCTAGTTTGTCGTTTTGTAATACGATCTTGTTATACATTATAATTTTGTATGTATAAGTTTAAGAATCAAAAGTTTCTGAGATGACTCCTTCATCTTCAAAATTGTTTGAAATTGGGAGAATATAATTCTTGCAAGTTTTGCTTATTTATTTAGCTGTTCCAAGTTTCCAAGTTACATAATAATTACAAATCGGCGGTTTGTTTGATTTTCAGGACTTTCGCAGCATTTGCTAATAGCTAAATGACAGGTTGTCTCGTGGCGTTGTGTATTAATTGCTTACAGTTTCATTTTCCATCATTTGACACTTCCCAGAAAGTGCATTAATGTAATGAATAACTTATCTGCAAATTAGTTGCATATTAAGTTGTTCTGACTGAAAATCTTTGCACAGTTGTTTGTCACCACATATTTTAATCATTGCTTTTGTTTCCTTGACAGTCTGACAGTGTTAACTGTCAATTGATTTGTGTCAATGACCGTTCCATTTTTTACCTTTTTTCTATTAATCAGGATTGACTGACGAAAGGAATAGCAATGCTGTCTAGTATTTACTCATTCTCATGTGGGTTTCGTGATGGTGGACGATCCACGTTGGGCAGGTTTTCTCGGGGTTCTCCCATTTCCCCTGCGAGTCCCCCACCATACTTTCTCAGTGTTTCTCTCCGTCTGTCCTCCTTTCCGTGGTTGGCACAATAGATCTTCAGGTCGCAATGCTTGGCTTTCCTGCCATCCCAAGTAATAATAATAGTATTTACTCATAAGCGGAATTTCAGCTTTTTGATTGGGGGGAAAAATCTAATGACTCGCAAGCCTTAAAGTATTTTAAATTACCACTGAAGGTAATCTATAGATAATTTAATTCATGAGAAATTTTTTAGTTAAAAGTGAATAATGCTTGTCGGCTTAAATTTATTTTTTTTCTCAAAATATTAGAGGGGGGGGGCAACTCCTCCCCCACCTTCTCCCCCTCACTTCCGCAAATTCCGCATATGTTTACTATAGTACTTAAATTAAAACGACAAAATATAAAGGTTGAAAGTCATCTACTTCATGTTCTTCCTTCTTTCTCCATCATAAATAATAAAATAAAATAAAACACTTCAACCACATACTGTAGCGAACTTTCGGGATCTATTGCCTATGCCCCTGTTTCAAGCCTTTCCTTTACTTCCATTAAATAAATACAAAATAAAGTAAGAATTACATAAATCATGAATATAAAAATGATGATATACAGTTATTGAAATGAAAATCGATTTTTTGCATGACTATTATTCTCAAGAATTATTACAACTACTTCATGTTCTTCGCAGAACTGCAAAGGACAAATTGTATGAATTCGGTTGAATTAAACAGTGCTGATAAATAGGAGGACTGACATAACACTGGATCTGTACTTCTATTTTTTGTATCTCTTTCGAATTGAATTTTTACCTACTTTCTAGGAAAGTGAGCCTCATCAGATTACTCTGTTTATCTGAATATTTTTATGTATTTATTTATGTACTCGAATGACGTTTGAACCGTTGGATGAAACTTCTTGAACGTTAGCATGCATATTAATGGACTAGAGACAATCTAACTTTATATACGAACTCTTTTCCAACATCTTTTTCCTCCTAGTTAGCATGAAAATGCCATAAAAAAACCATTGTAATCTCAAGAATGGATTCTATCTGCTGTTTGTATTTCATTCTCTCAAATAGTGAATATTATTTTCTTCAATCGATTAATTTGGGCAACGTTAATTAGCCTTAGACAAATTATGTAAATAATGCGGATTTCATTAATTTTTTTTAGAAAATGAAAAGCCTAAATTGTTTGTATTCAGTAGATACTAGAATTTGAAAAGAAACTTCTTTTGTGGGTAAGTATTTTTCTAACAACCTCTCTTGGCTATGGGGCGCCGAAGACGTTTCATTGACCATTGGAAGGAATTGAGATTGGGTGATCAACCGTGGGAAAGAAATTTCATTTACAAAGGCCAGAGTGAACCTTAGGGTCGATCCTGAAGAGAAATAACCAAGGGAAAAAATCCCCTACTTCCGGTAACCTCAGACTCCTCAGTCAGCAGTCCAGTGCCTAAAATCACTGGATCGTCGGTCTCACTGTATACACTTAGGACAGGCTGCTGAGCTGACTATACATATTTAGGAGAGAATAAGAAGTGAAAAAATTATCTAACTGAATGTACAACAGTTAGACGTCGTCATTTGGTTTGATAACTTTAACAAAAAACACAAATTTTTCTACACATTTATTTTTTTGTTGTTGGGTGCGGTTCGCACCGAAGTGCGATCTTCGTAGCCGAAGGTCCGTGTTCTATGGATCCTCTAGTGCTCCCAAGATGGCGTAACCTAGAAGAATCTATAGAATTTCTAGGGAAAGAGATGGTTTCCCGTTGCCTTCCTCAGGAAATCATTCAGATCGGAATGAATTCAGATCGGAAGAGAAAAAAAGAAGAAGCTGACAAACACATGAAAGAAATTTTTCATACATAGCCATGCTCACGCCGGGATTTGAACCCGGGTTCCGACGTATCTGCCTCAAGCGAGACCTTCACCTTGCGCCGGAACGGTCTACACATCTACATAAAAGGCAAAGTTTGTATGCTGGTATGTTCTCTATACAATTTTACACCCTTTGATTGATCTGAACCCAATTTTGCTACCCTCTACTATCCTGCGGAAAAAATAGGCTATATTGGAACACACACCACCCACTAACACTGAAGAGGGGTTAAATCCCTGAAATTTGCGCTTCGTATGCACCTGATGGCAACAATGGGAACTACAGAAATATTGTTGTGCAACAATTGGAACAAAAATATTGTTGAGCTTAGACAGCACCACATAGTAACCTAGTGGCAAAAACTAGAACTAAAGTAGTTTAGTGCATAAACCTCTTCCGCATCGTGTCATTAGTGAACATAAAATTTTACATAAGATTTCTCGAAAATCGAACAATACGTGTTATATGAATTTTCGATATTCGGATTTTAGTAGGTGAAACAGGGGAAGCCAGCGTTTTAAATCTCCAAAACCGCTTGAGTTGGAAACATGAAAGTTGTCATGAGTATTCTTTGTCAAAATTGAAAACATGCTTTTTCAATATCGAGCCCTAAAAGATGTAAAAAGGGGAAGGAATAAGGGGACGGACAAATATTGTTAAACGAAAGTTATATTGGGTTTTCGGGTTGCACAATGAGAAAATAAAATTAATTTGTATTGATCATGTGATTGTGTACTAACTGAGAAAGGTTTGAGGTGATAGAGGTTAGGAGAAGGGAAGAAAAGGATGGATCTGATAAACTAAAGAAGAATAATTTATATTTATTTTGTATATTTATCATATTCTTCTTGTACAGGTATACTATTTCACATTAGATTTAACTAGAAAATCTGCAGAATTGAGCGTCCCATCAAAATTTACAGATGAATTGCGTCCTTATATTAACTTAATTTTTGATAGCCTAAACCAATATTTGTTCAACTTGAAAAGGCTGGCTCTCGCCTGCGAAACGGTCGTGTTTGTGTATTTTAAATGTGTATATAATTTTTTTTTAAATTAATCAGGTGTACAGTTATGTTCTTAATGATATCCAGTACCCGTAAAGCACTAGTACCAATATTTGTTCAATTTAGGATTAAATCTTCCTATTATTTTGTAGAAGCAGGATGCACGTATTATTATTTTGCGATCACGACGTCAGACATCGTACCTTACTTTCAAAGACACTCTCCAACAGCATAAAGAAAAATTAATTAGTTCTAGTCTAAGCCTATCATTACTGTTTCAATTATAGCGCAGTGATCCTGAGTTAGAGTACTGTCAGACAGAATCACAACTGAACGACCTCCCTAACTTCCAAACAAATTTGTAATTTTGTTCTGAGACTTTCCATCGAAGCCACAGACAGTAAAGTTGTTACAATGTAAGCAATGTTATCAATTTTTCAGATTCATGACAAATAGCAACCAAATTTGCTGTTTTGCTACATTTGCTGTTTCGCATAATACCTTATGCATCTAATTCGTGTTCAAAACTATAGAAATAGTTGTTCAAATTATTTTGATTTAAATTGCAGTAAATTAATAAACTTAATAACAAGGTAGTGGACCATATATATGTTGTAATAAACATATTTATAAACTTAAATTAAAAAGTCTATTTTCAAAAATATTCGTTCGCTTGCTTTATATTTTTTATTATGATCAAATATTATCGTAACAATAATCAGGCTTTATCTGCGGCCAAAGATCAGAATCACTAATGGCAGCATTTCTTATTAACTGGATATCAGCTCTAGTCTGTGGTGTTTTACAGTCTTCCGCATTATCTGCTTTATTTAGCAAAGTTATTTGAATTATTTTCGGCGACTGCGCTGTACAAATTGCACAGTGCATTTAATTTTTGATTTACAGAACAAACACTGCAGTACATCAAAACTTACTGCATTTGATAATTAAAACTGCCTTTATGAAATGGAAGTTCGAAGATTAATTAAAGCTGACATTACTTTAATATTACAAAAGTATTTTTACTTACGTCTGACTTGAGGTTTAACTATAATTTTGTGAGCTTAGAATTTTATAGAAATACAGGATCTCTTGTTTGTTTGTATTTTAATTTTTGTTGGCTTTAAATTGTGAAGTTTATTTTTTATTGAAAGCAGACATTCCTACATTAGTTTCAAACATTCCTACATTAAAATTTCTTATACTACATTGTAATTGCCTTCATTATAGAATCATTTATGACCTAAATTCCATTTTCAGTTTGTTTACGTCGAAAAATTTTTCCCATAAACTCGTTTTTTTCTCCATGTAAACATTGCTCTTTGATTTATTTTACTTCCTTGAGCTTTAAAAGAAAATATTTCTTCCTCTTCCGTTTCTCTGGGCCCATATTTCTGCCAGAATTTTCATGTTACACAAATAGTGCTCCTTCTAAGTTGTTCCAGCTTTTCGCTGTCGTACTTCCGGCGCTTGAGAGGAGCACCGAGACCCATTCCAAGTCCATCTGCTGAGGAGGATAGAGCAACTTTAATGGGTCTTACATTTGGCTCCATTTCAGGTCTAACGTCTCCATTTCAGCTCTCGACGAGATACGGTAATGACGTTATAAACACAAGGTGCTGTAATAAAAGCACTCTTATCTGTCGAATTAACAGATAAAAATTCAAAGAAATCCGACATCTTTCTTTATATTTTCCTTTGTTCTTTTGTTTATTTTTTATTCCTTTTCCTTATCCTTAGCATTAACGCATCAACAAACAACATATCTCAAATAGCATAACTTTCTTTTAAAGAAAGAAGTTCAGTATTTGAAGAAAGATGAAATTCCGGAATTTACATGTTTCAGCAATGTAAAGAAATTGCAAAGTACATAAATGTTGTGGGCCCGGTAGCCGAGTGGGTAAGGGTGCTTGGCTGCGGGTTGGAGGTGGCTGATTCGATTCCCGGCCTCGGCGGAGGACATAGATATAATAATACTTCCTAGATGTATTGAAATACAAAGACTGGATTCTTATCCTATTTCTATTAATACTTTATTGTTTTGAACAATGAATTTTAATCTTCTTTTTAGCTAATCTAATAATTAACTCGCGATTTAATACATCAAATTTAGTCCTATTTCGACAACTTAAGACAGTACTGTATAATTAAGCATTTTTTTTTTTGGAAAAATTCCATAAAAATGTATAGTAATTTATGTACCAAGCAGATAATGTCTAACGGATGGATGTTGATGATCACGTTTGCGCGAGAATTACGAAAAACACGAGATCTCGCCATTAGCCTCTTCAGCAGGTCTCAAGGAATTTAGTATTTTTGATGTATGTCACTAGGAAAATGCTACATAATGAATTTATTGTTTGTTTATTTTTTGACTTTTCAATTTATTAAAACTATATTAAAATGTAGTAAAAGTCTCATGCATTTCCCCGTATTATAATTCATTTAAATATTTTGTGAGAAGACATGGATAGAGACTATTCTCGCTTAAATTACGTGAAATCACGAAAATCCGGGATCGTCAACATCCATCTGTTAGACATTACAGTATTAGAATTTTTCGCTTTTACGACTAAAAGAAATTTTAAGAAATAGAATTTAAAAAAAAATAGCTTAAACTTCTATTTTTGTTTGTTTACGTTAATTATAGATTTCTAGAAACGGTGCTTCTAATGATACGATGAAAAGAATAAATGCATGTTCTACACTTAGTTGTAGCGAGAAAATCTCATTTCTAGCTTAGTTCATTTTGTTTACCCATTTATTGCACCTAAATGGCTGATGTGATTTCGCTGTCAGATACACGACGCTCTATAACCCGTAGTAATCCAACTCCATCAGCTTCTGCCGTTTGCTTTTGTCTTGGGGGCATTAATGCAGTCAATTGTCGAATGCTACATTTATCTGACAGAAACCAAATAAACTACAATGGGGCTGATTACGGCTATTATCAACAGAGAAATTACCATTACGGGACGGTATTTAGCCTTCAGTTTCTATTAAAATCAGTTTAAAATACAACGAATCCAACTTGTTTAATTGCTAATCAAGAATTCAATTCGTAACCAGAGATTTTTAGATTAGAACTAAAATTGGACTTAAAAACTGTAGCCGTAAGCGCTGTAAATTGCTATGCATTTGATAATACAACTCTTTTATCTCTATCAGTAATTATTTTTTTATTCCATTCCTTTTGTTTGTTTGTTTGTTTTTTCAAGAATTAATTAGTCCTTTGTTTTCGTCCAGGACGTCATGACGAGGAGCTGAGTCGGTGTGACAGCTACACAAAGATAAGGAAGAGACAATCTCAGTAGCACACAATCCTTTGCTGTTCTTTTGGAAAATCAAAGACACCAATTTGAAATTAGTGAACAGACTATTACTATAATTTAGATAATTATATTACTTCCTTACAAAGATAAGATAGAATATATATTTTATTATACTTTGCAAATAAGAAAGAATGCTACAAATTCTAATATTTGACTTGACACTTCCTTAAATTAAGGATATCATAGAAGCTTACGTTTTTAAATTTCAAATTACTCCTCTCCTATAGAGGATTTTTTTAATAAAACCAATAAAAGCAGGATTTGGTCTCCTTTACAAAAAACAACCATGTTCTTTTTAAAAAAAATAACTAAAGAAACAAACTGGTAATTACACTACAATACCGATATCTACAATATTTGTCCCTTTTAAGTAGTGGATGCTTTTTAAAAAAAAACCGAATACCAAAATCATCAGTTGAGGAGGCTAGAAGCAAGGGCAGCTAAATCCATTTTGATTATTCAATACATTTTAATTATTCAATAAAAGAATAACCTGCCATTATAGGCGTTCAGTGTGCTCTCCATTGAGTTCTAATTCCTACATTTTAAAGATTTCTTCATACAACGTCACCGCATTAAAAAAAAAAAAAAAAAAATTTTGTGAAATTTCAAAACATGGATTTAGCTGCCTTTGATTCTAGCCCCCTCAGTTATCACAAAACATGGATGACATATCTTATTAGCTTTGACTTGATAACGCTAAAATCCCTTAGTGAAACCGATTGCTATTTAATTGTGAATACCTATAATTTTTAAAGTTTGCAAGTGTATTGTGTCGTTTTTCCAAACATTGTAAATTCTTTGGAACATAGTTTAAATTTTTATAGTCATTATGCTTTAGATTATAAATTCATCTGAGATTCTACTCAGAAAAATTTGGATTCTATTGATGGTTATCTCAGAATAAAAAAGGTGTCGTAAAACAGACAGCTTTGAAATACAGTTTAATACACTTTTGAGTCATTTGAAAACGTTTTTTGGATTTTTGACTATAATTCGGGACTGACCCTTAGAATCCGGAACGTCTGGTCCCCTAAATACAAATAACTTTTGGTTGACTAATAAACATCTTTATTTTCTTTAAATGATTAATAAAAATTACAAAAATTGGATTGCTCATAAAGACTAATTATTTAAAAAAAATCGTATAAAAATTATTGTTGAAACTTATTAAAATAAGTGTCAACAATAATTTTTAAACGATTTTTTGTAAATAATTAGTCTTTATGCTAAGAATTCATATAACTAATGACCAATAAAGCACTCTTTAATCATGCAAAAACTAAAAATTAAAAAAGTATTGACATGTTTCAGATACCCTTAAAACGATGTCTATCTTCAGAATAAAATATTTTTTATTCTGAAGATAAATACCCATTTTAACAATACTTTTTTAATCTTTAATTTTTTCATGTATTAAAGAGCACGTTATTGGCCATTATTTGTTGTTTTTATAGCTTTTGCCAGAACTTTGCACGACTTTCAGAGTATTGGTGTAACTTCAAAATTAATAAGTAATAACAAAGTCGACATATGTTCACGAGTTTGTAGAGGGTGCAGCTAAGTGGGACATGACCTCAAAGTTATGATTTGAATAACTTCTTAATTTTGTGTTTTTCAGCTAAAACTAATCTTGACTTCGGATGACTGAATATCAAACTTTATTATTAAAATATTATTAGCAAATACTATTCACAAATCTCAAAATGGTTGACTTTTGGGAAATAACATACCACGGTAGATGTGCGACCGAGATATTATTTTACTTAGATTAGATTAGAATGTGGTGAATGTGGGCGGCAGGAAGCCAAGCACCGCGACCAATAGATCTATTGTGCTAAACCCATGGAAATAAGGACAGATGAGAGAAAGATTGTGAAAGTATGGTGGTAGGCTCGCAGGGGAAACGGGAGAACCCCGAGAAAAACCTGCCCAGCGCGGATCGTTCACCATCACGAAACCCACTTTAGAACCGAACCCGGGACTCAGAAATGAGAGGCCAGTGTCTTAGCGACAACGCTAACCGCCGCCTTTACTTACATTAACTGTCTGTGGGTTTTGTTACATCTTGATTGCTTTTTTTTGCTTGAAAAGTGCATTATAAGAAATCTGTCTTAAGAAAAAGATCTTACATCATAGAGAAAAAGAGTTATTTTTTTTTTAATTCAGGGCCTAAAAATCTATAAAAGTCACTGATAATAATGAAACCAATCTTTTTTTCACTGTGTACAGGTCTTATTCTTCAAAAATCTCTTTTTTATCCCTGCAGAACTTTTTAATCAATAATTAGGAAAAAAAGCTTTTTTTTTTTTCTTTTTTTTTAAGAACAAGTATTATTAGCGTAGTTCAAAAAAGACGTAGGCTAATTGGGATTATCTTGTCTCTACAGTTCTTCTGCTACGGAAGTCGCTTTTAGGATGATAGGATTAAACACGATCCGAAGCATTGGAGATTTGTAATCTGTATCCGTGAATTTTAATTAAAAACTTAGTGATTTTAATTGTTTTTAGTAATTATTAATAAGCCCGTTGAAATATCGAAGCTGTTAAAAAAAAAAGATGTTGAATTATAGTTTTTTTTGTAATAATTTAATTTTGTAAATTAATTTTCTGATTACAGCTCTTGCATATTTTCGCCACACACCGTAATTAGGATCTGAAATTAAAATTTAAAAAGAGCTTTTGTTTGCTGTAAGTAAACAAATATAAAAATATTATTAAACAAGATAACATACTTTTTGTATTAACAATAATATATAAAGTATCCTGCCCAAATAACGCCACCTTAACATTTAAATTATTATAAGTCTGGAAATAAGGTGTATTGAAACATGAAAATTATGACCAAGAAAGTTTAATCTTCTGTTGGAAGCATACCATAATGAAACATATGATACCTTTTACTGGAGAAGTATGAAAACTCAAATAAAAAAACTTTGCAAACTGGCGTTATTAGGAACACCTGGTCCAATTAACGCCACCTACTTTCTAGTAACTTAACTTTTTTAAAATTAAGCATTATTCCATCATTGTAAACATTATTTGTATAAAATTACAGTAAAAAGCAACTAAATTTGACTTTCTGTAAAAAATAATAAAAAATCTCTTGAAATTAACTTAGTCTTTCTAATCTGTAGCTAAAACAAAAGAGGAAATGTAAAAATTAATTAATTTAGGCATTTTCCGATTATAAAAGCAAAATAATATAAATAAGATAAAAATCTATATTTTCATGAAACATATTAGTAACTTATAAATGTCATACGTAACCTAAACTCGTATAGGTAGACCATTAACACCACCATGGCGTTAAAGCGCTACTGAGCACATGGATCACATGATACACTTGTTTGTCTACAATTTCCGAATTTTAAAAATAACAGTTAACTTATCTACATAGAAGAATCTTCAAGAATCAAGAAAATATATAGTTTTATATAGTTAATCTTTGCTGAACATTAAAAAGTATATATTTTATCTTACGTTGATATAGTAACAGCCTTTCAGAACCAGTCCTCGTCACGAAAAGGTGGAAATATAATTTCACTCGAAAATATTGGTCTGCTAGTAACTCACTTCAACACTAGATGGCATGTCAATCCAAACTACTTTAGTGCAGTACCGCCATCTCTTATATTTATGAAGAATTAGATAGGTGGCGTTAAAGGTATACATGGCGTTATATAGCTGAGGTACCTTATTAGTAACAATTTCGAACATTGACTATTACTAATATTTAGGGTGCGCGCTATAAATTGGCAATAACTTTGTCTCTACTTATTACTTGTGCTTCTTATTAATTTTTTGAAAATGCGTTTCTAATGCTATTATTAACATCAATATTACAGATAAAAAGTATTAAATTCTGAAAGCACCCATCAGGTCGAAGGAATACAACATGAGAGCAACGATAATTTCTAGACTGTGCGCAGGGCGAGCTGCTAAGGAAATTGCGGGCTTCAATAACATCTCTTTACGTACAGTTTACAACGTGAAGAAGTTGTATGATGCTGATGCATTAGTATCACCAGCAAGGAAAACACATAAGGTATGCAAGGATCGCGAAAGACGTTTTAAGTTGTACCGTGGATGAAGCAAGTCGCAATGGGCGGCATTTTATCTTCCAATAAGATTGTGCACCAGCACATAACGCCAAAAAGGTGCAAGAATTTCTCAAAACTCCTGAATTCTGATCAAAGGATATCTGGCCGCCTTGTTCACCGGATGCAATTCACCTAATAAAATTTTGCCAATTTATCGCGCGCACCCTTATATTATGGTTAATATTACAAAAAGTGTGTTACCTTGTTTTCTGATAATGGTGTTTAATATTCATTAGATTATTCTCTACAAGCCTACTACAACATAATTGGCTGAAAATAAAAGTTTATTGCTATGCGAGAAGAAAATATACAAACTGTTAATGGCAGCTTATATGTTATGTTATGAATGTGGATGGCAGAGAAGCAAAGCACTGCGACCGGAGGTCTATTGTACTATCCCACGGAAATAAGGACAGATGGAGAGAAAGACTGAGAAAGTATGGTGGGAGAAGTGCAGGGGAAACGGAAGAACCCCGAGAAAACCTGCCAAGCACGGATCGTCCACCATCACGAAACCCCCATGAGAACCGAACCCCGATACTCAGAGGTGAGAGGCCGATGTCATAGCGACAACGCCAACCTTATGGCATGGCAGCTTATAACTGTAGCCCTTACCTACCATTAAATACAGATGGGTCCAGATAGAACTTACGACCATCCGACCTACGATCATTCGACTTACTACCATTCGCATTTATCACAAAGGCCCCTTAGAGCCTTCACAAATTCTCGAGTTGCTTTCGAGGGCGATCATAGTCATGTGGGCTTGAACGTAATTTATAAGCGACTCAGTGTATATGTTTTCTGACATACTGTACTACATACATGACTTTCGATGTAGATTTTTTTAACTTGTAATCACCTCTAGAATGCTGTGTTGAAGTTATGACATCTCATGTTCAATCACCCTGTATATACGATTTTTGCTGAACACGATTGTATATTTCAGTACAAAAATAATTAATATTCATGATGCTAATTATTTTTTTTGTGTGTTCATAATTTAGTTGTCATCAAATCGAGTTTTTACTAAGCTCCATTGTTTCGATTTTAAAAAATTAAATGTATTAATTTAAAAAGAAAAAAAAATTTGAGATGTTAAATCTAACCTATTCTTCTGATCTCCTTTAATTATCTCGCGTTCTTTGTCTATTCCGCACCCTCACTTCCGTTTGATCACATGGCACTCAGCTGAATGCTCCGTGAACTTATGAAATTCAATTTCCACAGATCCCCTGGCATTGCTTTTATCGCCCTTTGGGAAATCGCACTCTAATGACAGCTAAGGGAAGATTCTATACCTTCGAGGCGCCATTATAGTATTGCCATCAGCTAATGAGGGTCAGAGCTTGTCTGCTATTCTGGATACCTTGAAATTCTGATCACATCCACCCCAATCCTCTCAGCTGGGATCTCAGTCAATTGGCTGTGTTTAACGAAATTTAGTCGTATAAATTAGAATGTTTAATCCAAGCATCCCTTAATAACTTTGGAACCTTTGAATAGAATATCCTCAAAGTGGTATACATTTTTATTGACAAAACCTCCAACGGAAAATATTAGAAGCAAAACCAATTATCTATATATATAAAAAAAACATTAGTTTTTTCCTGGCCACTACTTTTCCGAAACCATTAGACGCAGAAATACAAATAAGGAATCAAATGTTAGGTATAATATTAAGGATGCCTACATTTTAATTTTCATCTTCGTGGGTCAACCGGAAGTCACGTGATTTAAGTGAATTTGTAAACCGATCATTTTAGATGATCAAAATGTAAAGGCAAGTTGTTCCTCTCATTGAGATAAACTTTTTACATGTAGTCTAGTCGCGGCCAAAGGTCACATTACTGAGAAAGTGATCTCAGAATCCAAGGTCAGGTGATCACTAATGCTTTTAGGGGTTTGCTACGTTTCAGTTCATGAAATAACAGCTTTTGATGACCTAATTTCCTTATGGATTGATGTTTCCAGAACGTAACAGCGCCATCATTTCGTAACTGAAATCTTATAAACATTACGAAAACATTCTGGTTTTTGTAGTTTCTACAATTATGAATACATTTCTATACTAATGATTGATATAATTAAAAACGTTCCAAACTATTTCCCTTGATTGGCTATGCAAAGTTTGTCCTTTCTTGGTCACGCTTATGCGATCACAAAACGACGTCATCTTGGAGTGACTGCTCGTAGGTCAAGTTGATGACGTCATGACGAGTGACGTTCATTCCAGAAAAAAATCGATCGCTACGTAATGAACATATATGACCCCCTTTTTTTTGTAAAATACTATTGTTATTATTAAACAGAAAACTGATTTATTCGGCAGATATTATATGTTACAAATTATTGGGAAAGAAAAAAAATTGCAACTTTTTTTTGAAAGGAAATTCAAGTACTTATGGGAATTTCTTGTTTCTTTAATGTGCACAACAGTAAAAAAAAAATAATGCAACAGAAAAACATTGTCTATTTTTGCTTATTTTCAAGAATGAAATTCTTTAATGAAAAGAATTTCATAAATGAAATTCGTTTTCCTCAGCTTTAGTAATCATGGCTCCAATTTTTATAAATACAAATTAGGAAGCTTTTAATTTTGTGCCGAATAATGTTACAAGTAATATCCCATTCCTATGATATAGCTGCTTTAGTTATACATCAGCAGTGGTTGTGATCTACTTTCATTTCTACAGGTTCAGGTGTGCAAAACATAGTTGATAAATGTAATAGGTAAACTTACACTGAACTTTCCTCATCCCAGAATAATTAGCTTGGAATTATCTTCAACACGGCAGGAAATAATATTTTAAATCTTGACCTGAGTTTAACGTGTGCTGAAGTAAATACTATTTAAAAGAAATAGAAATTACACAAAATCATTTTAAAAATATTATATTTTAAATGCCACGACGTTTCGGCGATTATTGTGCAATTACCTCTATCAAGTGATTATATGAACGCAGATACAGAATACAAAATTGAATACCGATACTTGATAAAGGGCAATTGCACAATAATTGCCGAAACGTCATGGCATTTTATTGTAAATATAATATTTTTAAAATGTTTTAGTGTGATTTCTAATCCTTTTAAATAATTTTCTAAATCTTTTTTTTTGTTCTGATGTTTCTACATATTAAAGAGGTTTGCTAAAATCTCCAAGGTTATTTTAACAGAAAAATGATGAAGAATGATCATTTAATAATACCCTTAAAATGGAAAAGCTTAGAATGTTAATTAAAAAATATCAAACATGGAAATTTTAATAAAATATACAAATGTAACTTTAATTATGAATATACAAATACACAAATGCAGCTTAATTTTATATATATATATATATAAAAAAGCCGGACAGTGATCTGGGATTTGAAAACGCCAATATCAAAAAACAAATCACTGTTTCTATGGAGATATAATCCAATTATCTCCACGTCTTCAGCGGCAAAATTTGGAAACAATTTAGAAACTTAAAACGCAATATTATTAAGACTTTGCTCTTTTTTAAAGTTTAAATTTCATAATTAAAAAATAACCTAAATACTTAATATTAAAAACGAAGTATTAAAGAGTGTAGGGTCCTCTTTATTACTTAATGAATTAACTAAATTAACTAAATTATCTAAATTAAAACCAAATTACCAAAAAGAAACCAATCAAAAAAAATTACAATAGCTAAATTAACTCATTTTAAAATTAAAAAATTAAAAAATTATAAAGAGCAAAATCTGTAAAATTGAGTTAAAGTATAAATATAAAATACAGAATATAAAATATATAAAATTTAAATACGTTAATAAGAAGTAATGATACACAAAACTTCAAAATTAGGCATATATAAATCTGGCATATATAATTTTGAAATGCAAATGATTGATTGAAATCTTTGCTTTGCGAAACTCGAAGAGGCAGCTTCAAGTTTTGCCTTTAAGATTTTTATATATATATATGAGGGGCGTTCAAAAAGAAACGAGCCGGAAGCCGAGGAACAGAAACCACTACAGGTATGTCAGAAGTATTGGCCCTGGCTGTTGAGGCACTTGTCCCACTGCAATACAAGGCGATGAATGGCTGTCTCGTAAAATTCCCGGGGCTGCGTTGTGAATTTCAAAAAAACCAGTTCACAACGCCGTCGTCCGACATGCAGTGAAGCCTAAGCAGTGAAGCCTAAGCAGTGAAGCCTAAGCAGTGAAGTCTATGGGAAGCCTATGCAGTGAAGCATAAGCAGTGAAGCCTATGCAGTGAAGGGACATGCAGTGTTCACCGTACACTTGTGACATTCTGTCCGTTCCCCCTACTCCTTCTGCTGTCAGAAAACGAACAACACCTCTTTGCTCTTCTTTAGACGCCTCCATTGCACTGTTTCACTGCTTACAACGTGAATGACCTCGTTGGACGATTGACGCATGCTTCTGCTAGCTTTTAGTCACGTGACTTGCACCCGTGACCCTCTAGCGGCGGGCTGTGAACTTCGCACTCACTCGTGTCGGAACCAATCTTGGTTACACATGCAACGATATTATACTTCTGTCACCGGTTTGCCCATTACACACTCCGGCTCGTTTCTTTTTGAACGCCCCTTATATTATATATATATATATATATATATATATATATATATATATATAGAGAGAGAGAGAGAGAGAGAGAGAGAGAGAAAACAAACAAGAAAACACAAATATTATACTTTAAAAAACAAATGAACACATTAAAACTTTGACGTGACCAGATTTTAATGTGGTTTTTATTTTTTAGAGTATTTGGGTGTCTGACCTTTTTTAATCTCATCATTAAATTCACATACGTTAAATAGTGAACATATACAGTATATTCATACATACAGTATATTCAAATGTATAAATGCACTTTAAATTATACCAATGTTGCATTAATTATACATATACAAATACAGCTTCATTATAAAAAGACAAATACACAAATGCAACTTTAATTATATATATATACAAATTCGCAAGTACAGCTTTAATTATATATATATATATATATAAATATATTTTCGCATGTATTTACAATGCAACTTTAATTTTTACAGATTCAAATGTAGCTTTAATTACATGTAAACAAATACACAAATACAGTTTTAATTATATGAGATTTGTGCACACCCTTAAGTCCAGACCCTTAACATTCAATTAGATGTGAATGACATTTGAACAAGCAGACTACATCTTTCTAGCTGTCATATAAAATTTCACCAGACATGTTAAAACACCCATAAACTTCGTGGTTTATCGCCACAAGCTTCTAAATTAAAGACAGCATTGATAACGAAGCTGACCGCATTCCATTAAAACGCTTGAGAAGAAATCCCTTGCGTGAAAAATGTACAGTGACAAGCATTTTCTCCACATGATTAATAAATGAAGAAGGGAAAAAAACATTTTCATGACGCTGTTAAACAACCTAGTCTTTATTAGGAAGAATTTTAAGTTAATTTAGTTGAACATTAATTCGTACATTAATTTTTACCGAATATCATCACCATTATTATCTATCCATCATTTTCAGTCCACCAGGATGAAAGCCAGTGATTTTTATTTTTTTAAATTACTTCTGTAATTTTTCCAGTCGAAACAATTGTAATTTCTCTCCTCCAGACTTTACGCTAGACTTCCTCCCATATCTATTTTAATTTAGTTTAATTTACATTGTCCATTTGTAATAGTTTCTTCTTGCTACGTGACCTTTCAGATTTCAATTAACATTTTAGTTAATTGTTGATATGTTTAATGTAAGTTAAGCTGATTACCTCTATAATACATATTTCGATTGCGAAATCGTTGAATAATTTCTAACAAACATCTTTTTTTAGTTCTATAAAAACTATCTACGTATGTATTGCTATTTTTGAAGAAGGCTCGTCAGTAAGGCAAAGTTTAATAGGAAAATTTCATGTGCGTAAAATTGAGGTATAATTATTAAGGTATAAAAAGGAATAAAAACGATTACAAATAACAATCACTGAACTACTTTTGGAATTTTGGATATCGGGAATTCAAGACAGACTTATTAGCCATCGTCAGTTGAATCTACCCAGTATTATTTACCGTGTGTTTTTAGTTCTAAGCTAGGGATTACTAGCGGGGAATTAACATTTTCCCCTTTTTTATTATTAATTTTGTCCTTAATGCTCTTTATATAATGGCCATTGTTTTGTTTACTTGTCTTTTTGTTTATATTGTTTATTTCAGTGCTTTCACTGAGCTGCAGATACTGGGTAAATTCAAGGTGATGATGGCAAATTAAGTCAGAAACGGTCTGTCTTGAATTCCCGGTATCCAAAATTCCAAAGCAGCTCAGTGATTTTTATTTGTGTGCGTTTTTATTTCTTTTTATATATCTTAACACTGATTAACTGTTAAACATATGATTCTACAAAGTCAAGAAGCATTACCAAATTCTGCAATTCACATGAAACTGAATAAAACCTGTTACAAACTAATGGCTTAAAAACGAAATGTAAAAATTTAGAACTACTGAGTATCGCAGTTGTCTCGCTTTCAATTGACAAAATTCAGTGATTTCATGGTTACTTAATATCTACATTCATATAATACAGAAACATCAGTTTTTATGTTGGTAAGAGATTGTATAAAACCTAGAATTATATAAGACAAAAAAAATTAACGAAAATTAAAAATTTAGAATTGTGAACTATCTTAGTCTAGACGACAGAAGCCTTACAGTTTTTTAATTGGAGATAAAAAATCACTTTTCTAATAACTTCAGGAAGTAAAAATAAGAAGTTTAAAAGCTATTAATTATAAATCTGCGGGAAAAAAATAGACTTCAAAGAACTTTCTGGAAAGAAATGGTAAAACGGAGCAGAAATGGTAATAAGTTAAAGTGGATAAGAAAAGAAAATAAATTGGGTTTTTTACTAATTGATAAGAAAGTAGAAAGTAAAGAAAGAGAAAAAAAAATGAAAGGAAAAAAAAAAGAAAAGGAAGTAAACAGAAGAGAAAGAGGAAAACAAAAGGAGGAACGAAAAACTTAATTAATTTTACTGGTGGCAGAAATAACTCTTTGCATTATCTAACGATAGTCTTAGAATTGTGTGGATCATTGAAAGAACGGCTTTGTTGTAGGCGTTAGATCATCGCAACAATGAATAGAAGTATTTAAAATTCATTGTTGTAGTGAAAGAATACAGATATAAATGTTATTGATAGCCATATTATTAGCCGACGGACCACTGACATCTGTAAACATTATGCAGTGATACGAAGCTGTATTTCGTTGAAGCTGTATTTCGTGGAATTTAAATAATCTCAACCATTGTCGTTTATGAAAATTTGTATGCGTTTTTTATTCTTTTAATGCGCTAAGAAATTTACTTGAGGTCAGCGGAGTGCTGGCACTTTGATTTCTCAAGCTATCTTTTATTGTGAATTTATTGTTGCTCATTTCAGCTTTGGAAGCTGCATATTGATTCATTCCCACGATTGTTCTTATTATCTTCCATACTGAGATCTCATTGTTTACTGGTGACTATACCTAGCTGATGATCGCCGAAAAGATGGACCAGGATGCCACTTACTAAACACTTGGTTCCACCCATTGATGCTTAATAGTATTTTAACTTCTAAATCATGGATTCGTAATATCCCTCACCAATTGAGAAGTATGCTATTGGAGCCCTGAATAATCTAAAAAAAAATCTTGTCAGATTATTAACTGTCAAATTGGGAAAATCGATTTATTGCGTCAGATGACACGTCATTGTCAGCAATGATAGCTATGTATTGATTGCTCAAAAATACCAATGACAAATCACAAACACGGAAGCGAGCTGCCTGAGGATTTTTTGCCACTATCAAATAAATATAAGTTTGATCTTCTTTCAGCTATTCTGTTCCTAGTTCATAGGTAAAATCGTACTACTATAAATCAGACTGACAAAGAAAATCTTATTGCGGAGCTATGCAGACATTTTGGACGATCAATTAGAAATTTCGTAAAAAAAAATCGTAAAAAAGGTTTAGAACCGCTGTCCTAAATTAAGAGTTAAAGACTTTTCCATAAATAAATAAACCTAATCAAAATGAATTTACTTTGAAATATTTAGTATAAAACGAATTGCTTGAAAACGAACCGCAGGTCGGTTAGAAAGCTTAGCTTGCTTGCATGTATTTTTTAAAGTTTTTAATATATCATGAATTTTAATCTAGTGTGTTGGCCTTACTATTTTATCATTACAGTTTCACACACGTTAATTTTATTTTGGATATTCAGTATAAAGTATTGTATTTTCATTTCCAGTAAATGACCACCACAACAGAAAGTCTTCACGTTAAATTCACCTACATCGTATTCTAAGTAAATTACAAGCGTGCTCCAAAAATATTAAACAATGCTTCTAAATTTCCAATCATGATGTTGGATGTCGTCGTTCAGGGATTCCCTATAATATAATTTCGCAAAATCAATTACGTTGATGTAAATTCTGATGAACCGTTTTCATAATAAGTTTCTTTTATCTTTTTGTATTCCCTGCCCGACAGCATTTTGAATCCAAATGAGATCTGATTGAATTGAAGACCACACAAATCAATATTGATTCTTTCCTATACTGTCTTCGCAGGTAGCTAAGGTAAAAGAAATCGATGGGAAAAATTTGAATTTTCTTCGTTTACACAGGATACGTTTTCACAGGAAGCTGAAAACAGAAGATAACCACACACAACGGAATTTCCAATAAGAAGGGTAGAAGGAAAACCTAATTTCAGTTGTACAATATAGAAATCGAACTAAGATTTCCTGATTTATGTTGTTTTTAAATAATTGTAGTTTTTTAATGCTTAACTGAATTCAATGATTAGACAGAAATAATTAACAATTTGAGTAATGGTATATTGAACGGATTTACCAAGATGGAGAGGATTCCAAAATGATAGAGATGCCACAATTACAGTTAACAAGGACTATAAATTCTGTTCACGATCGCGCAACTCTTAAAACAAGAATTCAGGTTGAATATAAGGCTGTGGTTGATTGGGTTGGCCAAAAAAGCTCGTTCGGTTTTTAGTTAAAAATAAATGACACATTTTCATTGTCATCAATAATTTTATTGAACAATGTGTTCAACGATTTGTTCCACTACCTTCTGCCATCTCACCTCGGTTCGCATGTGGGATTCGTGATGGTGGACGATATGCGCTGGGCAGGTTTTCTCGGCGTTCTCCCGTTTCCCCTGCACTTCTCCCACTATACTTTCTCAGTCTTTCTCTTCATCTGTCCTTATTTCAGTGGGAAAGTACAATAGACCTCCGGTCGTAGTGCTTGGCTTCTCTGCCACCCACATTCACTACATAACATAACCTTCTGCCATCTTTCAGGCAAATTCATAATTCCATCTTTTTCAAAACTTTTCATCTTTTTGAGCAAAAAAACGTTCCTTTCGTATTTTCTAAGCAATTTAATTTTTTCCTTTAAGAGAATTTTGTAAAGACCGAAATAAATGGAAATTCGAAGGTGCAATGTCGGATGAATCAGAACTTCACAGCCAAGCACTAAAATTTTTTGCTTGGTCATTAAAGAAAAATGTGGTGCTTGTTGTTTTTCCTCTTCGATATTAAATTGGCAACACAAAATTCACCAATTTTTGATAAGTTTTTGTTTTAAATGCACGCTGATATGACAACCGTCACAATATAACGTAACAAAACAGTTAACGGGAAGCCAACTAAATCGACACTTTTGGATAAACCCCTATTAAAAGGATAAAAAAAACTAAAAACATTTAATAAATTTAAAAAATCCCATCATGACGTTTCGAGACTATGGGCAGTTCTCTTTTTCAAATTAAAAAATAAAGTGAAAATTAAAAATTAAAAACAAATTAACCCCTACCCTAAAACGCGTCCTCCCTGTCAGGGATTCGTTGAAAAAGTAATGTAATGTAATGTACATTACTTTTTCAAATTTATTAAATGTTTTTAGTTTTTTTATCCATTTAATAGGGGTTTATCCAAAAGTGTCGATTTAGTTGGCTTCCCGTTAATATAGTATCCGACACGTTAAAATATCTCATCTTCGTAACAAAACAGTGTCGAATGTTAGGTTCACCAGTTTGACACCTAAGCACTATTAGAGCTAACTTTCATAAAAAAAAAAAAAAACAAGATAGGGAAAGCGATTAGTAAACCAATCACGATGCTTTACAAAGTCTTCTGATAAGAAAATATAATTGATATTGCTTTAATTTCCTTATTATTATAAATGGGATTGTTGCGAATGCAAAAGGCGCAATTGTTGCGTTTATTGTGATTGTTGGGCTTAATGATAATTTAATGAAATTTTAATGATAATTTAATGAAATTTTAATGATTTCTTGTGTACGGGACAGACAAAAAGGGAATATTAGTCTGCTGATCTTATCAGAAGACTAAAAATAAAAGAAAAACTGAACGAACTTTCTGGCCAACCCAATGAGTAGGCGCACTAAGTAGACTAAAGCTTAGGGAAGATTAAAACATCTGTAATTTCTTAGAAAGCTTGAGATCTGGAGATCTGGATCGCCAATCTATTTTTGGATTATCTCGAGAAAGCGAAGCTGACAGTCACTGTCAGCCAAACTGTCAAGCATTAGGATCCAGAAAATGAAATTAAGAGTCAGCAACATCTTATTTAGAATTAGCTAAAAATTTCAACTTTCTACTGATGGCCATTAACAGTACCTCTTCAAGCACGTGAAGCGTGGATTCCCAATCATTTCATACCACCCTATACCAGCTCATCGGTTCTTTTCCTTAAGATGAAATGTAATTAGAGATTCATTGCTTTCTATAGAAAGAAAGTTACTTAAAGTTTAAGTTGAGTCTCATATTAGGTTTAGAAAACATAGGATAGTTTCCAAATAAAGAACTTACATGGAATTTTTAGCTTTTTTGTTTTTTTTTTGTTTTTTTGTTTTTATCTTGAAAACTTTCCTCGCTTTCTGAAGGGAGCTATTTAAGAAAAGATAGTGATGTTGTTCTTCTGATCTTGGTTCCATTTTCCGTTTTTTGTATTGTGTTATAACCTTGAAACTGTCTGAAGGGAATGACACCTTACAATTTATATCTGGACTGTTCTGTATAATAAATCAGAAAAAGCGATTGAATTTATTTGAAAGCAATGAGTATTATCTGAATCGTAATGTCGTTTTAAATTAAAAACAACTTTTCGGTTTCTTAGCCGAAAGGAATATGGTACATACAAAAATTAAACTAAAAAAAAAAAAAAAAAACATTAAAAATAAAGTATAGAAAATTCATATGTTAGCCTCCGTTAGCCTCTATGAATTTTTTCATGCGCAATTAAATGTTTTACTAGGTGACATCTCAGGATAGCTATTTCACTCATTAGCGCTCATCACCTAAGAATAGTCACCAGCAAAACAACAAGGTCTCAATATGGAGATGAATAGAATCTTATTCGAAAGAAATGTAGTACCTCTAAAAATTAAACTAAAACAATAAATACGCATCAAAAATAAAATGTAGAAAATTTATGTGCTAGACTCCGCTAGGCTCAATTTGGAATATATATAACTTTTCGATTTCAAAATTGGGCTGTAGTGTACTTAAGTTAAAAAATTTCTAGTTAGCTCATTAGTAAATTTAACTTAGTTATTGATTTCTATACATTTAGCCTTTGAAGCCTTAGTTTCAAAATCACTAGTACATGTAGCAGTTTACTATTGGATTAAAATTCACATGCATTTATAGTAGGTCAGAGAAAATTTAGTAGAGGATTTACCATTCTTCGAATTTCACGAGTTAAGAAGTATGAGAAAACTAATACTCTCCATGAAATATTGAAACATTTGGTCGGCAAATAGTAATTTCTTCTGCTTGAATCATAAAAATAAATCTGCTTTCAGGGCTTGGTATTGGTTCGGTTGTTTCGCGCTTGAGAGACTAATCTTGAGTCAATTCATATTCGCTCAGTTCACGATCAGAATAACTCTCATAGTAACTTCTCTTAATCTTTGTACAAATGATGTTGTTTGTCTGTCTGAACACTTTTACTTAAAAATCCAATAGAGTTATAGCTTTTGAGATTTGTATGATGTTTAAAGGAAGTAGATTTATTTTGTTTTTCAAATATTTCTATCACTGTAGAGGATAGCAGTGCTTCCTCAATGAAATGTTTTTTAGAAATTCAATAACTAAACAGTTAATAGTCAAAATAGCTTGAAAAAGTTTTATAGAATTCTATAGAATTTTATTAAAACGATATGTAGTAAGTTTATAATATTTCTATATACATAAGTATATCATTCATCGTAATCATGAACATTATATAGAGATTAGGTCTGCAACCTACTTGGTGTTGCTCAATACATATATTCTTGATCTTTTCATCTTCTAGGTCGACCTATATCTCTGCAACTAGAGGGTTGGTATCTGATTGGTAACTTAGGAAGACAGTTCCTGTCCATTCGGTACATTTCGCCAATTCTGTTGGTGTAATTCATAACTATAATATTCTTAATAATATATTTATATATAAACACTTCAGTCGATACTACAGTGTGGCCGGGAAGTTCCCACACCCCTTAATTGGTAGTCATATTTTAAGAAAATATTTACACATTCCGTGTCCAATGTGTCTATGTGTTCGCCATCATGATATATACAAACGTTCATACGCCGCCACGATTTACTTGACATTTTTTGTAGCATGTCCGTTGTGATGGTTCGAAATACGTCCTCAACTGCATTGCTCAATTCTTCATTTGTAGCATAACGACATTCAGACATATAGGCCTTGATGATTTCCCACAATGAGTTGTCAGGCGTCATAAGGTCAGGACTTTATGGTGGCCATTTCAATGGAGCTGGCGATGCTGGAGTACCGCGACCAATCCAGAGTCCTGGAAAATGTTCATGAAGAAACCCGCGCACAGTACGAGCGAAGTGAGCAGGTGCCCGTCCTGCTGTAGCCATACGCATTCCATGATACCTTCGTCTTCAAGCTGTGGGATTAATCATGTTTGTAACATATGTTAATGGCGAAGCTTATTCAAATTACCATCAACTATTATTACAACATAATAGGGTTACGGGAACTTTTCGGCCACACTTTCTCTTCTTCTCTCGAATTAAGAATATTACAGAGGTTATGAAGGTGTAGATTATTTACGAATTCGAGAGACGCAGAGGAAAAGTTTTTTTCTGTCATCACTAACCTGAAGTAGTTTTCTGTATAAGGAAAACAAATATCGTATAAAAGAAGGTATTAAATGACTTCTGTTGGTATACTTGAATATCTTACGCAATATTAGTTACATACAATTTTTTTTTTGTTACGTCGATGTTACTTTGACGGTGCAATCTTGTAATGCCTAAAAAGAGATCCTAAAAATTTCATTTGAGAAATGTAGTCCTAAGGTGACTGTGGGCGAAGTTACTGTATATGAGATACTGGAATATTGTCCACATCCTTGCAAGAAAGATAGACGAGGCCTTATGCGTCCTATTGTTCAGGAATTGTTTTCAGATATGAGGGATTAGTTTGGGAGGGCGTATAAATAGATAGTTAAAAGGCGGAAGGGAGAGAGATAGGTCTGATTTGGAGAGGGGAAATGTTGATTTTGGAGAGAAGATGGAAGTTGCCGGGAAGGTTAGGTTGGGAGGGAAAATTAGCGGACCGAAGAGAGATCGTCGTTTTCTAACACGGGATGTTGGGGAAAGAGAAGCCATTTCCAAATTTGGTGGAGGCCTAGGTCATCATTTAGATTTACTGAGGTGGTCTCCCGCTTTGAGAATAGGCACACATTCTTCGATGTTCCTGGAAATGTAGGTGGAGGGTTCAGATCGTATGATGGCTCTATCCCAATTGAAGGAGTGACCGGCGATCCTGGCTTGGATGATGACAGCGGTAGTTTGAGAAGTTTCAAGTTACTGAGAATCTTTCTTATTCAGAATCCAAAATTCACTTCCGTAAGACAGGGATGATGAAGTATAATGTATAAACTTTATTATACATTGTTGTATAATTATTGTAAGACTAGCTAGGTACCGTCACTTCGCTCCGGAACCTATTCATATATAGCAATAAAAATAAAAAACTTTATTTACTTAGCAAATTAATATTGAGATCGGAGAATATACGACTTCCCAGCGCGTTGTAGCCTTCTCCGCTTAACTCATATGTATTGTGGGATGGCACCATATACCTGGGTTTGCGCCACACACACTTTTATATGAATATTGTAATCGCAGAAACATTTGTGAATGAGTGATATATCGTTCGATAGAACTTTCAAATACCAACGTTTTCTTAATGTAATGATCTCTTCCAACTTTTACATTTTTCGTTTAAATTGAGGAAAAGTCAACATTTGACCCTTTAAAAGGCGACATCTTGGAAACCAAAAACTTTTTTCGAAAGATTTTTGTAGCAATTTGTTTGTCTTAAAAAGATCTACATTTTATCCATTTGCATGATCAATCTATCTCTTATAGTTTGGTCACAAAATTGGAAAAACTTAAAGTTTCATGACAGAATGACAGAATAACGTTTTTATAATATATAATAATAAATTTGAAATTCAAAGTATGAAGCTAAACTAAATCCTTAAATGACCATCCTGCACTGTACCGATTATGAAGTCATTTAGCCCAGAACCCAGTGGAAGAAAGACATAACTATCGTAGTGAATTTTTCACGTTTAAATAAGTTTTCTCATTAAAAGTAGGACATTGATCCAAATTGATATCATTTCAACACAACCCTTTAATTAAAAAAAAAAAAACCCAACTAAAGAATTTGCTACTGAAGAAGTCTATTGGTACAGGAGCACTTTGCCTTTAACATGTTAAAAATCATCCACTTATTTTTAACATGAATCTGTTTCAATAGAAAGAAGCAAAAATTACTGAAAAGTTAAAATCTTTAAAAAGTTTAACTATTATTAAAATAGAGATGGAATGTTCTAATATATTAGAATTATTAAATAATAATGTTTTTAGATTAATTAATATTATATTAATAACTAACATTATACAATAGTTGCTGTGAGAGGAGATCAATTAATCAGTTTCATGAAGAAATCACTTCTGAAATCTTTTTATCTTCTTGTGAAGATTGATTTTTTCCTGACTTTGTCATCTTTTGTTTTCTTTCTTAAAAAAGACAGACACAGCTGCGATTATTGGATTTCTTCTTAAAGCAAACTTATTTTTGTGTTCATTAATAACTGAAATTAATCTTCGGTCTTGCTACGGTAGGGACGTGTGACATAATGTCTTCTTTTCTTTTAGTTTTTATTTGGTTTATCTGGAATGTTAAATTAAATTAATCTTAAAAAGCCGAATGAGAAACTTCAGTGCTACAAAAATTACCTGAATTCTGTAGAGATCCTTGTTTGAGTGATTTTCGCACTCCGGGGTGAGATTTGCTCTTTATTTCGGTTCAGTGCCTCGGGCCTTCTTCAGGAGATATATTAATTACATTTAGGTTCGAGCAAATCTAACAACTACCGTTATTAGTTAATCTAACAACTACCGTTGTTAGTTTCTCGGATATTAGAAATCCCTCAAACAAGGATCTATACAGTATCAAGTCCCACACCTCCTTCAGAACCAAACTATTATCTGAGTTTTAATTTCACTAGCTATATTACGGTCCTTTTATGCATTTTCTTTTTCTTCACGTGCATTTTCTTTTCTTTTCATCATCTGATAATTGGTAAATTACGCGTGTTATGTTTTAAATCAATTGAGTATCAAAGATCATCCTAAAAGATCATCCCACTTATTCACTTCTATTGTTGTAGAGTGGGAATGCACACTTGTTAAAGTGATTCCTCTCTATAGATTTACATTCTCTTCTTCCAAAATCAAAGAGAACATTAAAAAAAAATCAAATGAGACCTTCCTTGATCTTAAAAGAACAGACCTGTTTATTTCGACTTAAATTGCACAGAAAACATTTATTCTTCATCATTCTTAGCGATCCTACAAGATTCCAGCGTCTGTCTATATGTGTACAACACCCTGCACAGCCAAAATCGGCCTGGAGGATAAGGAAAAAAATTCGACTTCCGGTCCAGATCACTTACTGTTTGGAGGTCATTGATCTGGTCAAACAATTAATGGTAATTGAACAAAATAGAAGACTATTACACTGAATCAACTATGCTGAGAATGAATGTGATATCTTCGACTCAGTGTAACTACTTCCGGTTCAAGTTAATAATAGAGTCTAGACAAAATGAGAGTTTAGACATATCTAAATGCGGGCATCACTTGAAATTGTACTTGATGAATTGTACTTGATGAATACATTGAGAAATGCATTACAACAGCTTGAATAAATGAGGCTTATACCCGAATCAATAGCAATGTCACTTTCAACAGTATAAGCGTTTGAAAGATTGCAAATTGTAATGTGTCGCTTTATTTTGTGTTTACTACAAAACTGTGATTTACTACTTACTTTTATTTAAAATGAACATTAAAATGTAATATAAATCAACCTTTTTTTCTTATCACGACGATAAAAACTGCAAGTCATGTAATTGAAGTCTTGGGTTAGGGTCGCGACAGGCAGAGCTTAGGTTTTCAGTATTGGGCCTAAATGATATTCAGACCAAAGAATAGTCTCCTAATACGTTTTTATTAAATATCTAAATCAAAAGCTTATAAATATTGAAATTGAGAAATTTGTGGTGCTTTATTCTAAACAATAATTCTTTTAAATTTCTCTTTAGTGTTTTAAGTAAAAACAAAGTAATTTATAGGTCTAGTTGTAAATACAATTATACTATGTAGTAAAATAATAAAATTAATTAAAGGCTGAATTATATATATTTCCTAAACTTTAATAAAAAATTCTCTAAAATTTTTTAATTTAATTAGAAATTGGATTTATATTGTTTTTGTAGTGGAATAAAAAAAATAAAAAAAGACTGCTTGAAGAGTTGTTGTGAGACAGCATTTGTGCACATCAGGGGTCTACCTAATAAAATGGCCGGACAGTGTATATAAATTCTGCTTTGTAAGAAAACAGCTTAGGAATAATCTAGGTTACAAAAGCTTTCTTGACAAAGTATGATAAATGCTGCATTGGACTGCTGCAATAGACCACTGTAAAATCCATTGGTGTAAGTACAAATTATCAAGGAATATCATCAGCGTTGCAGTATCATTTCCTATCTGTGTTTTAGAAAGAGTTGCGTTAATTTCATGTGAATGACTACTAAATCAGATATCACTTACACCGTGTGGGAGGCTGTTCTGCAGATGGAAAAATCTCCTTGTTGATGGAAGAACCAACTTCTCATTTCCAGCTGAGTAATGTATCTTAACTTAAATTAAGATATATATTCTTTACAATTCTAAAGTTTTATATGCATATATCTATATTTATTTACTATATACCTAGCAATATAGTACATAAAGATATAAAAACATTTACATATTTCGTGTTTTTATGTATTTCATAGTAGTTTCTAATGAGCATTATAATTACATTGAGTAAAGAATTATCAAATATTAGTTTATCATTTTATTAAAACAATTTAGAAACAGTTGTTTCTTCTTGCAGCTAAAAGAAGCACAGATCTGGAAAAGTAAAATATTTCACGGAAAAATATTTGCTACTGTTTTTCTTGAACAGTATAACATTGGAATCGATATAATAAAGGTACTGACTTTCTCTCTCTTATTGATGAGCATGCGTATTATTACTAGTCAGATTGAATATTTTTTTATCATCGTTTGTCGATCTGTTTTTAAGTTCATCACGCTAAAACGGCGGGATGTATTCCTCAAAATTTGATGCAATGCTAATTAATGTTTTAATTTAAAATGTGAATACGATTGTTTTGGTCTCTATCTCCTCCAAATCCCTCAAAATTGATCCTCCTCAATTGCTACATGCTCAGTTCCACTACGCAGTGAATATCTATTGATAGTAATGGTTCACGTTGAGAAATAGTTGATTTTTAAATTGGCTCTGATCATGCGAATTATGCAAAATTTCAGTATTGCATTCTGATTTATCTGTTTGGCGTATCACACTAAAACGACTTCCTTATTAGTTTTTCTTATTTATGGATCAATTTATAATTTGGTGACAATTATTTTAGTCTTCAGTCTTCTTTATACCTCAGAAAAAACAAAAAACAAAAACAAGAAAACAAAAACAAATTGTAGCTACTTGTTGTTGACACAAGTGGAATAAAATAGGTGTACTGTAAATCTTCCAAAATGGTGAGAAGGCAGTTACTCTTGATCTATACGACACAATAATTTAGTAAAAAGACTGAAACAACACCAGATAAATTACAAAAATAAAGACGAATTTAAATCGATGTTATATCAACATGACAAATTAACTACCCACGTCCCTAATTTCGATCAAATTCAAGTAGTATATCAGATAACAACTGTATTCTCCCTAATCTTACTTGAATCATGGCACATCTGTAATTTACCAACAATTAACAGCGAATTGTCTAATAACATCATCAGAAATTATTTAAATCACTTTCCCCAGTTGGCATTACAGTCGAAAAAAGTCTATAGGAAGACTAAAACGTTTTGTGTTTTATATATTTTTTACTTTGAAACAAAATACCTAAGTAATTTTGGATTCATAAATTTGATTGGGATTTCCCTTATTAATGCGTGTGTACGGATACTTTGGGGCAGAAAATCTAGTAAAAAATTCCTTAAAAATATCATTAGTTAAATTCAAAACATTTAAGCATATATTCTAATTTTCATTACAATTTCTAACATTTATTTAGATAGATATGCTTCTTGAAGATTGAAAACTTATAATGAAAAGATAATGCAGCGTTTGAAGTGATTATGAACGACGCGACGTAACCGATGTTTGTTACTACCTTATTTCAGAGTCAATTACTTTCGGCAACTTGCCAATTACATTGGCAGCACATATTTTAAAGCATTATCTTGCTAACGCATTGCATCATTTCGATGCCTTTCATTGTTTGGTAAAAGTGAAGCCTGTCAAAAATCTAATTTATGAATTTACAAAATATTGTTGAACTTTTAAGTCTTCGGCCATGTTTTTTTCTAGCTCTTGAACGATTTCAGTTAAGCGAGGAAAACAACCTTGATATATTTTCACTTTTCTTTGAAAAGAAACAAAATTAAATTGCAGTTGCCTTTGGCGAATTTTAGATCTAACGCGGTAAGAAAAATCTCGTAAAATAATAATTCATTTCGTTCCTCAGAAAATCACATCAATATATTAAGCGAATTGAGTGCATCTTTTTTTTTTATTCGCCGTTTCTCTGAAGTTCTGCAGGGCTTCTTGAGGCTTCTTAATTATGAATAATTTAATTGCTTCAATAAAAAGCTTTGTTTTTCAATTTTGGAAAACTAATTGCAAATTACAGACAATGCTTATATAAGAACAACGAGAAGCAAAGAATTGGAATATTAAAGACAAATATTTACATTCCTTGAAATCAAATTTAAAAGCTTTAACATTAGCTTTCTTTTGAAACGCTTAAGCAAATTATGCTAAATACATACAGAGGCACACATACACCTACTTTCATATACAGAGGGTATTGAGCATTTTAATAGACAATAAGCCTAATGACCAGAAAAGAGTCATCAGTACTAATGTTTTCAATTAATTTTGATGTCTGTCCTACACTTTCTATCATTAGTGGAAATCATGAATTGTCTTTAGTGGCTGAAAACTATAATTAAAATAATTTGTACAACATTTGTAACGTGTGTAAAAACTTTCATTAAAAGATAAAATTAAAAAAATTAGTACAAAGTAAAACTATTATCGATTTCACGGGCAATACGCTTTTTGATCTGAAGGAGCTGCGCATTGCCAGTGGAATCGATAATATTTTTAACTTTGTCCTAAATTTTTTAATTATGTGTGTAGCTATATTTTATCTTATAATAAAATAATTTTTATTCTACACCACAATCTTCTGTAAAAATTAAACCTTCATTGTCCGTTTAAATTTCATCTGTCTTTGAGAAAGACTTCTTCAGGACATTAATGGAGAAGAAATTTCTTCTCCTTCATGAATGTCCTGAAGAAGTCTTTCACAAAGAACGATGAAATATAAACGGAAAATAAAGGAGTGTTTAATTTTTACAGAAGATTGTGGGTATTTGATATTTCAGTTGGTATAACGAAGATAATTTGTATTCTGTTTGTATGTTTTCTGAATTACTGTATATCTTAATGTAAGTGAATCTTATAAATGCTTATAAATTAATCAATGAAATTAGAATCAAACATATTTGTATATGAACATAGGGATTTAAATGTAGTTTTAGAGTGCAATATTTGGAAACCTTTGTTAATCTTGCAAGAAAATGTATATTAAAAACAAACAAAATCTCGGAATTTTTTTTTCTCTGTACATTTCGCCTAGTTATTACCGTTGTTATTTAAAGGACGATTGAACAAATTAATGGCTCTAAAAAGAGATACCTGAGGAAAAAGAAATATTTTTTTACCTATTTCTCTTCTTCTGTCTCGCTCGTTCTTCTGTCAACGATTTCCTAGGGGGAAGCAAAACAAACAAAGTTGTCTGTTCCGCGATGTAATTATTGAAATATTATTCGTTATTTTCAGCTTTAAAAATTTCCAAAGGAAATTCATTCAAAGGAAAGATTATGCCTTATCAACGAATATTTTCATCGAATTTCAGAAAGATCTGTCCACAGCTTCATAAGTTCCTAAATGGATACAGATATACACCATTAGAGACAATCTTTTGCGGTTATCATTTCACATGGAATGTATTCTAAGTCATTATCTAGTAGTGAAATGCCGACATTGTATTATCAGATCAACTTCATTTATATGGTGTTTATAAGACCATTCACTGAATGTCAGCCTGTGATAGAAAGAAATATAAAAAATATTTTTTTAAAAAAAATTGCTTTATTTAAAAGTCATAGCATCAAATCACATTTATGAATATTGGAACATTTAGTTAAAAAATGGTGAAATACTGAATTCTGATTTTTACAACTGTCCCAGGAGGCCAATCACTATTTCAGATCTACAATTAAAATGTTATTTCAGATATGTAAAAGTATGTAAAAGTAAAATTACTTTCCCTATTAATTCTGTAGGATTTAGCTTTTGTAACTGAAAGTAGACCCAGTGATACAGCGCTGTGCTGAGGGCTGGAGAACCCCGATTCAACTCCCTGCAGATACGTGGAATTTCTTTCTGAGTGTTTCGTCTCTAGAGGGTCCTAGAGTCCACCCATCCCTCTGTAAACAGAGACGGATTTTTTTTTTCCCGGAGGCAGGAAAATAACGGAACCACCAGTCAATGCCAACTTCATTCCAACATAACCTATAAAAGGCTTATAACTTCGGGGTTTGTTTCACTGCATCACTTCCATGTTCTACTGTCAAGCTCTCTTTGGCGGTTATTTGATACTCTTTCAGACACAAGAAAACAAGTAGAATTCTACTGTATTATAAGGCTCATTATAAAGAACTACTAGGGGCTGAAGGTTGTCCGTTTTAATGAAAGTCCGGTTTATAACAAATAATTCTTATAGGGGTGTAATGCTGCAGAATGTACATCAATGAAAGTACAATAGTTAGCTATAAAAAGTGCTTATTATATTTCAAATAAAAAACAGCCTTCAACATAATAGGTTCAATTGAAAAAGATGTGTACGCATATACTGCATTAATCTTTAGAACAAGAAGGTCCTGGTTCATGTTGATTGCTTAGATTCATTGGTTTGAACAAATAATTTATTTTCTGCTGGGTTTGTTTGATCGACGTTTAATCGCTTGCTTGGAAATGTAAAACTCGTCGGATAAAAATTAGCATCCTTTATTATTATTACAATTTTTTTTTAAACTATCCGTTATAAGCGATGTCCGTTATAATAGTATCCGTTATAATGAGATTCTACTGTAGACTGCTACGTATTATAGCGTATAATAACTTAAATTTCGCTATATACGAAACAAATTTTTTTTTTTATATATTATTGTCATTTTACTCAAGAAAAAAAAAGACGTTTTATTTCAAGAGAAATAAAATTTAAAAAAACAAACAACATAAATGGCTTTTTATCTTTCAGAAATTACAGTAAATGCATTTACAAGGAATAATAGTAAAAATATCTGGTGTTTTTTTTTTGTTTTCAGTTGAAATTGAGATGTGTCTAATAGATGGATGTTTGCAGGTAAATTTGATTTTTAGGAATGCAAGGGATGAAAATTTTTTGAAAGATTTTTTTTTCTATCTTATCCTGCAGTTATTCAAAAGTTGAAACGATGTGTTCCACCTGGTTACCATACTCATCTAGAGGATACGTGAAAAAAAAAATCTGCTAATGCATTGTGGGAGGGTTACTTGTTTTTCATTATTTTAATTAATTTCTTTGAACACGGGAAACTGTTTTTTTCGAAAGATAAAAGGTAAGAGATAAACTGTTGAAACAAGAGAAATCTTATTTTATTTTTACATATTATTTTTTTAATTTTATTTTAAAGCAATTTATTGCTTACACGTTTTATTCCTGCGTTACGTCTTCTCCGTTTCTAACTCCCTACCTTTCCAATTATGCATCAACGACCTTCGGGTATATAGTTAAAGATATATTTAATGGTATACGAATAAAAAATGTTGAATAATTTTACATCTTTCAATTTATACTAATTTCATCCCTCAGGAAGATAAATATCTATTTTAAACAACTGATCCTAGATAAACACAAAGATATGTTTTAAACGAAATTATTTTTCAAAGTTTTTTTTCCAAAGAAACTCATACTTGCTAAACAATCAATTTCTTCTTTATCTTCTCTGCCATTCGTTTATCCATGCGTTCGCTCTTTATACAGAGCGAATTACAAAAGTAACAATGAAAGAAAATTTAGGGAGGTTCCCGTGTGTGTATATATATTTGTGTAATATCTCCACAGCCCAAACTGAGTCGGAGTTCCATGAGTCAAAACTCGAAGGCTCTCCATGGATTGGAAGTTTCGGGAAAAATATTTCCTTCCAGACTACTTTCGGCTTTAGGTGTTCATTCACCAGGTCAGGAAAATTATGGTAGCTTGACAAAATTGGGATCTATCATAGCTGAATGGACGATACTGAGAACGAATGTGATATAATGCTGACCGTTTACGGTTTTAGCTACGAGCTGATTCAAATTCGACTGAATGATGCAAAATGGGCTCTACAATTAGTATATGAATTCAATGAAGACATCCTTTGAAATTTCAACTCCTTGAATAAAATGAGTTTTGTTCGCATATCAATTGAAGTGTCAATTTTTACATGGCAAGTGTTTGATAAATTGACCATTGTACTTGGATTTGTGTTTTAAGTAAAAAACTGTAAATTAAATTGTTTATTTCGGTAATTTAATCCAGATTTGATGTAATGATAGTAATCGCCCTTAATATGCAAGGTAAGTAAAAGGATTACTAAAAAAACTTTTAGAAGGCAATTTTTAGTCGACATGTCCAGCTACATATTCAGGTAATCTGCAAATTCCAGAAGCTACAAATCTTGTAGTTAATATTAAAATATAGATCATGACAAAAAATATCCATAGAATTTTTGTTACACTGTAGGTAGAGAATAAGGGACCCAAAATACGCTGCAGTTAAAACCGATAACTCAAGAAATAGTTATCTTTGAAATTGTAATGGCAGATAAATGTTACCGAATTTACTTCCCTGTTGCTTTAGATAGAAATTGGACCCACAGAGATCCAAAACTGTTCCCTTTCCTTTAATACTAAAATGACGTGTTCATTTCACTTTGAAACACTTTGACATTTCATTTCACTTTGTTACTTTCCACGACGACGTTCGATGAGGTCGTCACATGGTGCGCATGAGCAACAAATGCTAGTGACATTCAGTATCGTTTGTTTTGGAGCATACCAAACATGTATTGGGTTCGCCAAAAACTTCGTTCGGTTTTTAAGTAAAAATAAAAGACACATTTTTTATTTTCACCAATACTTTTATTGAATAATGTCTTCAACGGTTTGTTCCAATAACTTACCATCTTTCAGACAATTCCTTCTTCCATAACTTTTTATCTTTTTGAGCAAAAAAATGTTCCAGGTGCCTATAGAATCTTCCAGGCAATTGAATTTTTTCCGTTAAGAGAATTTTCGGTAAAGACCGAAATAAATGGAATACCGATGGTGCAATATCTGGTGAAATGTGGCGGATGAATTAGAACTTCCGAGCCAAGCTGTAACAGTTTTTGCCTGGTCATCAAAGAAACATGCGGTCTTGTGTCCTTATTGTCTTCCATCTTCGATATTAAATTGATAACACAAAATTCACCAATTTTGATAAGCTTTTGTTTTAAATGCACGCTGATATGACAGCTGTCACAATACAATCTAACCAAATGGTGTCGAATGACGTTCAAGACACTTAAGCGCTACTAGAGACAACGTAAGTAAAAGGACCAAATGAACTTTTTTGGCCAACCCAATAATGATAATGTTAAATTAAAACTTAATAAAAAAGTCGTCAAAGGTAATGAACAAAAGCTTCATTTCAATGAAGTGCTCATATAATTATCTAAATTCAACATTTTTTATTTATTTAGCATCATCTACATCAAAATAGAACTTTTAAATATTCAGTTACTTTCTGTAGATAATAATTTATCCTTAAATAAATCAGTTTGAGAGTTTTACAGTACACGGTCACTGGATATATAATTTTCAATATAAATATTTATATAATATAAATTATTTATTAAGAAATTTAGATTTAGTGAAATTAAGATTGATATTCAATATCAAGTTAGGGTAAATTGAAACTTAAAATTTTTTTAACAATCTATTTTTGAAAACGTCAATACAAAGAACAAATCACTGCCTGAAAATGCCCAAACAAAGATCAGATCACTATTTCTGATTTATAGATTTCTAGGGGATTTGTAGTAAAGAAACCACTAGGGATTTATTTAAGGTGGGTGGATTTTAAAAAAAAACTTGGCGACTTTAGCCCTAAATTGTGATATTTACCAACTGGTGATATTTATGTGAATTTATTGACATCTTTATTGTCATGTAATAGTTCAGTTGAAATATTTATTGACATTTGAATTATCCAAACGTCACGAGGAAGGCAATTGTACCTCGTGATTCAGTTCCTGTCCGTCGCGTGGGCGTTTCCTGGAAGCCAAGGTAGATGGCTCTAGGAAATGGGAAGGCCACCTTGCTGCCTCTGACAGCTGAGTGCAGAGACGAGAATGTGTTTGAACGAAGGGAAATGCATTTATGTCCGCCAGGGGGCGAAGCAAGTACATCTTCATTTTCCAACTCACTTCGCCAACTTGCTTTCAGCCTGAGATTTTTCAACTGGAAGGCGTTCAGAAATTCAGAATTGCTTTCTTTATAAAGTAACACTTTTCAAGATTCAATAGAAAAGGAGATAAAAGAAAACTGTAGCAATATACGGAAAACTTAACACAAGTTTAAGAAAGTTAATACTTTTATAGTAAAACATATACCATTCACAAAATATAATAAAAAATATTGAATTGGCGATGACTGTTCAATCGTAGATCGAAATTAGGTCGAAATCTTTTATTCTTTTTAATGTATTTTAACCTTTTATTTCTGCTTTTTTAACTTTGTAATTGCAGATTTTTTAAAAATATGGGATGAATATTTTTTAACTATTAAACTGTATAATAACAAATTCTATTACATTGTATTAATTATATTTGAAATTTTTGTTGCAAATTAGCATGGAACTGTTTTGCTTAAATAGTGTTGTAATTTTATTTTATAACTTAAATTGTAGTTAACATTATAGAAATAGGTATAATCGTCTAATATATTACGTATTTCCCTATTGTAGAATAGGGAGGCGGCATACGGGGCTGTAGCCCCCTACGGCATAGTAAAAGGGTGGCTGAAAATATTTTTGAAGAAC
The DNA here is from genome assembly GCA_023159025.1 of Thereuonema tuberculata. Lineage (NCBI taxonomy): Eukaryota > Metazoa > Arthropoda > Chilopoda > Scutigeromorpha > Scutigeridae > Thereuonema > Thereuonema tuberculata. Next base: position 48,828,194 of record JAFIDM010008419.1, on the reverse strand, counting down.
TCTTTAAAAGCTTTGTAAACCTGTTGTGTTACTTTCTTTTTTTTTGGTTGGGTGGTATGATTTGTTTTTGTTTAGTTGGTTAAATTGAGCTTGAAACTGGGACCTTTAACATTCAGTGTTACTTGCTGTTTAGAGATGATCGACATTTATAAATCCCTTTTTTTGATACTGGATACTTATCTATGCCCGACTTACGAACGACTTCCATTTCTACAGCTTAGTCGAAAGTTGAATATATATAGAGGAGAAGGTCCAAACTGGGTTACCGATTTTGCTTTATGAATTTCACCAAGATAAAAATTAAGATTATTAAATTGTACCAGTTTACTTAATTTCAAAAATATTTTTACTTTACGATAAAAGATTGAAATGAATATAAAAAAAACCCAAAGAAAATTGCTTCATTTCTTTTTTTAAAAAGTTACAGAAACCTGGTTTTTGAAATTGTGGTCCAAATGTGGATTACCAACAAAAATTACTGCAATACTCGAATTCTTTTTTTAATAAAATGTGAAAAAAAGCTGAAACAATTATAATTAATGTTAATTGTTTATTTCCAAAGTCACAAACATAAACGTCCTTTTCATCATCTGCACAATCACTGTGGGGCTAAATAAAACACTGAATACATCATCCAAAGTTCCCTCCCTTTGCAGAATTTCTAGGTCGCTATCAACTTCAGCTAGATTGAGTTTTTAAACTTTCTTAATGTTTTGGAGTATTTCTGGGCCTTCTGAAAAGAAGAGATCATACATCATTTTTTTTTGCTCTAAATAAATAAGAAGGTCTAAATGCGGGCACCCATATTTAGACCTTCTTTATTAGCTTATATTTAGACCAGGTTGTATTTAGATATAACCTTACATTTAACCAGGTAAGAAACATTTCCGTTGGTTCTACGCAATAAATAAATTGTGCTACAACAAGTTTACAATGTAAGTAATGTCATTCATTTTACAAATCAGCGTTTGATTCAGTAGAATTTAATTCAGAAAATAACAAAATGTAACTGTGAAATGTTTTAGTGTCATGAAATAGATTGATTGACATTTATCACCACACTGTGTCTGAATGACTTGATTGTAGACGACCAACTTTTACACACATTTCTCTTTTTTACTCAGATATATTTTTATTTTATTTCCACCGCGCGGCAGTACCTCCCATACCCGAAATACTTCGACTAGCCCATATTTAGACCATATTTGGACCTTCTCTATAAATACATATATATATTCGACTTTCAACTAAGCTGTAGAAACGGAAGCCGTTAGTAAGTGGGGGATTAATCTTATAAAAAGAATTGATTGACTGTTAGAACCCACTCGCTTTGTTGTTTCATTGACTGACTGAGAGACCCGTGAGCTCGGCAGTTTGGATTTCTTGAATCCAATTTCCTAATGCCGGACTAACCACAGTTACGTAACATAGTTACGACCAATCATTAAAGTTTCAGCTTAATATAGTGGATAGTTTTATTTAATTTAATTAATATCTTATAACTTTGTTATGTAAAAAGTGAATTTGGTTACTACTTACTTCACTAAACGTTCCGTTCCTACTAAAATTAGACTAATTGGATAAATCTTCCGGTACAACTTAAGCCTTCTAGTTTTCGGATACCATGGTTACAGACTGGGTAATCTGCTAATTTGGATTTTTAATTTGCCTCTCAAATTTCTTTCAATGGTTGTTTTTTAGTGGGAAGATAAAAGATCCTTGATAAGATACACATTAAGAGAGGTTACTAGATTTATCTTGACCTCATAATATATCTTAGATTGACATAAAATAGATTTGGATCAGCGCTTTCCTTGTCAAAAAAAATAAATGAAAAGAACAACATTAAGGATCAAGTAAATATTTATTGTGGGTCTTTTCATTTGATTGCATTGGTGAGGTGAGCGCTATTTCAAGAGCAGTGTTTTCCTTCATTCTCTGATTGGTTTTTCTTTTAATAGCTTTGTAAACATATTGTAGATTAGTATTTTTATTTACCTTTTCAGTGTATTTCTGTACCTCTTCATGGTCTAAATTCGTCGTCTTTTTTATCGTCAGTTTTTTTTTTCAGAAATATATTTCGAAAAGCAACATTATTCTACGTATCTTTTTATAAAATCGTATTTACTTCAATAGAAACATCATAACTACGATATTTCGCAGCCTCCTTTGCTTCTTCAGGCTCCATTTTACAAAACTTTAAAATAAAACGATTATTACAAAGTTCCTTTTTAGCATCCTACTTATTATTTTCAACATGCCAACAATGATAGGATGAAAAACATCTTTGTAATAACCGTTTTATTTTAAAGTTTTGTAAAAGGGAGCCTGAAGAAGCACAGGCAACTACCTTTGCGAAATATCGTAGTTATGATGTTTTTATTGAAGTAATATGATTTTATAGAAATATATTTCCTTTAAAATTTGCAAAGTAAACACCGACACACAAAATTTACGAGGTTAAAAAGTTTTAACACATTAGAAATATACAGGCCTATAGAGAGCCGGTTTTCGAAAAACGGTTATAACGATACAATTTGGTTATAACGAAACCCATAAGAGTGAAATACTCATTGCAATTATTATTCATTGGATGTATGCTAATATACAATTCAGTGTTATTTTCTAACAACTTTTACAGAGAAGCAGACATATAGTAAACTCTGACTTATTCGGAGTAGTAGAGAAAAATAATTATCCAGATAAAAAACAAACAAACAACCCCAGAGAATCGCTCCAGATGATTATGTTTACATTTCGCGTTAACTTTCTCACCCACACGTGCAGTTTTACAGGTCGCCGGACAGATCTTAGCGTGTAGGGCGAGCCTTTAATTGAAATATTATGAAATAACATTTTAATTTTTTTTTTGTATGGGTAGTTTTTTGTTACCACCCCGGTTAATCCGCAACCCAATTGATGCAACTTCAGATAAGGAATTTACAGGTAGATTGCATACAAAAAAAAACACATTAAGACGGCTTCGATAAAATAAAAAAAAAAAAACTTAAACATTACAAGAGTCCTTTTAAGCCATCACACATATAAAAGATTAAAAATGAAGTTATTTACAATAAAATTCACTACCGGTTTCT
>JAFIDM010008419.1:48759336-48820099 GCA_023159025.1 Thereuonema tuberculata | reverse complement strand
ACTTTGTAGTCCTTGAATCTATCAGGTCTGTTTTTTTAATATGTGAAATATATATATATAAAACATGATAGATTCTTCTATATGTGGGTTATTTCATGAAGCAACGAACAAGGATGATAACCGTTTCTTCTGTGACATTTGGTTGTTGTTTCCTTTAGCCTAGTCTTATCTCATCCTTCTTCTTTTCTGTTCTTTCTTCATCTTTATGGAAGAGTTGACTTTGGAATTGACAAAACGCAGTCTTTCATGAAAGTCGATCACGAAGCCGACCTCTGTAGCTGCATCTAAGTACTTGATGCTGGACTGTCAGATTCTATACAAGAAACATTCCGTCAACATTCTGCGCATAAGACCGTTAACATAATGGAATACTCATTTTGTAGCTTTAACAGTATTGATAAAATAATGGTTAAACTGAAATAAAAGTGAAAATAAATTTCCTATATACCTTCAAGATCTCAAATACTTTTTTTCAGACTTTTTTTAAATATAGAAATGTTGAATTGAATTTAATTGTGGAAATGATAAAAAAGAAATTAACAAATATTATAAATTTTAAAAATATAACTAAAATTGTTAGATGTTGTAAAAATTCGTCTAAACAGTTTCAGGTTTCATTCCTTGAAATTCAATAAATTTTTACCTTAACAAATCATGGGAAACTTGCTACAGATTACAGTAGAAATTAAGGTAATATTGAAGAAATCAAGTAGACATCTTGAAACTTGGCGACTTATCAACGCTATATTTCGCAGTTTTATTTCTTTTAACTGCTTAATCAGGCCTTCTTATGTACATGGAAAAAACTCTTCGTAAAATATAATAAAGAATCTGGTAACAATACATACTGGAAAACTCTTGGGAATATATACAACTTACGTACTGATAACAACATTGTTTGTAATAATTGCAAAACTGTTTTTTACAATTGATTTGCTTATAAAACTTCCATATTATTGAAAATATTTTTTACAATAGATTTTGTTTACAAACGATTTGTTTATAAAACTTCCATATTATTGAAAATATTTTTTACAATAGATTTTGCTTACAAACGATTTGCTTATAAAACTTCCATATTATTGAAAATATTTTTTACAATAGATTTTGCTTACAAACGATTTGCTTATAAAACTTTTATATTATTGAAAATATTTTTTACAATAGCTTTTGCATACAAACGATTTGCTTATAAAACTTTCATATTATTGAAAATATTTTTTACAATAGATTTTGCTTACAAACAATTTGCTTATAAAACTTTCATATTATTGAAAATATTTTTACATTAGATTTCACTTACAAACTATTTCCATTATTGAAATTATTGAAATTTTTCCAAGTTTTTTATAATTGATTTTAAATTTATCTAATAGTGACTTTTGTTGTATTGGTTTTTCTCAAAGCGAAACAGAAAATATCATTTTCCAGATCTTTGCTGAATCATGAACTTCGATGTAATCTTGATTTCTGATTACTAAAGGTCTTTTCAAAATTCAATTGCTGAGTCTCTCTGTCATCTAATATCAATAGCCTGAAGATGGTAAAGAAAACTAAAAAAAAATATCAATTGTAGAAATATCGAAGAATTATTGTAGTTGTGGGCATTGAATAATTTATGTATTCTTCCTTTTACTGTATGTTGATCTTTCAACTGGACACTAACTTAAAGAAAACACAAAACATATAATTAGATTCTGTAGCACAGTAAAGCTGATTATAACTTACAATGCTAAATTATATATAATGCCATTTTGAAGATTGCAACATCTCATATTAATAACAGTGAATCTATTATTAAAATTAATATAAATGAAGCCTAATTTAATACCTTAGCAGACTAGAAATCCCTAAGTTCGTGTGTCTGCTGTAGTAAGCTAAAAAGTCTTAATTTGAACGTTACAAAAAATGTTTACAAATGTTGTCTTGCTGTAAATTTGCTATTCGTGAGTTATGTATGTTAATCTAGTTAATAACTATGAATAACTAAAGTCTACACTTGCAGTGATACATTTAAAAATACTTAACAATTTGCATACGTTCCGAAAGCCCTTCAAAAGTATTTGACAGTATAATTATAATGCTTAATAATATTAAGTTCACCTCAAAAATTGGTCTTCATTCTTTTGGTTAATCCAAAACCCTATAAATCATCGGTGGAGTAAGATCTGAAATATCGAACCTTTTTAAAAACAACCAAATATTATACCAACAAAATTTTATATTGTTAAAAGGAGCTTAATACGTTTTTTAATGTCATTTAACATTTTTAATGCTTCGTCAACAAAATACAGATTTAAATTCAATTTCACACACATTAATTTATGAACTTCAATGTGAACTTATAATAAATTGAGTGAGCAGTGAGCAATCGTTTTTAGCTCAGTCAGTCTATGGTATATAAGTGTCCTCTGCCAATTTTTGAACCACTGCATGAATCATCTTAAATATAAGCATATATGTTTAAGGACTACAGGCTATTTAAGTTTTATATTTGCAATCTTTCCGAAGTGGTCCTTGTCGAAAAATTAGTGGTAAAAATTCCTATAGAAAAGCCTTTGACTTAAACAATGAATTTCAATCACTCTTAAGCAATAGCTATTAATCCATTTTGCTAATTCATTTGTTCGTGGTTTGATAGGATTAAAATTAATCGGGTTTAGACAATTTAAATAAGTAATGTGGATTTAATTAATTTTTTCGGAAAATGGAAACTCTGGACTATTTGCACTCAGCAGATATTTAAGTAGGGTTTTCTTTTGTGTTGTTTTCAGAACTTTAAAAATAATAATAAAATAATTAAGCACATTAATGTTAAAATCAATTACATTTAAAAAAATCAACTTTAAGTTCGTTTTGGAACTTCTTTTGAATATCTTTGTTCCTCACTGGCTCTTACTTCACATTTATTACTTCACATTACTTCACTTTTATTGCTCTATTCACATCTACTCTTATCTTCCACTTTTTTCCCTATCAAGCTGAAGGAATTGATGCTCAAATATTGATTAGAATAGCCTTATCTTCTCGTAAGATGATTTTCCTGGTGATTTGCCATGAGGACTTTCCTTCTCCTTGATCTCCTTTGAGTTTCGTTAACTTGAACTGCATCACAATTGGCGAAAAACAAATTCAGTTTTTAGCACTTTTAGTAGGTAAATAATGGTTACTTTTATTTTAATCTTCAGATTGAAATAAATCTGAAGATTTATCAAAATGTAACTGGAAATGATTATCGAGTTACCTAAAGCTTCAAAGGACCTATTTCTTTAGCGAAAGAATATATAGATATGGTTTATTGTATCTTCTATCTGGATAGGTCATAGTTCATTGACTGTATGGAAATATTTTATTGAACAGAAAACAAAACAAAACAAAAATACATATATTAAAATTCTTCTGAAGTTTTCATCAATGCAGCAGTGATAAGATTACAGGAAGTTCAGATTGAAGCTTGGATGGAAGAGGACTTAATTTTCAATTTCATTTACAAGATTAAGAATTTACAGTTCTAAAAAATGAAATTGTTCCTCTATTTGCTGCTCTATCTATTCTGATAGATAGTTAGATAGATAGAGATAGATACATAGATAGAGAGATATACATAGATACATACATACATGCATAGATAGGTAGAGAGAATTAGTTAGACATTACTTTAATTGAAATGTTTTATTAGGTAAACATAGAGAACAAAATTTTAGTTTTTCTTAAATTTAGAAATACTAAATTTAATCTATTTTTGAATTCCCGGAAAGAAAATGTTCGTTTTTAAATTTAAAATTTCCATTTATCTTTACCAGAGCTCTTATTTTTAAACCTATCCTATCATTGTAAGGAAACAAGTTTTCACCAAAATCAATAGGAAATTTGCTGCTGAAACCTACGATTAAAATTTCAGCTTCCTGTAATAAGTAGTTGTCATGATGAATTTAAAGAACAGATACTATTGGTTTGGATCCTCTTCTTAAATTGCCTAATAATTGTTTAATAATAGTTGATAACCTAGTCTTCGTTTACAATTTCAGTATCCAAGGATAATTGGATTGTTAGAAGATGCCATTTTTGATTTAAATTTGTTTTTACCCCTTGGTGATTATATAGTAAAGGGTGTTATAACTGATGATGTTCTTGATGCTATACTTAATATTTGGAACAAACATAGTAATTGCCTGAATGTACATAGTTATTAAAAAAGTTAAAGCAATCCCACAAACAGGCCTTGCAGGCCCACGGGCGCGCGGGAGGTAAGGCTCCCAGCGTTTCATGACAACGGGACTAGATTGAGGTCGGGAGGTCAGCCCGAGGCCCGCCCGCCTTTAAATCCCCGGAAAGAAACCCGGTACCCATTGTACCGAGGGCTGGGTAGACCCTAGGACCTGTTTGGAGGAGAATGAAGGGTGGAAAAATTCCCGCCCTCCGAGGCCGGAATTGAACCCGTTACCTCCAACCCGTAGCCAAGCGCCCATATGTAATTATTACTCCACTTAAATATTTTTTTTTTTTCCTTAATCGACCTCTTCTGCTTATCTACGAGTAATTGTCGACGTATCTATTGTCTATCTGTAACTATTGTATGTATGAACGCTATATATACTGTCTGTCTGTCTCTAAGTATTGAAATGGCTGGACAATTTCCTTGCAAAAAAAATTTGATTAGTTTATTTACGGTTTAACTAAATCGTAGATACTTTTACTTAGGTCTCTCCCCCTCTTATCTCTCACAACCGACCTCCGAAATCTCTCACTAAAACGACTATGCTAGTCGTTTTATCTTAAAAATTTCATACGATTCTTATTTATATTTCAACTGAAAGTATAAACAGGATTATTTTCACGAATTTGTAATATTTTCAGTTCGTTCAATTTTTAAAAGCATTGAAGTAAAGAAAAAAAAATACTTATTTAAAAGTACAACTTACTCTCGTCTTCTCCAAAGATAACTGATCCCCGGTTTCACCTATCTGTTGGGATTTATGTTCCCGCCATAAAGGAAGATGTCAGAGCGGTTACAAGGCCAAAGCCAGCCATATTTTTTGCGTGCAACCACAAGCTATCTATCAAAACCAGTCATGTACCAGAGAGTAAGAGTGAAATACCCTCTGACAGCAACAAACCCCAAATGTATTACATTTCACTGTTGAGGGAGAATTTGAAATCTGTGACGGATCGTAAAATACAAAGAAAAAGAGAAAGAAAGAAACAGAATATGGATGTTTCAGATATTAAATAGAAAATGAAGGCTCCGTAGAAATATATTTATTTTGTTTGCTTTTGAGTCAACATTATCTTTTGATAGGTTTAACATAAAAAGAGGTGAAGAGATATAAAGTAAGAATCATTACTCAACACACTAACTACAGAATACAAGAAAGAAATTAACTAGTACATAAGGCAGGAATTAAGCCTAACTAATGTGATGCACAGTGAAAATGTTATTTACTATTTTTAAACATAAAATTCCAAACATATTTTTTTTTTTTAGGCAGTCTTCTTGTTTAAGTTACAATTGATTAAAATGGCAAATTTTTATAAATTCTTAATGGTTTAGGAATCACTCAGTGGAATCTTAATTTCTTCAGAAAGAACTTACTGTCTGTCAAATGGTTCTTGATGATCGCGTTTGCGCGGGAATCAAGAAAATCACGAGATTTGGCCATTAGCCTCTTCAGCAGGTCTCAAGGAATGTAGTATTGTGAATGTCTGTCACTAGGAAAATGCTAGAGAAAAAATATTAAAGTTGGAATTTTACCTTCAGCGTAGAGGCGATGGATGCAGCGGCGAATAAGGCATCGGTCAAAATCGTCGACATCAGTAATGGGGCTTGCTCGTGGTCGCTTCTTCCCCGGAGTCGATAAGCCTTCTTTCTCGCCATTTTGTGAGAAGACATGGATAGAGGCTATTCTCGCGTCAATCACGTGAAATCGCGAAAATTCGGGATCGTCAAGAACGATCTGTCGGGAATCTATATGTGATTCCCATTTTGCTAGATCATTTGTGCTTTTTTGATGATCTTTTAGAGACTATCTCTTTTGGATTCAATGTCTTTTTTAAGTTATTTATGAAATTTATATCTGCTTTAACGACTTCTACTTACTCTATCTTCTTCATTGTAGTTCACAACTAGATATTTCCATAATAATAAATATGTTGATACACTTGATAAACTTCTTTTAACAAATTCTAGACTTCTAAAATTATACAATATTTCTCTTCCTTCAACAGGAAGTTTCTTCAGATTTATTTGAGGACAGGAAGAAACTTTCCTCTTCCTCACAGAATCCGTTAAATAAATTAAGATTTTACATCATTTTTTGAAAAACAATTAGTAATAGTATTTATAACATGATTTTTTGGAAAACAATTATAATAACAGTATTTATCATATAATATTATTTTTGAAAAACAATTAAATATTAGTAATAGCATCCATCAAATTTGTTAAAGCAGATATGAATTTTATAAATAACTTAAAAAAGACATTCAATCCAAAAGCGATGAAGTTTCTAAAAGATCATCAAGAAAGCTGAAATGAGCTAGCAAAATGGGAATCACATATGAGGAGCTTAGTTTCAAAACCCGCCATCTCCAAAAATAAATTTTCGGAAAATAGGGGTTTGTTAATGCATTAACATTGAACATGGCGGACTTTGAAACAGCACTCGTATCGAAATCGTATCGCAATGCATTGTTTTTGAAGTTAAACTCTTTGCAAACGGCGGATTTTGATTTGAACTTTGCAAAAATTCCATTGGCTCTGAATTTGCATTTGATGGCGGGTTTTGAAACTAAGCTCTTCATATGTTCTTTCTGAAGAAATTTTATAAATTCTCCTAAACAAATGATTTTCTGGAACGTTAAATCATTTGTTTTGTTAAACAATTAATGTAAAAGCAGAAAGAAATGACACATAAATGCAAAATATCTGAGCTTTCATCTGATGAGTGGGTTTGGCTGACAAGTTCAGAAAAAGGACGAAACGGCCGTCCCAAACTCTCATCGATGAAAGCTCAGATATTCTTCATTTATGTGTCATTTCTTTATGCTTTTACATAAATTCTCCTATTTGTAATTTGTTTCAGTTTTGTAGACTGCCATAATAGTTGTTAATATTTCTGAGTCTTAAAACCCTTTTAACTTTTATCTTTGTTAGATAAAGAGTTTTACAATCTTGTTAGCAATCAAACAGAAAGTTTTTAATTATTATAGACAGCAGTAGTAATAAATATGATATGATAATTAATAAATATGTTTTGATTTTCTATTTTTTTCTTTTGATCTTGTTCATACACTAATAATGAAAATAATAATGAAAATTAAAAAAAAAATAGAGATTATTTTCTTTAAAAATGGTGTAAAGCTTAAGTAATTTAATGATAACGTCTAATCCATATTTCCTCGTAATCTCTTCTCTCTTAATAGTCATATTAATTCATAAATTCATAAATGTAAAAACTATGTACAATGAAAAAGACACTGTAACTATGAAATTAATAGAAAGTATTCTCATAAGAAACACGAGAAATCAAAATTAAAACAGAAATGAAGGTGTAGAAATTCACGAAAGATTTGTAAATTTAGCTAAAGAATTGATAAATATAAATTCAAATAAAACCATAAAATTTGAAGAACTAATAAATTGACTTTGTGATGGCGGTGTGCACCAAACTTCAGTTAACTTGAAGGACTGCTATTTGGACGGAGCTAAAATTAGTGGGGGGGTGCTGCTCCACAAAAATTTTAGCCTTTGTTTTAAAATTGTGTGAAAGGAAACAAACATGTATAAAAAGAAATTTATCAAGTTTTTGAATAAATTTTCTTTTTATACATGTTTCCTTTCACACAATTTTAAAACAAAGGCTAAAATTTTTGTGTAGCAGCACCCCCCACTAATTTTAGCTCCGTCCAAATAGCAGTCCTTCAAGTTAACTGAAGTTTGGTGCACACCGCCATGAGTCTTTAAATTATCAATTATTTTTTGTAAATTATTGGTTTATTTACTGTATATAAATAATGATAAGACTCTTATTATTGTATTAGATTACATATTTTGGTAAATTAATGCTCGTTATCCTGTTTTGTTATTTTTAAATTATTTTTCCATCATGTAGCTTGATAAAGGGCTAGCTTTCCGAAAATTTGCGTGTAAAGCATATTTTAAATGTTTATTTACGTTTTAAGTGTGATGAGGTGTTATTTAAGTAACTGGTTTTCAGTAACTTAGTGTTTTTATCTACAATTATTTAACGTGTGTTTTAAATCACCATTAAGAATGGTTAAAATTCAGGCCAAACGCACACATATTTTAAAAAAGTTTTTTTTTAAAAAAAAAATACAAAATAAAAGAAACACAACGTTTCGACTTGCCTGCAAGTCATCGACCAAACATTTGGCCTGAATTTTAATCATTTTTAGTGTTTTTGTCATTAGTACTTTTTTCTATGACACACCGTTAAAATAAAGATGTTTTATGTTCTTGGATTTATTTATAAGCCTCACGGCAGTGGCATTCTTTCCTCACTCAATTTCGCGAATGACTCGAAGACAATTGAAGACAGATGCTATCATCCGCCAGCACAAAGAGTGCTCGAACGCCAGAAGGCATTAGTGATGAACTTGCAAATAATCATTCAACTCCAATAGAGAAAATGACTCATTGGAATTCTCTTCTTTTCAGTATCAGATAAAAGATCTAAAAAAAAAAAAAAATCAGCAAGACCATTGAAGCGATAGCGCTGTCCAATTTACCCTAATGTCAACAAACATTTGTACCATTAAAGATCAAAAATACAGGGTTCGAGAAAAGCAAGCAGTGCGGAAATACCAAGTAAATTTGTTTGCCAAATCCAATATCATTTTTGTTAATAAGCATCTTGCTTATATATATTGATATCTTAATTCAGATTTTCGTTTTGAGTGTTATAGAATATCTCTTATTGCGATGAGACATTCTATCGAAATGACCCACTGCATCCCCTTATATATACTTTAAACCCTATCGCAAGTTTACAAAGTTTTAAATAAACTTTTCACAACAATTTACTTGCTTACAAGTTTTATAATGTCTTAAAATGTTGTTTTTATATAATGAAGGGTTGCAAGTAAGTACAGTAAAACATCCTACTCACAAAGTGCAAAACGCGTTTTGATAAACTTTTTTTTGCACATTCTGTAAGGGCGGATGGAATCAGTGAAACTTAAATTTGAAGGAAAGTTTAGCATGTAACATAAAAATAGGATTTTGGGAATACATATTGTTTTGCTTTCATGCTTTGAGCTATCATCGACAAGACTAAACGTATTGGTAATATTCCTTTTTATGTTATATTATTACATGCACGTTAAACTTTCCTGGTGAGGACTATTTAGTCCTTGTGTTTTTTTGTCCTTATATTAAACACCTTCTGTGCCTAGTAGTTGGCAGGCTAAGGATTTGATGCTGTATTGGCTATAGTGATTCCTTACTGTTGTTTGCTTTTGTAGATCCCACTCCCGGGAGTGGGAGACAGAGCATAGTCTTTCGCGCTTTCTGACCTTATCAAATTTAATCTGACTTATGAATCGTAACAGGAACATTGCAATCTGCGATCGCACTTGTCCCAGATTCCCGTCGATGATAGCTCAAGGCGTGAAAGCAAAACATTTCATGTATATAACCTAATATCTCCTTTTTTTTAAATTTAGATTTATTGGTAAAATTTGTAGATAATGAATAGCAACGTTTCAAGTAAAACGGAATCAAGTTTGTAATTGTAAAAAACATTTGCAGAAGTTATATTTCTTTTACGTTAATCTTACATCTGTTATTAGTAAAATAGATATTATATACATTTTTCAAAACTTGAATTTTAATTTCTTTAATTTTAGACGACCCTTTAGAAGTAATAGGATTTCACTGAAGTAATAGAATTAATAGGATTTCACTGTATTTTTCTTTTATTTTTTTTTATCTTTCTAGGCTACTACATTGGTACCGTAAGTTTGACCTAATCTTTGTCATTTCCTAATCTTTGTTCAAATCTTTGATCAAGATAAGTTAAACACTATTTATTCTGTATTGCTAAAATTTTATTTTATAAAGCTATTTATTCTATAAAGCTAAAATTTTAGTGAAAAGTAGGCTGTTATAAAGAATGTCCTTTTAATTTTAGTGTATCGAGCACCAATACAAGTACAGCGCTGCACCAAAATACTTGGAATTCCATTCAATTGCCCTACTATGATATCTGAAATAAGTATTACGGAATTCGCATCCCTGTAAAACATTCTTTACTTCAAAAAGATCAACTGATTAGCTTTTCTATCTTTTTTTCAAATTTTTGATCAGATTTTTATGTTGTGCCACTGTTTAGTAAAAAGTTATTAAGGATTCTCCTGTTTGTATATGTGAATGTTTAACGCCCAAATTGGGAGTCGGAGGTCGTTGAGTCACACCTCCTTGGATTCATACCATTGGAGGTTTCAGGAAGAATCAGACTTCCGGTCCAAGCCACTATCGGTTTTAGGTTGAATAGGCGTAGACTTACTAAATGCATTCAATGCGGGCATCGCTTAATGTTATACTTGATAGTAAAAATACAATGGTTTGATGAATGAGTTTTGAGCGCCAATCAGTAGTAGTGTCTCTTTTAGCAAACGTTTGATAGATTTTATAACAAAGCTGTAACTTGGTTTTGTGTTTACTACTAAAACTGTGAATTTATTTGTTTAATACAAGAATCCAAACTAATTTTTTGATATTCTCATCATTTTGGTATTTTTGTTTTTATTTTTGCCAATGAAAAATGTTGTATTTTTTTTTTCATAAAGACTTTCGAAATTTGATGTGACTAACTTTCCTGTCTTATATCGTACATGAGTTGTTTAGAAAATGAGATTCTGTCTTAAGACTGCCACTCAGAATGAAAATAGAAGGTCTTTTGGACATTGTAGTCGTCCTGTGTTAAGTTGGATTTGTGGCATTCAATTCATCCAACCTGGAACCGTGTTTTATGCAAATAAAAAAGAGATATGACTTCTCAATTGCCCATAGAGACCGTGACGAGAAAGTAGCAAGAGATCCTTGTAAATAAAGCACAATTTCCTTTTCAAATTGGACTCTCCAAGACCCCGTCGTTGCATCCCTGCAATCTTGCAATCAGTCCCGAGTGAGTGCGTCTTTCTTTGCTGGGACTATTAGGGAGAAGAAGGCGGATACAGTCATGGTTTACCTTTGGCCCGGGAACGCATTTGGCCCCATATCAACTTCAGCGATGCCAAAATCGAATGAAAACATGGCCTGGAAGGTTCCTGCGGAAGCTCAGTGGATTTTCCTCGCCGAGAAAACGATGTCGTCCCATCGCCATATCTCAACACTAAGTTGACAGTGCCTGGTACCTAAAGAGTTCTAAATGGTTTGCATTCGCCATCAAATCCCCTATAGCTTCACAGAAAGGAAATTGAGCTGCTTTGCCGAACATTGTTAAATTTCACCATGGAACAAAATAAAGATTCAAGAGAAATCACTTTTTCACTTATTTTTTATCTTCCCGATTTTCTTAATCATAAACTTTTCGTATGTCTTATTCGCTTCATAACGAATTTTCTTTTCTGTTTTTCTATGCGCACGACACTAAAACGGCTCGACTGCTTTCCATAACATTTGATACATTATTTACTTATGAGAAATGTGGTTTAATGTGATGAATAAGTTTTTTGTTGGGCCTCACTCCCGGGAGCCTTTACGAGTTCTGTAACCTTCTGATTTTATCATTGAGGGGTAAATCTGGCTAAAGATCCATAATAGCAGTTCCAGATACTCCATCAATGACAAAATTAGAGCATGATTTTTGTTCCTATTTTGATGGGAGTTTCTCAATTTTTCCATTTATTTATTTAAGGTCCAACTTAAAGCATGACCGCAATTAGTTAGGTCTCCATCCTTTAGAAAATGACCCCTGAAATCTATTACAAACACTTTTATTGATATATTTGGTAAAAGGTTTATTTACAGTCTAACTGAAAAACACGAGCACGATTATTTTATGTACGATCATTCTCCATCTCTCGAAATTGACGCCTTACACATTGTGTAGAGGGCTGGGTGGACATAAGGGACTCGTCGGAAAAGATTTGAACGTGCAAAAATCCCTATTCTCCACCGGCTACTCCAGTCCATAATTAATTGCCTGGAATTTATTAACTGGAATTTTTTGAAAGACTATTATAAATAATTTTAAATTCGTTTAGCCTTATTTATTTATTTTTTTGGAAATTCAAAAATATATTATAAACTAGTACTCTTTGATTCACACAGTATTTCATTGGCAAATTGCTTAAACAAGATCCATTTCATTGGCAAATTGCTTAAACAAGATCCATTTCATTTGATATAAGTTTTGTTCATGTCCCAATTTTCACAATTCTTCTGCATTACTGGATTACAGCAGATTGTTGCGCTATGTTAAATTTGTACTTTTTTTCTGCAAGATCAGAAATAAAAGAAAACAAAAAAAAACCTTATTGTTTGTTTAGTAATAAGTTTCTTCCATCGGAAAACTTTCGCCAACATCTGAACAGGGAAGATTTAAGTCCTGTAACTCATAACGTTAAATTATTTTAAATTTCACCATTTATAATGTATAACTGTGCCATTTTAGTAACTCACACAGAATCCACTCAGCAACTTTTACGACTCAAATCGTGTTTTGGAAGTGAAATTTTCAATTTTCCCGTTTGAAGTTTAATGAAGTCCAGTTGACAATGTTACAAGATTGGATTCGTGTAATTTGATACAAAGCGACTGTTGTGTATTTCCAATGCAAATTGCCATTTGTGGAAACTTCCCTGGGATTATTGCGCACTACCTTAATGCTATGAAGAGATAATGACTTTTATAAAAATAGAAACGTATATATTCCGATAGTAAAGTTTAATTTGGAAAATGCATTTAATACAATGCTAACTTATAAACTTTGCCCGCACTTTTTTAAGTTGGAAAGTTTACGAAAAATCCAACAGTTGAAGTACATCGGCAAAGGAACTGCCGTATCCTGACAAAAAAAAGTAGTAAAAAAAAAAAAAACATTATTTAACCTATTTCTGAATGTGTGTGTGTGTGTGTGTGTGTGTTTGTGTAAAAATATATGTATATACAGATGTGTGCCTTCTTGCGACCGGATTAAACCTCGTAACTTGCAAAAACAGTAATTCAGTTATGTAATATAGTCACAATAATAATAATAATAATAATAATTAATATTATTATGACATGGCGGGTCTAGGACCAAAGCACATATTGCCAAGTGTACAGAAGTGTACACGAATGGTTAGGGATGTGTGGTTGTGTCCATAAATTTCCTAACTATGTGTGTTGTGTTAAATACCACAGCCTTCTGGAGCATAAGTGTTTGTGAAATCCTAGTATGCCGAGGCTATGGTGCAATGTGTGAGGCACCAGACCAGTGGCGGACAGAACGATGGGTATAACACATACTATGTCCTGCCTCCACAGCTTCTGGAACTCGTGTGCTAGGCCTGTATATTTCCTGATCTTGTCTGCATGAGTTCTTGCTATAGACACTGCAGTATCAATGAGATAGGTCTGTTTTTTGACCTTATCAACAAGTATGATGTCAGGTCTGTGGTGAATGGGCCGGTCCCAGTACAGCTTATGTGAAGGTGACTATAATACGCTTCGTGGTGAGTACTTGTAGTACGGGACCATGTTCTTAATAAGTGAGTGTTATGCTAAATGTTGATGAATGATCGACGCTATCTTATTGTGTCGGTGGAGGTAGTCTGTTTGGGAGAGAAGGGAACAGCCTGATATTATGTGGTCGATCGTCTCATGCGAAGTGTGGCATCTCCTGCATGTAGATCCAGGTCCGATGATAAGCTGTAGAAGTATTGCTCGAGACATGTAACCGTTTAGTGGTTTTAATTTTTAAAATATTTGTTATTTCAAAGTGTGTTGTCTTTTTCATTTATGTTTATACTTAGTCACAAGTATAAATATTTATAAAAGATATATTTCCTAATCGGGCGGGCCTAAGTCGCAGACCCGTATTCATAAAATTAGTGATAATAAAATTAATGTTTAAAAAAAATGAGAAAAAATACGAAGGAAAAATGGAAAAGAAAAATTTGTGATTCATTCAGTCGGAATGATTTCAACAGTAATTGTGATGCAAGAAAAAGCGGACGCTGTCTGTCTGTCACAATTGCAGCTATATCCAGTAATCGTAATGGTGGCAGCGGCTGAATTTTTGTTTGGTAGTGTTTCTGGTCTAAGAGTTTTGTAAAAGTAAAAATAGATGATTTCATAAAAAAATCCAAGCGTCTATTTGTCGATTGTTTCATACAGACAGACAAGACGAATTTGATAAGTCCGTTAAAGAAGCGCATGTGTTTTCAAATGAAATGTAATTATCAGACAGATAGTGATTATTATGAAATCAATTTAATTATTGGAATTGCAATTAGGAAGCAAATTAGTGTTTATTGTTACATCCACATCCTGTAAACTCTGGTTTCAAATTTCATGATCAACTAAATGTCTGGTGTAATCATTAAAGATAATGATCCAGTTCGATTCGCTTCAAAACATGACGCATTTATGCAGTTTAGTATATGTAAAGTACATTTTTTTATCTCTGTTCATTTGATTTCACATATACTACAGACCATTGTAAGATGGATGACTTGAAATATGACTTTGAAATACCTTTTCTGTTTGCTGTACATTGCCGTAACAACGAATGCTGGCAAAATAAATTTTCTTGTTATGGTAACATAACAAAAAATAAGGTTGGGAAAGCGATTAGTAACCCATTCACAATGCTTCGCAACGTCTTCTGATCAATTGATTTAATTTCCTTGTATTTATTTCCAATAAACGCAACAATTGCACCAATCCCATTTATAATGCAGCTCTACAACAATCACAACAATCAACGTAAGTGTGATTGTTGCGAATGCAAAAGACGCGATTGTTGTGATTGTTATGCTTAATGATAATTTAATGAGATTTTTCATGATAATTTAATGAGATTTTTCATGATAATTTAATGAGATTTTTCATGATAATTTAATGAGATTTTTCATGATAATTTAATGAGCTATTAATGATACTAGTCCACAGAACAGACAAAGTAGGATTATAAGTCTTCGGATCTTGATCAGAAATCAAGATCAGAAGACTAAAAATGATGATCATTTCATTGTTAGTCACTACCATTGATCTATAGAAATCTGAGAATTTTACATCGGATAGGATACATTATTTTGTTGAGAATAGAATTAACAACCAATAAAAGTCGATAAAAAATGGATTGTAGCCCTGAAATTATGTTTAAAAAAAAAAAGAAACTTTGAGCTCTGATGAGGTCGTGAAACAATTCTTTCGAACTAGGGATTGAATCATCAGCTTGGAATACCCGATGTACAAAAGCTGAAAGACGTGTGAGGACAGAGGAGGTTTAATCGTAGAAAGTGACCCCTCAAAAATAATGTTATTTCGAAAAATTATTAAAATTTTCTCTTTTATAAATTGAATGATTTTTCTGTATCACATTACAGTTTTTATTTCTTTTGTGAGATTTATCATAACATTTTCTTTTAGATTGTCTTTTCATTGTATAAATGCGATAAGATTGAAGTTTAATAATTTTATTAATTAATAAAAAAAAATGTCTTAAAGATGCGTAAGGAAATCTCAGTTGCTGATTAATATTTATTTATTACTATAATCTATTTGAGTGTCGTTTTTCACTACCTATGTTAAGTTCAAAGAAACGGATTCAATTTCGACCGTTCAAGAAATGTATTACATTTAATTTTATTGCAGTGTTATCAAGAAAGTGAATTTTAATTTATCTTTTCCATTTTTGCGGCCCCTAGATTACAGCTGTAAAACGTAGGAGACCGCTCTTGCTTTTATTCTTGCTGGATGTCACACTCTGTAGTGGCCAAACGATTAGAGATATTAGAATGAAACCTTCACCATTGTGTTCAGCATCAAAAAGTAGCTTTCATTTTGTAGTACAGAGTACAAAAGGTACAGGAATTACAGAGAAAACAAGACTGACAAAATAATAAGTTAAAATTTATTAATCCTCTCTAAATCTTAAAATATTTGAAGTATGTAGATTTAATATCTGCTTACATAATTGAAATCTACCAGTTCCTTAGGTATGAGTGCTTGATTTTATTAATAATCGTTCTAACAGTAGCATATTGTAACCTGGAAGAATACTCCTTTTCCGGAACTTATAAACAGTTTAGACCAAGTCGGAGTTGTGTATTTTTAGCGACCCATTAGGGAGCTATTGTGATAGCGACCGAAATCGGTAGCTGTTGCGTTTGTCATGTCCGTCCGTCCGTATCTGTCCACCCTAACAACTCCCGAACGGAAGGTCGGATCGACCAACGGACTTCACCATCGTGTTCAGAGTCCCAAATAACTTAGGAATAGGGTATTTTCAGGGACCAACAGCCCCTGATGTTTGAGATATTTGGCATTGTTGTCATTGTAGCCCCCTAAAAAATTCCGAACGAAAGGTCGGATCGACAAACGGACTTCACCATCGTGTTCAGAGGCCTAAACAATGTAGGAATAGAGTATTTTCAGGGGCCAACATCCCCTCCCCCCCTATTCGAGATATTTATTTTTTTCATTGGATTGCCGCTATTAACTTACATGTTAGAAATGCAATCATTTCATTTCAGTTGTCAGCTAAGGCTTAATACTTAAGGTCTCGGACTCATACACTGATGGTTGTTGGTTCGAATCCATTAATCTATTTTTTTTTTTTCCTCTAACTGTTTTTCTCAATTTCCGCGTGTTTCTGTTTTATTTTTTTTTCCTAACTTTTTTCATTGTTATTTTTAAATTTTTTTATTATTATCGGTCGCCCTTAAATTTATGTTTTAGCATAAAATTATATTCACTTGTTTGAATTGGTGTTGTCTGTCTGTCCGTTTAATAAGTCATTCTTCTGTAGACCGCTTTTCATTTAAAGCCGTAAATACAGAGCTGAAGAACAGTTATTGAGGACCCTAATTGCGAAGAAATCGGATGAAACAAAATGGCACATACTAAAATATAATAATTTTCAAATCAAGAAATCAGTTTATATTAGTTTAGAGAAGTGAGGCTCAGAAAGTCGTTTAGTCTGTCTATTTGTCCTCCTCAGTTTTGAACTGCTCGATGAATCTTCTTGAAATTTGGCGTGACAATAAATGAAAACAATCTAATTTTTATATTTTTTTTCTGGGGTTTTATCTAGAAATACTGAGAGAGTGAAAAAATTTCCTTAGGAAAAAAAAAGTATTTTTACAAGAAAAATTGGATTTCTATCGATGTCTTACATTAATCCACTTAATAATCCTGTTTATATAATTAAAACTGATTGAGTCAGATCACCTAAGTAAATAACGCGGATTTATTTTTTCCCTCTTGTTTGTATTCAGCAGATGTTGTAGATTTTAAAAAAATGGAAAAACAAAATTTTAATGAACTTCTAAATGAATAAATTTTTATGAGATTTCGATATTTTGTAAAGGTAAAATTTATCAAGGCTTTGAATATATCACTGGGTTACTCAACAATAATTGAGTTTATTGAAGCTCACTGAAAGGTCTATTATATCTGCAACAAGTTTGTTTGGAAAGACGGGATGTGGGAGGAAACATTTTCGTAATTTGCTGTTTTTTATCCTCTTCTGCTCCTCGGAAAGGCATCTAATTCCTTTCGCTGTGGGAGTTAATCTCACGGCCCCGTAGCCTAGGGAGGAAGAGAAGATTGAGGCTTCCTCGGCGGTCAGCGTTTGACAGTGGATCGATGGGAGTGCGATAAAGGGGGGTTGAGGAGGGGCTCCACCTTCTGTCAACAAAACGACAAAACAAGCAGAACCTAAACGAGGTGGACCTGTTTGCTTTGGGTTGTGTTTGAAAATGTCAGCCACTAAAACTAAATGAATAACAACTGAGTGGCTACTACAAGAAAAACAGAAAGGAGATTTTGCGGAAATATTGTCAAGATATTTCGTACTTATCCTGTCAAAACGCGCATCAAATACAGTAATTTATTACAAGCAAAAAGCCTGGCTTTGAGTAGACGTACTCACTACACAAATTTCGGAAGCTATTTGTGTAATAAATATATATAAAAATCTTAATATCTTTAATCTTAATAACTATATGTATTTTGATTGAAATATTTAAAAGTGACTAATGCTACAACATTGTGGGATTATTACAAAATATAAATTATTGTTTCGGTTTAAGAAATAATGGCGCTTTTCCAAGTTTTTAAAAGCAAATAATTATTATACAATTTACAATTTTAACTTTTGAAAATATGATTTTTCACTACTACATGGATTTCTAAATGGGCGGGCAAAATTTCATATTTCTAGCTAGGCCTACTATAGGTTTTTGAATAAAACGGTTCACAAAATGTGATATAGTTGGGAATGGAGAGTTTCACTTCGCTCGTCTAAAGTATTTGCAACTTTTTTAACCGTTACAGCTATTTTTATATTGCAAACTGCTAGAACAAACTTGCATCGAAGGCAGCAGCCATCATGAAATTACATGAAGATTATTCCGCTGTCTCTCAGCAAACGAAAGCTGCCGTTCACTGCCCCTCTCCTCATAAGATACTATTTAGGGAAACAGTAAGCCTTTTTTTGTTTTACTTATGATTTACTATTCGGGTACATAGAAAATCAGACATGTGTGTGTCTGTCTTGGATTGCTTGATTACATGTTTCATATGATAAAAAAAAAAGAAATAGTAAAAAAAGTACTCTGGTCTTAGTTATTCTGCAGTAATCTTTATGTCAGTGACTATTTCTTCACTACAAATGTAATTAACTTATCGACTGCATTAACTTTTCGTTCTCATCTGCTTCCGTGCATTTGTTTTCAGAAGCAAGTATGATACTTCGATGACATTTTATATTAAGGTTTTGGAACATTATTTGAAGTGTTTTTAAAGTTTCTTCATCAATTCCAATCAATTTCCACAAATTTCAAAATATTGCTTTTCACCAAGCATTAAATTTTAAAAACTTGTTAACAGTATTTTTCTTTCCAGAAATTCGTTTATATAAAATCATATTTATATAAACTAGCTGCTTAAATTTATTTATTCTATTCCATGTTCTATTATTTTCGTTTTGTTTATAATAACGGTTCACACCTACGATACGTTCATAATTTTATCATATCCTACTTTTTGCAAAAGATGCGCCATCTTCTGGAAGCTTTGGAATTTAACATTTTTTTCTAGTATTAGCTATTTACGTTTGTTTGGGCCACTATCTCGTTGTCTTTTCTTCTTTCCACCGGGATCTGTACAGTAGAGCTGAAGTGGCGGTGTCAGGCAAGGGCAAAACTCTGTTGCACTTGTGTCACAGAACAGTAGCCAATGGGATTTTTTCCCAAATAAGATGGCTGAGGGTATTCCATATTTAGAACGAAGCTAAAGCTTACAGCTACTTTTGGGTTTCTGATGTTTTTAAAAATACACCTCGTTACAGCAAAACAAACGCTTATAATACGATTAGCATCTAAAATCCGTTATACATGTAAATAGTGAACTATAAAATGAGGAAGACTTGAAGTTTTCGAAATGTGACTTCTTTTAAGGTGACGTTGAAATCAATGTAATTTGACCATATTCATCATATTTTTCTTTTTACTAATGGAGATAAAAATTTTTAACGCTTTCATATTTAAGAATTTCAACACGCAGCAATTATAATTCCTTCTTATTACTTAACAGTGATTATTGAAATTCATTTCATTTAATTTCAGAAATAGTAATATTACAAGATTAGGTTCAAATTTTCTATTGTTATGTAAACTGTTAAATCTGGACATTAACTGTTCATGAGAAAGAAATTTAACATTGCTTTTGTTTAATTTTAAATATTAAAAACCTGCATTATTGAACCTGCAGTTCAATAAACGATTTTTTTTTCTAAATCCAGAATGATTTCCTTTGTTTTCTTTTAAGTTCAATACATTCATTACATATTGAAACTTCATTTTCCATTTTTTGGTTGAAGTAATTTTTTATTATGACTTTATATAAGCTTATTTTGAAATAAAAACTATTTTTGAAATGAAATAAAATAAATTTCAAAAATTAACGAATTATAATGACTACATATTAAAGTCTTTCATTTTTAAATTTCGCATTTTTATCTGCATTTGTACGAGTATAATAAAGATACGATGAATTAACTTACCCAAGACCAGTAATACTCCAAACTACCTGACTCCAGCCTCTATCTAAGCCAGTGGAGCAGATTTATAGAAGTTAATGGAAAAGTAAGAGATACTAATAATTTAGGAATTTCATTATTTAATTATAAACATAATAGTGGATGTTTATTTCAATGGGTTTCTTATATCTCGTTTTCTTTTGGATGTTTTAGATATTAGATGGAGACCCAACCATAGGTAGTACTAGATCTGCTTTCGTAATTCCATTAGCAAACAATGCTGTACTGGAAAGCCAGTCTCCACGATATTGTTCATTTTAAGCTGTAACTTGATAAACAATGTAACACGAATGAACTCCGCAGAGTCTTGAGGACAGGTTGTGACCAGGCATTAGCTGACGAGACCGAGGCAACCATTTTGAAATTCTAGAGCGAAAATGAGAGAGATTTAGCGGGTCATTAATATTAATACCTTGGAACATCAAGACAGCAGATCTTCCGCCAACCAACCCACGTCAAAGTCAGTTGTTAGTAAAAGGAATTATTTATGAAGCTGTTTTACATTCATTTATAAACCATTAGATTTAGAAAACAGTTCTAAGCCAAAATTCATCAAATACGATAAACTATTTATCCTTGGAAGTTACAAATTTAATTCAGTCAGTTGTGTCAAGTCCTCTACTGACTTTGGTACAAACAATCCTCATTAGTAAATGGGTCAGAGTCATTCCATTTGTGGTTAAAACTCCTTATCAAGTAAATTATTTTAATAAGTTTTATACAGTAAATTTGAGGCCTCACTTGATTTTACTTATTTGGATTTATAGCAGTTGTCTTTATATGTCAAATGTTCCTGAAGTTTCTTCCATGGCCACAAATTGAATTGTATTGAATTGTATTGAATTCTGAGGATTTTATAGCTTACTTATCACTTAGTTCGGAAAATAGTACATTTAGAATTTGATAATTTCCTTAATAGTAGGAAAAAATATTACATTCAATGAGTGTATCACAGAGTATTATTTAATAAGGAATAAAGGAAAGCAGAACTTTTTCATCAAGTAAAATAATTTAGTATATTCTGATATAAATAAACTTTACATAAATTCAGATTAATAAGTTAAGCTTTAATAACTGTTGTTTAACAAGAGTTTCTTATATTAAATAAATAACATCATCTTCCTGTTATTCTTAAGAAATATTCGAATACGATTGCGTTTCTAACTAACTAACTCATTTCTTGGAGTACGATAGTCATTCTAGTATTATAGTCCCTTTCAGAATGACAAATGATTAGCAACAGTCTCTGATTTTAGTTTTATATAATTACACAATTAATTTGAATACAAATATTTTTAATACAATGTTAAAAAACAGTTTAGTCTTATATCAGTATGTAATTTTCAAGAATATTTGTCAAACAGCCACCTAATTACTAATTTTGCAAAACTTGATATTGGGCAATAACATACGTTTTCTGATTAATCTTATTCATTTTATCATTTTATTCATTTCATCGGAAACCTACCGGTCTAGCACTCGAGCTCCAGAAGCAGTAGAGGCAGGGCGAGTACGTGTTGTACACATCGTCCTGTCCGCCACTGGTCTGGTGCCTCACACATTCCTCCACAGCCTCAACACTCTAGGACTTCACAAAAACACTTATGCACAACTCCAGAAGGCTGTGGTACTCCAAACACTACGCATAGTTAGGAAATTTATGGACACAATCACATATTTCTAACTCTCCTTGCACAATTCTTTACACTTGGCAATATGTGCTTTGATCCGTGACCCGCCTTGTTGTCTTTGCTGGGGAAAACCCAAGGTTTGAAACTTTTACATAATAAAATATTATATTCGTCAGTGATTCGCTCTTTTTTTATTTAGTGGCCAACCATTGTAAACTCCAATCAAAACACCGCCTACACATACATGCAAACTTGTATTAGCTCTCTTTAAAAAAATTCATTGGAATTCAGCAAAGTTTGAAAGTTCCATTGCGAAATTTGAAAGGTATGACAATTATAATTTCCTTTTAAGATTAGATGCAAGTAAGAGAGCGTTTTCTCATTTCTATACATCAGTGGGAATGTATACACATTTCTATCCGTCTGTCTTTAGTTCATCAACGATAAAATTTTCAGATGTTCATTTGATCTGTTTTGGTCTCCATAAAAGATGAAGGAATTAATTCGTTGGGAGACTTCTTAAGATTGGGTGTCAAATTAGAGGCTTTCAAAAGTTCTCCACTGGATTTCTAATCAAGTCCCTGAATGATTTCCTGTCCATAGATCTCTTGGTCCAATGAAAAGCTTAACTCGGGATTGAATTGAAGGCCTAATTCCGCCATTAATGCACCTCAGGAACTTCCAGGATTTCCATCGTCGATTTCTTCCGTTTATTCATAGCGCTATGATTAATTCTTTAATAGACTTCTATTGATGTTCCGTGCCAAGATGGAGTGTCATATTCTATGCCTCGCTTTCGTAAAATTAATACAAGACACATTTGCAATTATAGGAAACGAGAAAACTTTAAATCATTTCCAGCAAAACTTGAACTCATTTTTCTTAAAAAGTTATTTTCTCCATTTTTGCTTTAGTTTTAAAATCGTAAAAGCCGTGTAAAGAAACATTATCCATTATCTAGTTTGCTATAATCTGTTAATTTTTTGCTCCAATTCCCGTGCTCTTGGCCGCAACAATGGGCCATAATCGTTGTCCAGGGAACACCATAGGAGGCAGCTCATATTGTACCCGCAGAAACAGACGAAAACACAGATCGAGAAAGTAAACATCCATGCCGACCCGGGATTCGAACCCAGGTTCTGACACATTAGCCCGTGAAAGGCCACAAGCCTTTGCGGGGTCGGCACATCCTGTTCATATTGGAACATCCTCAAATACTCCAATATGAACTTTTATATTTAAAAATTTTTCCTGTTGTGTATTTGTCGAGAAATTCACGAGAAGATAACAAAAAAAAAATCATAGAAAAACATTAGAACCCAAAACAATTCAATCAATTTATTAAACAAAGAATATTAATCTCTAAATTAGAATAACTGTTGAATACAAGTTCAACAGTTCCCATTTTCTAAAAAAAAATAATAATATAGAGTTGTTTAAATGTGATCACTTTTAAATCAAAGGAAACGGAAAAAAGGGGATTTGAGTTAATCAGTTAATGTAGAATTGAAGGAGCCGTTCTTTTGTGCTTTCCTGAACTTTTACAAATAAAAATGAAGGACAACAGCTTAAGGGAAATAAGCTTTAACATTCTTTCCCGAAAATTTTATATAATTGCTTGTTTTAACTTTGTTAAGTTTTAGGATTTAAAATATCAACTTTAACAGCTTCTATTTTTAGCGACCCATTAGGGAGCTATTGTAGTAGCTACTGCGTTTGTGCTGTCCGTCTGTCCGTCCGTGTCTGTCCCTTCCCTAACAACTTCCGAACGGAAGGTCGGATCGCCAAACGGATTTCACCATCGTATTCAGAGATCCAAACAGTGTAGGAATTCGATATTTTCAGGAGCCAAGCCCCCCCCCCTCCCATGTTCAACATATTTGGTATTGTACCTTCTTAACAACTCCCGAACGGAAGATAGGATCGATAAACGGATTTCATCATCGTGTTGAAAAACTCAAAATACTTAGGAATAGGGTATTTTCAGTGGTATTTTCAATGTAGGCTATTTTCAATGCCCTCCATGTTCGAGATATTCGGCATTGTTTTCATTGGATTTCCGCTATTAGTTTAAAAGTCAGAATTGCAACTGTATGATTTCAGTTGTTAGTTATAGCGTGATTGGTAAGTTCTTGGACTCTCATGCCGAATTTTGTCGGTTTGAATCCGCGTATCAACTGTTTTTTGTTTTTCTTTCTTCTTCTTGTTTTCCTAACGTTCTTTTTAGTTTTTTTGGTAACTTTTTTTTTATTTTGTCTTTTTTTATTATATTTTTTTTTTTATATTATTTTGGGCTAAATTTATGTTTTAGCACAAAATTATATTGACTTGTTTTTTACACAATAAGTATTTGTGGAAAACATAGTTTTACAGACTCACTATTTAGCTTTATTTTCTTTACGTTCTAGTGAATGTTTATTTCTGTGAGACTTCACCTTACGAATGATTATCTTTCACGTCGTACGAACGAAGGTCCACTTTAGTTGTGTTTTATTGCGTTGACTTAGTTCATAGAGTGCGGTTTCTCTATGAGTCAATCAAGCGAAATAATAGAGCAATGCTCCACTTGTTTAACGTTGAGCAACAGAGGACAAATAAAAAAACCGCTCTATTACTTCAAGCGATGCATCAAAGGAAAATTACAAAAAGAAAAAGATAACACTCACGGTATAAACAGTTGGTTTTGTTATCACGACTGTAGAGTATTGGGGCTTTCATTGTATGTTTGTAACCCATACACATACAAATAAACGGAACTGTTCAGTTTATTAGGTTTATTAGATAAATGCTTAACGTGTGCCAATATTGCATTTAATAGAATAAAAAATCACCGAACACAACGAAATTTGTAAAAAAAAGTCTTTATAATTAAAATGTTTAAAAATACATTACGGAATATATTAATTATAATATTAATTTGAGTGACAAGGGAATCGCACAGGATTCCGAAAGCTCTCGTTTTTGGTTTTCCGATAATGTATTTTTAAACATTTTTATTATTAAGACTTTTTTAAGAATTTTTGGTGTGGTTGGTGTTCTATTTATTAGGTTTACAGACTCCCTTTCACCGAATAATCTGGAAATTTAGTATAATACGTTGTAGATGTAAAGTTTTCCTATGAAACACTAAGAAAGAAAATAAATTTTAAAGAATACCTTACTGAAAGTATTTCTGGTATATTACTTTATGAAAAAAAATTGCAGAAAAGTGTAGGAAATTAATTCGAAAAATATGTGAAAACTTTTGTTTACAAAAGATTTCATTAAAATTTTAGCTCCCAAAAGTAGAAAGTTTTATTTTACATGACTGAAGTGTCTCTTTCATCTTCATTTAATGAAATAGATTTTTTATTGTTTTTAAACTCTTTAAATTAGTTAATTATTTGTTTTGGCATTTACTTAACGTAAAAGAAATATTTCAGTCAAATCAAAACTATTTATTCTACGGAAGCTGATTTTATCGTATGGCATCTTTTATTTTACTAATAGCATTTTCGTACTGCTTTTGATATTAAGTATGAAAATTTTTGCAAAGTGCTTCACTTTGTGTAATACATGTAGTGTGTGCTTTGTGTATTTATCTCTGTGATATATTTAAAAAGGTAAAATAAATACATTCATGAAGTTGTTGATAGTTTAGGAATGGAGTGCTCAGATATTTTGTTTAAAACATTTATTACAGCTGCATTCCTTTTTGCGAGACCTAGAGGAGATAATGAGGGGAAAAAAAAGCAAAAATTTGATGTTTTTCTGAAGATACATTTCCCTATCCCTGGATAGCATCATCAGGGGTATTACTCTTCATGATGAATCAGTAGCAGTAAAACAATTCAATTCGGGACCGTATAAAACAATTTCAATCACTTCTTTGTGAACATTTCAGTAAAGTCCTATTCATACGACCGATTAGGTTCCGCGAAAATCACTGAAAATTAATTACAGTGTTGCTTGTTTGTTTGTTTTTCATATGCGAATGCATAAAAAGCTGTACATATTCAGTGAACAATAGAGCTAGCCTATAAAAAGGAAAAGTATTCGAGAGAGTAAGAACGCACAAATGCCGTAAATAGACTTTTCCGGACTCAATTGCTGAGTGCATCATATAGAACAAGCATAGAACGTAAAGAATGTAATAGTAATGTTAACTTAGGTTACCGACTGATGCAGATATTTCCGTAATACGAAGGACTGTTCTTTTTTTTTCCAGTTATCGATATATATTGTCCGGTCACTTTATTAGGTACACCTACTTAGTAGCGTGTTGGGCCTCCTTAACCCTCAAAACAGCCTGAATTCGTCGAGGCATGGATTCAACGAGATGCTGAAAACGTTGTTGAGTTATTGTGTGCCATGCAGACATGAGTGTGTCACGCAGTTCCTGAAGATTTGATGGCGGTGTAGAGCCTGGAGCGAACAGCCCGTTCCAGCTCATCCCATAAATTTTCAATCGGGCTGAGATCCAGGCCACTGCAGCAAGGAAAAGCCGTCGTCATGTTCCTCAAACCATCCCATAATGATGCTTTGTGAACCGGCGCATTATCCTGCTGGAAGTAGCAATCTGCATGAGGATAAACTATAATACGTACGGTTGCACTTGGTCAGCTACAATGTTGAGATACTCTTCCTGACGTGCCTCCAGAGGTATCAATGGACCGAACGTGTGCCAGGAAAACATCCCCCACACCAGGACACTGCCCCCACCGGCTTGAAGAGTTGTTGTGAGACATAGCATTTTTGCGGACAGCGGGAGGCCGGACAGTGTATCTTGTGCACTGCAATCTTCCTGAAGTGCAAAACTGGCGTAAATATACCATTTATAACACAATAACACAAATGCAAAGTGAACAGTGCTCAAGTATTACATACTCACATTTTATTTATTTTATATCCCCCCCCCCCCTTGTAAACAAAAGTAAGCAGATGCCTCCCCCTTTGTGTTTACGTAAGATTTGCCAAATAATTAACAGTAAATACCACTGAACTATCATACAGATTTAAACTGTCAAGATTACATCAAAATTTTAACGCGTACATGTTTGTCTGCCTTACATTTCTCTAATCCCCTTCTTCACCCCTTGGCAGCAAAAAATAAGCAAAGCTTGGAGTCTCTCACCCGCTTGAATGCTTGTAACATAATATTTGAACGTCCCCTTATGACCAACTTATTGCCAAGTCCATTTATTACTGCCTCCAATCCCTCAAAAAAAAAAGTGAAATCCTTGTTTAGATATCCATTAGCTGTATTTTCTGTAAAATTTGGTGAAAAAAAAATGCTCTTTTGTGATCCAACGATACTTAAAGTATGATTACCATTATTTTTATCTCTACCACTTCCTCCTTAGAAAATAGATGTTTCAGCGCTAAATGCTAAGTCCCTACAACTCGACGATATATATATGTATGTATTTTATGTATTTTTTTATTTATGTATGTAGTAAATACTTATATATAAAAAATACGTATTTTTATGTATATAGTAAATACATAAAATCCTGCCATACAATACAGTAACACTTTCTTAGACATATCTTTGAACAGCAATTGAACCTTTTCCAAGGTTCAATTTGAAGGAAGGAAGGAATTCAACTTGAGTATTGATCATTCAGCTAAATTAATGAAGAATTACTGAACTAAGGTAAAAAAAAAAAAACCCAGAAAGGTGCTACTTGAATTTACTATCTCTTTTCACGTCCAGCTGTTCAAAAGACAAACGATCACTGCAAAGTGAAAAATGTCCTTCAAGCTACAGAAAAAAAAAAGAAATAACTTTCCTTGCAAAAGCTTGGGCCACACATCTTGCACTGGTGGAGTCAGGAAAAAGATTATTCATGAAGACTTTTTTTTCTCAAAGCGTTTCTCTTTTTCTAATTAAAAAGAATTAGAAATAGCTTAATTTAATAGAAAAAATACAATTAATATTGTATCTTTGTCTAAATACCAGTCATCCAGAACTTACGCTTCTTCTATCGCTCAATTTTAACTTTACTAAATAATTTGTTTCCAGAATAGCCTAGACCATGTAAACATCTACTGTTTGCATATAAAGAAATTTAGAAAGTCCCATCCTACAGTAAGAGATAATAATAGAACCTTAAAAAAATAAAATTCTATTTTTTTTTTAATTTCTGAAACAGCTGTGAAATTTACTTTAAATAGTCAATTTTATTCATTTTTTTTAATTGCAATTGACTTTGACTGAGAAACGAAATTTCACTATTCCATTTGAATAGTTTATTTCTCTGTGTTTTTATTTGTATGTGCATCAAATTAGAACGGATGGACAAATCTTTATAAAATTTAATATCTAGCTTATTTACGACCCAAATTAAAACTTAGACTTATTTATTTTGGCCTGCATCCCTTTCATGCTTCAAATAAGAGCCGGAAATCCCTCTTTAAAGGGGCTGGAGTTTCTTTAAAACTCGACACAATACTTACATAAGTTCTCACTCAACATAAAGGCACGTTATTTTATCACCATCTCTTCCAACCAATCGTCCATAAAATTGACAGCTGAACGCATATCTAATTGTATTCAATATGTATTACTATATTAATATTGTATTCCGTCACAAGCTAAACCATTTCCGTACCATTGTAGAGTCACATAAACAAAATGAAATCATTTTGACGAATATCAAGAGTGAGATCTGGTGAGCACAGTAGCCAAGCGATGGAACCTTTTGTGTAGTTTCCAAATGAAAATACATATTGCATTCTCCCCTACTTGAGCAAATGAACTTGTGATAAACGCCGATGAGGGAGGTCATAGATCATGAATACATATACCATTCCAATTCTTATTCCCACGAAGAATATATATATATATATATATATAGAAAAATTCGAAATCTGTTCACGAGTTGTTAGTGGTGTGCCTTTGAAGTGGTGCGTGACCTCAAAGTTGAGACATGGATAACTGCCGTAAATTTGCAGCTTTTGAGCTAAAACGTTTGTGTTTACTAGATACCCTGGTATCTGCTGGTATTGAATTTCAGCCACATCAGATCAAAAGTTCCAAAATGGCGGCCGATAGAAATTTCAACTTTTTGGCGTTTTTCTTATCTTCAGACCAATATCCTGACGTTGTTTTTACAGCGTTTGCCACAAACTTTGTAAACTTTGAGGGCATTTGTGTAACTACAAATAAGTAGCAATAAAGTCGTCATCTGTTCACGGGCTTTTAGAGGGCGGAGTTTAGAAATACTACGTGACTCAAAGTTGTTTCGTGAATAACGTCCTTAAATTTTGGGCTTTTCAGCTAAAACTAAGCTTGACTTCGGATGACTGAATATCAAACTTTCTTATTAAAATATTAGTAACAAATACTACATATTCACAAATCAGAAGGTGGTTGAAATACACTTAACGCGATAGATGCATGACAGATATTTTATAAAACTTGTACTTATACATAAAACTTGCACTTAAATCCTTTATTAAATCTTCAAACTTATTCGTATCATTTAGTTTTATTTTCAAATTTGAGTTTACTGTATACTAATAATCTGCTACAATGTAATTCAAAAAGAATTGCTCGTGTAGGATTATTACACACATTTCGAAAGAAAAAGTGTAGTATAGTTAGATTAAAGTACGAACTATTGAATATTAAACATTTATCTAGATTATTAAAGCTTGCAAATAGTAGAATATTTTTTTTATTCAGTGGATTTTTAAAACTAGAAATTAATTCGTCAGTGAAAGATTGTGAAATCCTTTTATGACAGGCATCTGACAAGTGGTTTCGATTATTGGAAATCTGTATCGCCACATCCACTGTTGAATTGATTTTCAATTCTATCACTCGCAACAATGTGTTCTTCAAACATCACCAAACACTGCAGTTGGTATTATAGATTAGTTTCATTTAAAATTCTGATCATTCTATTACCCAAAGTTGTATTTAAAAAAAATTAATTAATAGATATTTATACAGGGAGTTTCAAAATTCCTATTAGAAACTCCCAGGGCTTGTAGAGGGGACCCAGCAGATAACGCTTTGAATAGGAACCCATGCCTTGAAACGCACAGCATCACAAGCAAAACAAAATCAAACCAAATGATTATAAAACATAACAATAAGTATTTTTGCTTCTGCTAGGTCAACAGCGTTACTGATGTGAATGCCAATTCCAATAAAAAAAATGTTTCCCGTTTTCCTGTACGGAAAGGATGTTTTCTCTAATGATTATGTCATGTGAAATCATGAAACAAGTGTCATTTTTGTTTTGCAGTTCCAGTTGTTTGCTCGGCGTTACATCCTGTCCACTTCCACTCGATGTGACAACACCAACTCCGTTGCAAACATTGGATCTGCAAAGCATGTTCTGGGTATACATCAACAATAGCTGGTGTATGTCGAATGTTGTTGTGCCGCGGCCAGAATTCTTCCAAACATCTTCCTGCGACTCAACAGCAGTCTCGTAAATGCGACTCTTCATGTGGCTCCACAGGAAAAAACGCTAAATCAGGCGATCGTGTAGACTAAGCAATTTCGTTTCTATTGAAATTATAATGAATAAGATGTAATCAGTTTCTGATTTTGATGCTCTCTCTCTCTCTCTTACCCCCCCCCCTCACCCACATCCATTCAATTACTTTTTTATTTTAAAAACCAAAAATAGAATTAAGTTAAGTTTACGACAGTGTAAACAAAATAAAAGTCTTTCAGCGAAATGTTAATTATTATGTAAAATAAATCGAATACTTTCAAAACCTTTTTCCGCAAAATGAATAAAAGCTCTTCAATCAGATAGGATTTTATTTTTCTGTTATGTCTTCAACAGAACTAAGGTTTTATTTTTTAAAAAAAAAGACTTTACACTGACTGCTCATTTGAAAGTGGACACCTGCCATAGTGGAACAACCCAAGCACATTCGGGCAATAATTTGAATATATTCGTTATAAAACAACACGATCATGTTGGAGTCATTTAATGTCTAACCACTTGCTGAGATAAAAGTCACCACCAAAGCAGCGGCCTATGCATCTTTCCCCGAGTGTTTGGTAGACGTAAGAATTTTTATTGTTGTTTCATAAACACTCGATTTTATTTTATTTTGCAAGTGATGCTATGCGTTTCAGGACATTGGTTGCTATTCAAAACGCTATCTGCTCTGTCCCTTCTACAAGCCCTGAGAATTTGTAATAGGAATTTCGAAACACTCTGTATATTAGCTTTTTTTTTTTATTCCTTATGCTTTGATCTGAAAAGCTTGACATTTCTGCAGAAGCGGATACTTGAATGATTTTCTAGATTATTCTAGGAATAACTTCCTAGAATAATTTCCAGAAAATCAGGTATAGAGTATCAAGAACTTAAGTTGAATTTTTAGATTAATTAGCTTTCAACGTCCAGTAAGCTTTGCATATTTGAAATTCCTTGTAAAGCATGTTTCTGATTTTTTCATCAAATTATTAGACGCCATTTTATTTTTAATGAGATATATACTTACTCCCCCCTCCTATGATTGTTCGACCAGAACTGCGATTGCTATTGTTTCTTATCTACGCTGTTAAAAAACATTGTCAGAGACAATCAAGCAATTTTACTTTTTCTAAAACAGTTTATCCAATTATTACGTTTACTTTCATCTTTTATTTATCTTTTTATCTTTTTGTTTATTTATTTTTTTAAAGAAGAATTGAAAGTGTATATGTCTCTCCCTGTAGTAGTTTTCAAAATAGAAGTTTTCAAAAAAATGTTGCCATATATGGTCATTACGGAGCGATCATTTTCTCTGGAACAAACTTCACCAGTCATGACGTCATCAACTTGAACTCCGAGCAGTCAGTCCAAGATGGCGTCGTTTTGTGATCGCATAAGCGTGACCAAGAAAGGACAAACTTTGCAAAGCAAGGGGAATAGTGTGGGACGTTTGTAATTATTTCAATTTTAATTACTATTATGTATTCGTAACTGTAGAAAATACAAAAACCCAGAATGTTTTCGTAATGTTTATAAGATTCAGTTAAGGATTTGAGCAATAGATGGGATTGTTACGTCCTGGAAACATCAATCTATAAGGAAATTACATCATCAAAAGCTCTTCTTTCATGAACTGAACTGAACTGAAATAATTTTTGAAAAACGGGAATGAAACCTCTTGAAACTAGTATCTTCATGTTAACGTGATCTAACTTGTGTAATTTGAAAAAAAAAAAAAGATTTTACTTTTGAAATTTCTTTGTGTAGATTCCTGAAGAGAAATCTGCGAGTGAAGCTGACCAAAATTCCCATAAAAAAGTAAGAAAAGCGAAACCGTTACTTTGTATTCTTAACTAACAATACATGTTTAATCTTTTTATTAACCTATGGATTCGCGAGCTTCTCCATGATAAAAATTAATTGAATTTAAACGAGTAGTATTTGCGGATTTACTTAATTTTCAGAAAATAGACAATTCAAAGGGTTTGTTTGTATTGGGAAACATATTGTAATTTAGGTAAACTCGAAGATTATTTACGAGTTTTGTCATTTTCATTTAAAATTTTATAATTTTTAGTTAAACCATTTGGAAGCTATTGTGATAGCCACCCAAAACCCATAGCTATTGCGTTTCTCCTGTCCGTCCGTCCGTGTCTATCCACCCTAACAACTCCCGAACGGAAGATCGGATCGACAAACGAACTTCACCATCTCGTTCAGAGGCCCAAACAACATAGGAGTAGGGTATTTTCAGGGGCCAAAGCCCCCCTATGTTCGAGATATTTGGCATTATTTTCATTGGATTTCTTCTATTAGCCTACTTATTAGGAATGCAATCATCTCATTTCAATTGTCAGCTATAGCTTGACGGTTAAGGTGTCGGACACATATACTGAAGGTTGTCGGTTCGAATCCGCATATCTACTTTTTTTCCTCTTAATATTTTTTTCTCAATGCCTACGTGGTTTTTTTGTTTGTTTTATTTTCCTAACTGTTTTTTTTTTATTTTTCTTAAGTTAATGTACTTCCTTTTTTTATTATTATTTTTAATTTTTTTATTATTTTGGGTCGCCTTTAGATTTATCTTTACCACAAAAAATTATATTCATTTATAAAGAATCCTGTAAACTTCAATTTTTGTTCGTGTTTCTTTAATTATAAACTATTACTTATTTCTCATTTAGCCATATCCTTTATTTTAAATTATATACTTCAATATTAATAATGACAAAGGTATAATTTCTTTTTTACTCTTTCTTTACGTTAATCACGTTTTTCATAAATGTAAAAACAATCCCTCATTTTGCTAGCTTCGCAGGCAAACAACACATTTAAAGAATTAATTTTGCTCCATTTGTTACCTCGTTAAATGAATTGGTTTTTATCTTTTGTAGCGAAGGAAGGAAATCCCCAAAGCAATGTCGACGGAATGATTATTTTTCTCTTCGCAAAATAAAGCTTTTTATCGGCTGTTCAATCGATGAGAAACAGGAAACACACTAATGAACGTCTTCGGTCGACAAAGGTTGAAACACACCTGCAAGCTGACAAAACCAATATCTCCATCGATTATTTGAGTTACCAATGTCAACAAAGTTAAGATCAATGCCAAACAAAAGGAAATATTGAAGAAATAAAAAAAAAAAAGATTCTTCTGGAATATTTCAACGTGGCCTCAGTTCTTATATATATTATTATTATATTATCAGCCTACACTTAAGATCGTAAAAGATTACCAGAGGTGCTGGCAATTACTAAAGGATTAATCATTCCAAAAAATCTTAGCGACATCTGTTATTTAAAAGCTGAACTACTGTAAATATTTCATAATTGAAATATAAAGGAAAGAGATGTTGGTTATTACTTTAATTTCTTTTACCATACTATTACTGTAAATTCAGGGATCAATTTTATTTTTTTTAATATCAGTTTTAGTTATAAATTGATATACAACTAAAATTCTTCTTAAAATTCTTTTCTTTATTCACAATATTTCGTTTTCTTCAATAGAAAACTTCGTCAGGTCAAATTGAGGAAAAGAAAACTTTCTTCTTCCTCCAGAATTCGTTATGATACATTTAAAAATTAAAAATCCTTCCCATATAACAATATGTGGACTTTCCGTCCGTTTATAAATCAGTACAACACGTTCCAACAATATATGCACAGTCCGTGTTTACAGTACTATTTACTAACAATTTGCTGACATTTCATATTCATATTCAATTTACATTATTTACTGACAATCCATATGATCATCTTCATAAAAAATCGAACCCGCCACCTCCAACCCGCAGCCAAGAGCCCTTACCCACTCGGACCCACAATGATAAATGTTCAAATATGAATATTGATTTTTTTTTGTACTGACGAAATTACAATTTAAAAGGCGAGGATAATATATTTTCTGTTAAACGGAAATGTTAGCTCTGGAGTTATTCGTCCAACTATTTCTTAAATTTAACTTATTATCTTTTCTGGCTGATGTCTTTTTATGTTGTTTTAGTGCAGTTATTCTTGAGGTCAATTTGTAATGTAGGTTTAAACGGTGTTGTATTTGGAATTAACATATTCTTTTACTATACAGATACACTCAATTCTTGTTCCCATGAATGGTAAGTGCCTGTTGATCATCTTCACTATAAACTTTTGCTAACCGCTACCATAGCGAATCACTTCGTGTTCCATTCTTGTAAAGAAAATTCCCATGCTATTAATTGAAGTATTGTTGAATTTAAAAAGAAATCATAAAAACACTGAGAACACATGGAAAAATATATGAACGACTGGAGACTTGTTAACGAAACATACGATAGCAGCTTACCTCTGTGGAGCTGATGATGCTGCATGGTAGGCCTCTTAGTTTTTTTTTATTCGCAACTGTGCCTGGCCTGGAATGTCTGCGAAGAGACCAAATGGGTTATACTTGTTTTTAAGCGAATAAGCGAAGCCACAGGATTGGAATAAGCGGATAACCGGATGTAAATGTAGGTGGTAAAAGTTCCTATGCATCTATAAACCTTCCATTTGTAGTTGTGCCGAACGCTGAATATTTTAATACTCTCTCTACCTCTAACGATGATACAAAGCCATGTTCAGTTTAAATTGCGTAAAAAATTGCATGTATCTGACAAGAATGTAGGTTGAAATCTAATCGAATCACTACGGAATGAAAATCTAAGAACATTGATTGAATCTGAGATTGTCAAACGATCACTTTTCTTAGATGGAATAAATGGAATTGGCTACACTTTATACAATCTAGCAGTGATTAATGTTTCCAAGATTCAAGTTTAAGGATCGATGTTGCATTGATGTAAATCTAATCCAGAAGTGCTCGCATATCTTTCAGAACAGGAATCTGCAAACTTTTTGGGAAATGAGATCTTGAGGGAAAAGTGAAAATCAAAGCCAAATTGTGAAACCACAGATATATAAAACTAACAAAATAACCTATTTTTTAAAATATTTATTAACTTTCATTAAGAACATTCATAAACTTCAATACAATTCTTATGGTGATAATGTTGCTAAGTTATAATGAGAATCAAGAAATTCTTATTTCTTTGACAAAATTAAGTCAAACTCTGTTTCAAAACGTGTGCTTCTTCTAATTAAAATATCAATAATATCATTTAATAATGACAAATTTACTGGTTTAATAAGTTAGGAATAATCTATAACCAGATAGTTCATTTTTGAAAACTTCTCACACAGATATGTTGTGCTAAATGCTGAATTAAATCCTCAATTTTAAAGAAGTATATTCTTCATTTGGCAAACATTTGTAAAAGTTTCATGTAAATCTCTTTGTATTTGTCTTTCAATGTGTTAATGGCTGCAGCAAAGACCTTCAGATATATTTTTGTTTGTAACTATGTCCATGGTCTCTGTGAGCAACATGAAACATCACAGTGGGTCTGATTTGCCCCGCAGACAATGGTTTCCCGATCCTTTTAGAACATTGTATTCAACGTCAGAATAAAGATACTAAGTAAACGATAATACTGGGAAAGAGAGATCACTGTAATAATGTTTTATGGACCGAAACTGGAGGAAGGCAAAATTGTGTAAAACTCCGAAAGAGTTTTCCGGGTCAACCAGATAAGTGACCACTGGAAGGCTGATTTCTTTTATAGTCTTTTGGAAACTTTCGGTCATCTCTAAGTTCTTTTGAACGAAATACCACAGTTACATGGATGAAGTTGAAGACCATGTTTATAGTGGCCTGTAACTTTTTTCGAAGTAAAAAAAGTGTTTTTTTTTTTCTTATAATCTGAAATTATAAGAAAGTTTTCGTTTCTTCGAGGTCACTGCAAAAGCTGTATTACGTTTGAATTAAAAGCAGAATTAAAGTTTTAATTTCATTCTTTGTGCTTTTGAAACAATGAAATTCAGCATGTTGACTGCAGATAAAGAAAGCATGAATATCACAAACACTTGCAAATACACCTGCATTTTTTTAACAGGTTTCTGATAAATTGCATTAACTTTAGGAATCGTAAACACACTCTGCGCTTTTGAATTTTGCAGTTTACTCATCTGTGTATGTATCGCATTGTTATCGAAAAATACAGCTCTAGAATTCTCAAAAATCACATTTCCAGTTGTATTCAGTTATTTTGACATGTTTTAAAGTTTTTGTTTCATCATTCTAATCATTTACTAAATGATTGGTACTAAATCTTAATCTCGAGGAAACGAAGCTCTTAAAAATTAAATCCTTTTAAATTCTATAATTTTTAAAACGAAGCTCTTTAGAAGTATTTACCTTATAATGAGTTCCTGACCATCCGTGTTACGAAACTTAAGTCTAAAATGTTAAGAACTAAATGTTAAGAATTAAAAATGTTAAGAAGTATCTGCTTTTAAAAGAGACTTGATTTTGCTGTCTAACACATTTGCATTGCATTCTTTTTCTCCCAGCTATGAAGTAACAATCGAAATCACATTATTTCATGAAACAATTATTGCTAATATTGACGCTGCAAGCTTTAAATCACTGAAAAGTGTTCCGTATATTTATATATGAAATATCAAATACATGAACCAACCAATTAAGAAAATATTATTATCGTTCTGTTAAACATGAAAGCGACTCATTTAGAGGGAATCATCAGGCTTTTTTAAAGATAACAAAGATTTAACAATACTTTAATAAAGAGTTTATGATTAATTATTGAATTGGGAATTTTGTTCTGGAATACCATTCAATATTGCATTTCAACAGTGATAAAATACATCACTTCCTATGTAAGTAATCTAACATACTTTTAAATAATTTGATACAGACGTTTTTGAAGATTTCTTTAAACTTCTTTATTTTTAATTATTTTTTTAACCAACAATTTCTCCTTCTTTCGATAAACTTAAAGTTTACTTTCAATAAATATTATTTCTTGGAAAAAATATTAAAGCGAAACGCCTGTATTCCAGTTATGTAAATACTGTATTTGCTGAATAGAAATTCATTTTATGGGGGGAAAAATGAATTATATCCGCATTATTTAATTATCTCAATCGTCTGCCGTGAGGCCAGTGTGCCGGTACCCGGGTTCAAATCCCGGTCGAGAGCATGGATGTTTCAATTTCCTTTCCTGTGTTGTCAGCCTCTTCTTCACTTTCTCTTCTGTCTGACGTCATTCCGTAATGGCGTCCTGGAGAAGGCAACGGGAAACCACTCCAGTATCTGTTCCCTTGTATAGCTACGGCTTCTCCTAGGGGTCGCCTTTCGGGGGTCACTAGGGTTCCATAGACTTGAACCAATCTACGGATTCACTACCATGGTATGGTATGGCAACCTGATTAATTTTAATCATATAAAATGTTTGGATCAAGAATTAATATTCACTGTTTAAGACAATGAAGTATTAAAGAAATAAGATAGAAATCCTTTCTTTAGATATTAATTCTTTTCTGTGGAAATTTTAGTCGCTTTCTCGTATAGGCGGATGAAGGGGGAAGGGAACTCTCTTTCCCTCCCCCCCTCTCCTTCAGCTGTTATTATACAGGGTGCTTATAATTAAAATTGCGATTTCAAAACGCCCTAACTTTAAAACTACCGGTCAGATTCACTTGATATTTTACCAGAACAATCGTGAGGTAATGGAATTTTTTTGTTTGGCGAAGGAAAAAAATAGTTCCAAAATGTGCCGATAGATGGCGCTGTCAGGGTTCACATTGGTGTTGTGGAGGCATGCAAATTACTAAGACGTGTTAGTAATGTATTAGTAAAGACGTCTTAGCCTATTATTAGCATGTCTTAGTAATTTGCATACCTCCAGAACAGCAATGTGAACCCTGAGAGCGCCATCTATCGGCACGTTTTGGAACTATTTTTTTCCTTCGCCAAACAAAATTCCATTACCTCACGATTGTTCTGGTAAAATATCAAGTCAATCTGACCGGTAGTTTTAAAGTTAGGGCGTTTTGAAATCGCAACTTTAATTACAATTAAAGTTGCGATTGGATAAATGGGGTTTCCAAAGACTGTTGTCTGATTGACATAAATATTGCCATGATGACGATTTCAATAGCTTATTTCCTATGGAAATTTGCTAATAAAAAGTCGTTTACTCGTTTATCCTGAATCGATCCGTGCCTTCTTGTGCTAATTTCTCAACAAGGACGCTTTTGGAGGAGATTTCAAAGATAAATGTTAGATATTTATAACAAGTTTCAAGAAGATACAAGCAACGGTTCAAAAGTTATTACTTAAGGAGAAGGCACATAGACAAGCACACATAAAAAAGTAACACGTAAAAAGTAAAAACAAACAAAAAAATCAGCACCATTTGCTTGTTTGAATAGGATTTCTTTTTTATCTCGGATTAGCTAAAAGGATTTAATATTCTCTGTTTAACACAACGAGATATTAATAGAAATAGGTTTTTTAGATTCCAATGCTTTTCTATGGGAATTTTTGTTTCTTCACGCTCTAATTTCTCGACAAGGCTCTCGAATGTGCATACTAAATTTCAGGATCTCTCCAGAGGTTAAAAATTATGAAGGGACACAGGCACACTTAGAGCGAATGATTTAATGCTACTCATTTTCCTATTAGAAAGAGGCTTAAAAGTTAAGCAGCTTTGCCTTAAGCCTCTGAGTTATATAATTGCCGGGAGAGGGCAGTTTCTGAAAGACAAGTAAAGGGAGGAGAAAATCAATATGAAAAAGTCAAATAAGTAAAGAAGAACTCTAAAATGAAAAATCTTAAATGAAAAAGTTAAAGCTGTACCGCAACAGGCTACGCTGGCTCTGAGGTGAGTGGGAGGTGTGGGCTCCAAGCGATTCTCAACCAATGAACTAGTTGAGATCGGATGGTCAACCCGAAGCCTGCCTGCAGTTTAACCCCTGAGTAAGAAACACGGTGTCTATTTGACAGTGAGCTGGGTGAACCCTAGGGTCTATCAGGAGAAGAAAAAAACCGAGCCAGGAATTGAAGCCGTGCTTCTCTAGTCCGCAGTCCAGTGTCCACACTATTGGACTATTTTCAAAAATACATCATTTAAAACATAGCCCGTGTTTGACAGTAATTTTATAATGGGATGTTTTCTGTGATGTTTTAAATGACGTATTTTGGAAAATGGAAAGATTCACAAATTTACAATGAAATAAAGAGGAAAAAGAAATAGGTTCTGTAAAAAAAAAAACGTTATTCCTTAATTTGAAAGGAATTGTTTTGCCATGTTTCACGAGTGCAATGTTTTCATTGCATTTCACATTTCACTGTAGCTTAAACTGTGAGGTGAAAAAAAAATCACAGCATTTACATGAGTTTTCTTAAATTCATGAGATTTTTATATGAAAAAAAGCATCTCTTGCAATCAAGAATAAAGGATTTCTTTATTGAATGACGTCTCCCAGCTTTTTCTTGGAAAATCCTCAGGGTTCCTTAAAATTCAGTAGACATCCACAGTTTTCGGTGAACAAACAGAAGTCGGCAAAGAAACAAAGAATCATCAACAACAGACCCAATTCTTCCATTTTATCTCTTTCCTCTGTAGGTTACAAGTGACTGCAACTCTTCTAACCGGTTTTTGTTAGAAATACGTTTTCTTGTCACGAACCTACTGCTGCCTGTGATCTAATTTCGCTATAATTCTTTTTTCTTTTCTTTGACGTCTTCCCCATCCTAATGGTTCTGCTTCTCCTTCTACAACCTTCCATTCCCTTCCCTTAGCTGCAGTCCAACAGTTCCTTGTCCATCATCGTTTGGGTCACATTAGGCTTGTGATAAATCTTGTCATAGCTATCTTCGTTCTCTTCTATTCAGTTTGTTCGTTAATCACTGATTCAGCAGAACTGGAATGATTGACAGCAGCCTAATTACCAGCTCTCTACGTTTTTTTACCCGAATAATTGATTTGTAATTTCGATATAATTTGTTAATCATATTTTTTTTTTCGAATTACAAATTGGATTTTCATGAGTCATCAATTTATAAATCATTAATCGACATTATAGGAAATTAATTCTTCATTCTAATGATATTGAGATAAACAATGTACAGGGGGTTAAGAAAATCACTCTTACTTTCTCTGTTTTGTGTTTATTCATTATTTATTTTGTAGCATATTCATATACAACATTCATACATTCGTAAATGCATTATATTCTTTTACGAATTTTTCCCCATAAAATACTTCATTATTTTAAGGAGATTAGAAAATACAGTAAAACCTCGGTATAACGCTCCCGCTTATAGCACTATCCCGTTCTTTACGCTCGTTTTGTACGGTCCCTGGAATTTTCTGTATATCTCTGTATACTTTTACCCTCTTACAACGCTTCAAATCCCGCTTGTAGCGCTTTTTTAAATCGGAAATTTTATATCGAAAAGAAATGTAACACTTTAAAGATTCTTTTTTTTTTTTCCCTGGTAGGAGGGAATCTTTGAACTCTGTGAAATGCGGGTCTGTGCAAAATTTCGAAGCGGAAATCCCTTTCTATAAGTGAAAAATTGCAAATTCTCCGTCGAGAATTCTATAAAAGTCAGAAGGATTTCGTAGAATCTCTAGGAATTCCCTCGTCCAGTCTGCGAACAATAATGAAAAGCAGGGATGCAATTACCGATGCAGCGAAGGGTTGTTGCAAACGTAAAAAAGTAAAGTGTGCACTAAATCTCCTCCGAAAATATATTAGTATTGCTCCTAGTGGTGTATCAATTGACGTTAAATAGTTACCTGAACCGCATTGAAAATGTCATAATTCATAACAGTAGCACACACACACACACGGCAAACCACAATCAAAGATCTTTTTAATAGGAAATAAGCTCTTATTTGCAGTATATCTATTGCAGAATCATGTATGTTTCCTGTAAAATGTTGTCCAAATCTTTTCCCATCTCATAAATCATTTCCCGTCTATAGCGCTATCCCGCTTATTACGCTTGTAGGTCATGGTCCCTTGACGAGCGTAATAATGGGGTTTTACTGTATTGAAAA
The DNA here is from genome assembly GCA_023159025.1 of Thereuonema tuberculata. Classification (NCBI taxonomy): domain Eukaryota; kingdom Metazoa; phylum Arthropoda; class Chilopoda; order Scutigeromorpha; family Scutigeridae; genus Thereuonema; species Thereuonema tuberculata. Next base: position 48,778,811 of record JAFIDM010008419.1, on the reverse strand, counting down.
CTTAGCCCAAGAAGGCTGGAAACTTGATGGAGTAAGATTTTTTTCTTTCCGGAGAATATTGAAAAGTGATAATTTTTCTGAAGAATTTGTGTACTTTACAAATATATGTTAATAAAAATATTTTCAAAACAAAATGTTTAACGTGCCGTTTAAAATCTTAAAATTAATCCTCTAATAAAAGCACTTACGTATGAAAATTTACTATTTTCACACGTAAGTGCTTTTATTAGTGGATTAATTTAAAAAAAAAATTCTATTTATGTCTGTATAATTCTCGTCTTGTTACAATTCCTAATTTTATTCTTAAATTAGTTTTTATCCATCCATACTAATTCTGTCAGGAGTTAGGTCAACATTCCTATGGAATTCAAGAATTCCCATAGAATTCCCTGGGGAAAGAAACTGAGGTGGGTTCCCGTAGCCTTTCTCAGGCAGACCTTATAGAATGTTTGCAGACCAAAGAGAAAGTGAAGAGGCTAACAAATACAGGAAAGGAAATTGAAACATCCAAGCCATGCCCGCGATTCGAATCCAGATTCCGACACAACGGCCGCACGGCAGACCGCCGCCCAGACCGCTCGGCCATGCCGGGACGGCAGTCTTTATATGTCATCTTTATAAATTTGTGTTGGTGGTGTGCTTTCTATTAACATTACTCCTTTAATCATTTACGAGATTCGATCAGAATTTGTTTTACAACCGATGTCATAATGCCGGCGGTTGCTGAAATATTTAACAAAGGGCTGTATTGCACAGTGTCGTTTAATCTTCTCATGTGTAGCACTGGAGGTGAGCGCGGTCATTTCAAAATGACGACCCGCAAGGATAACTGATCTCTTGTTGATGTTATTTATGATAACCTTAAAGTAATTGCGCTATAACATCAGCAAAACAAAACGTTCTGCCTTCGGAACGACTGTGGAATCCTCCTTCATGACAATGCCAGACCACAAGTTGCCCTGAACACAGTACTTGTGCACTCGGAAAGTCCAATGGGATGCAAAAAGGTTGCTACAACAGCAAGTTCTTATTAAAAGGATGCAAAATTTCATGAAATCATGACTTTATATTATTAGACTTAATAAATAAGTTTGTTCATCTCCTAATCATATATAGATTATAAACAACTCAGAAATATTTTAATCAAAAGTTAATCATTTATTTACACAATACTGTACATGAAATAAGAGAATACAAAGAATATTATTCTTACAAAAAAAAAAATAACTCAATCGATAACACATAAGTAAAAAACGCTAACAATGGATTCTAAAAAATTTTTTTGTCACTTTTTTTGTTTTAGTGAAAAAAAAAATGAAATACTTGTTAAATTTGTCACAAGATGGCGCAGCAATCGTCTTTATTATTATATAGAAAATTCTTGTGAAAACAATAACGACCACTTTTTGTATTTTTGCAACAAATATTAGTGTTTTTAATGAATGTTTTCTGTAAAATCCTTTCAGGATTTCGTTTAATCGTAGAAACAGATAGTTGATGAAGTAGCTCAAGGAAAGATCATGTGTCAGTTTCCTTTACTCTGATTTCACACCTGTAAATCTATTTTCATAAAATTGAATTACAAAGAGATAATTGTTTATTTATTGTGAGGACGGTGATTAATAAAAAATAATAAATATGTAATGATGGATTTTGTTACAAAATTCAAACTATATGTCTCAAATTTTAATGGAGCTTATATTGTATCTGTATTAATATAGTAAAGATCTTTTAGAATACAATGTATTAAAATCAAAGGGATTTCGTTTACAGTAAAGCAATAGAAATCCTGCATTCCTTAACTTAAAATTGAAAATAAAAATGTCTCAGCTTCCTAGGAACATTAGTTTCTGAGTAAGAATGTTCACGGACGATGGTATTTTAAAAGTTACGAAGTTGACGTTGCATACAAAATGCTTTGTAGTATGTTTCTTATGCTGTATCATATACATCATGTATATCTACAAAATTTAACATCCAATTTTATGAAAACGTGAATTTTCGTCTAAAATGATCTTAGCTGTAAGAGAAACTTCATCGATATTACTTTTATTGCCGATTTATTAATTGCAGTTTAATAAATGTATCATGAAGAATGATTATTAAGTCCTGTCCAAAAAAAAATTTATATTGTTTCTCGATTTTCTTTCTGGCTAAAAGCTGCGCCTTCATTTCCTTTTCCTTAGGTTGCTTTTTGATTTTCCCATTCTTTTTCTTGAGAAATATATGACGTCATCTCAATTACGATTCTCCCACCCAAGAATAAGAAGATGTCTGCCAGATGAGTAGGCGTCACTTCTTGTTTGCTCTTCAATTTGTTGGAAATTCATCAGAAAACAGCAGAGCTAAGAAAATGAAGTTAGCTTAATACCGCTAGAGGACTCTTACTGATAGATTAGTCGATTAAAAATAGACCATGATTGCATCTTTATCTACTTTTCTGGTAGAAATTAACATTTCGCTTTCAAGTTAATCAGTTTATAACTTGAAGAAGACTTTCAACCAAAAAAAAGAAACAAAAAAGCTTTTAGGTAAATTGACTCTGCTACGGGTACAGTCTTAAATGGGTATTTTTCATGCTTTGATTTTCTTGGAAACTTTTTGTGCGATTCTTGTATTTAGGCTATTACACATAATGAGATAAAGTAACTAATAATACTGGGTGGGCAAAATAAAACTGACCCGGAAAAAAAAATTGAAGTAACCCAAAACGATTGAAGTAACTGTTGTGCTGGGCATTAGTTCTCCTGTTCATTAACAAAGGTCAGTCCTATTGTCAATATTTGAAATATATCTATAACTTTATTTTCAGGGCCAGTTTTATTTTGTCCACCCTATATGTATAATGTAATGTTAGCCCTTGTGGTACTCCATTTTTCTTACACAGAAATGCAACAATTTCTCATTTATCACTTATTTTTAATAGTGCAAATCCTGTTTTAAATAGAACGGCAGAGATAACAAACAAGTTTTACAGTTAAGGTAACATTGAAAGGAACAAAATAGCAAACGGAAAGTTATTTTCAACACAGTAAACAAGCAGCTTCCTTAAAACATGCAATAATAGAGATAGATTTAGGTGTTCTGGGAATGGCTAATTCTCTTCGACAGAAGATAAAAGTCAACTTTACAAGATGCTATTCACTCATTAGTTTTGTCGGCTTTTGGAAGGTTTTCTGTCAACAAAGTTTGATGAAATCGATAGATTCCACAATGCCGATGACTCTGCTGTATCGAGATGACAAGGAGTCAATACTGTGCCCTAGAGTAGCTAATTGCTTTCGGGAACCTTTGGCTCTCACGGTCCACGTAAGATAAAGCCTTCAATTGGAAAAGAGATTGTGAGTATTTTTTGTTATAGTAAATAAAGGTTCCCAGTGAGCCTAATTGTTCTTGAAAAACCTTTGATTCCACAATGATTGCAAGCTTTGGAAGTTATTGTTGTTTTAGTAGTTTTTGTTTAGACCGACGTTTTTCTTAGATTGTTATTGATATCAGCTGAAGTCTAAGAATTCTACAAGCAGATTAGGAGCATATATATATATACATTACATAAATGGGTTCTGTTAAATGTTGACATTTTGTTTTCCTGCTGATAATCTTTCTACTTTTATTTGCCAGTTAGGAAGCACAAAATTGGAGAGTGGAAAGAACGAACAATTTCCCCCTTTTTGACTAGACCAGCATTATTTTTTGCAATTCTGTTTTTTTTTCATTTCGTTTGAAAGAAACACACGAATAAACCGACGACTTGCCAAGTAAGGAAAAAATGAAAAAAGAAAAATGACAAAAAAACGACACGAAGTCTTTTTTTTTTACCAGAATAGATTGTTTGAGAGGCCAAAAACGAACCAGAAAATCAAAAGAACTTACAGCGTACTTTTTTAAAATCCTATTTCTTTAAGTTTCTTTAATTTTTTTTAAATTTTTTTTTTAAGTCGTCAAAATGATAAAACGAAAAGGTAACATTTACATTGAAGTTATAAAATGCACTGAATACAAAGAACTCAAATTTCCCATTTTTTGAAAAAGAAAGGAATTAACTCCGCATTATTTACTTCAGTTGTTAAGTAGGATTAATTGGAACAAACCTCGTGCCGAGACTGAGCTAAAGATTGAATATTCCCTGTTTAAAACAATGAAATTTTAACAGAAATAGAAAAGAAATCCGTTGTTTAGATTTCAATGATTTTCTATGGGAATTTTTGTCGCCTTCTCGTAATGATTTCAAGTATAAAAGTGAGATAAATATTACTCATGTTATTAGTCCTGGAATATATATTGTAACGACATATACGATTCTGGTTTTTAGTTTTTAGTTTCTATCTTGTTAACAGATCTCAAATGTTGTTTTTGTCAGTGTGTGTTATTTGTTAACCGCCTCTTCTTTCATCATTGTAGCAAGTCTCGATGTCTATTATTGTCTTTAGAATATTATGAAAACATAAACTCAGTTTTAGTGATCCATTTGGGAGCCATTGTGATAGCAACCAAAATCGTTAGCTACTACGTTTGTCCTGTCCGTCCGTCTGTGTCTGTCCACCCCTAATAACTCCCGAACGGAAGGTCGGGTCGACAGACGGACTTCACCATCGTGTTGAGAGATCCAAACGCTGTAGGAATGGATATTTTCAAGAGCCAACGCCCCCCCCCCCCCATATTCCAGATATTTGGCATTGTTGTCATTGTACCCTCTTAACAACTCCCGAACGAAACGTCGGATCGACAAACGAATTTAATCATCTTCTTCAAGAGGCCCAAACAACATAGAAATAGGGTATTTTTAGGAGCGAAAGCCCCTCCATGTTCGAGATATTTGACATTGTTTTCATCGGATTTCCGATATTACCTTAAATGTCAGAAATGCAACCGTCTCATTAGCATGATTGATAAGTTCTCGGACTCATATGTTGAAGGTTGTCGGTTCGAATCCGTGTTTTTTTTCTTCTTGTTTTCCTAACGTTCTTTTTAATTTTTCCTAACTTTTTATATTGTATAATTTTCCTCTTATTAATGCACTTCTTTTTATTATTATTTTTAAATTTTGTTGTTATTATGGGTCACCCTTAAATTTATGCTTTATCACAAAATTCTTTTCAATTGTTTTTCTGTTGCGAGGAGTTTTGTAAGTCTTTCCTTCGGGAAGGAAGATGTTCTTGGAGGTTTTATTTCTATGTCGTTTTCCAAGATTTTTGGTAATTAATATTACCAAAGAAACTAACTTAGTTAGGATTTAGAGAGTGAGATTCTAAAGCCTTAACTTCATGAATTTCTCAAGTTAAGGCTTTAGAATCTCTCTCTCTCTAAATCCTAACATAAGTTAGTTCCTCATGAAGTTCCTCTACAGTTATAACAGTGCAGTCCAATCCTGTCTGATTTGAAATACTACCTTTATTCCTGGTTTGAAAACTGCGTGGAATGTTGGAATAAAGCCGAATATTTGATTTGGTTTTCCGTTCGATTATCGATGAAACTTTTCAATAACGGTCTGCTAATTCAGCCAGGAATGGAATCCTAATCACTACCGGGGATTCTCTATAACCGTAGAAGTCAATATGTCAGCGGATGTTTTCCATCTTCTTAGATTCGAGTTTTTTTAGAGTGAATTCTAATATAAAGCTAAGTGTAACGTTCTTTTTTATTGGTCAAAATTCCCGTAATATTTCATTGGTGTAAATTATATTAAGAAAATTGAATACCCTTTGTGTTTCAGCACTTGTTTCATTGTATTACGTTAGTTGATAATGTCATTTTTAGAATGACGAAACCGGTCCTCTGTAAATAATTTTAATGTGTTCTTAAAATTTTTTAAACTTTTAGTTTTGTATGTCATCTTTTTATCGAGCTTAGTTCATATACGCACATGTTAACCAATCTAAGTTACTTATCAGTACATACCAGTCGTGAGAAGTGTTCAACTTGTTTTTGTTGTTTTTTAATACGAATATTATGGGAAATTGTTGTCCGAAAGCTTGATGCTTATAAATTAATTAATTTATATTAATTTTGTTAATCTGAATTTTTTTATCTAAATTAGTTTTTTGTTAATTTAACTGGTTCATCTAAGATGCAGATACCATTCTTTAATTTGAATCTTCCGTTTTCGAAGAAAATTTTAAGTTTTTAATAAAATATAAATGTTATTAGTTTTTTAAAGAAAACGTACCAACATATCAACGTTCAAGAAGATCTATTCAGCGGTTCTAAAGTTATTAAAAGAACACAACAAAGAAGTTAGATCGACCCCAGTCCTCGAAAGTGCAGTATCAATGTGGCGATCGGGGTGGAAGAGCTGTATTGGCAAATCCTTATTTTCCTTCGTCCACTGTTATTCAGAGTACATCCAGGTGGAAATGTGGAGGAGCGCCATCCTGTTGAAAGTTTAGGTCTGAAAAATCACTTTCAGCTGAGGCATAAACCAATCTGTTAACATGTCCAGCTAAGAATGACCAGTGACGGTAAGCTCGGCAAAAAAAGATCGTACATTTTGCGTCTGCTATTGCGCAAAACACTTTCATTTTTGCTGAGTCTCTCACATAGCCCACAATGACATCAGGTTTACTGTATTTCAGATCCTGACATTACGGCGATTGACTTTCCCGCTGAGATAGAAGATGACCTTGTAGGCCATCTGAACACCAGCATGTCAGTAAATCATCATTCATGATGCTTTTTTTGTTTCGATGTCGCCATCTTGTACACATTACTAGCGGTTACTTGCACCATATAGTCATAAACACACGCAAGAACGTGAGGCCTTTCTCCTTCATTTCATTCCGTGACTGCTCGGTTACCGTTTCTATCACTCTCGTTACAGGTCTTTCTCTTTCACCATCTTTTTTGCAGAACCCTGAATGATAAATAAAAAACTAGTTAAAATATAAACCTTTTCGACATTCAGACTAGAAAGAAACGTTTCAATTTCCTTTTCAATTCCTTTTTAAAATAGTGATTAAAAGTGATTTAAAATAACAAAAAGTAGAAAAATCCAGCCAAGTTAGAAAGTTATGTATTTTTGTAAATTATATTTTATAGGTTTTTTTTCTTTTTTTTTGAAATTCTTCTATATAGACTGTGTTGTTGATCTTTTGAACATCATAATTTGACAACTGTATTAAATAAATTAAGTTCTTTCGAACAAAAGTAATTGAAAAAGTTGCTATTGCATTGATGCTCTTCTATCCTTTTTATTCATTGGTTATTCTATATGGAATATTTTTAATCTAGTTTCTGTACTTCTGTTGAATACCTTATACTTTTCTATGTTTACTTAAATATATTCAAACATGAAAATGGATGAAATCCTTTTTGCGGAATTATTTGAGGCATAAATATTTACAAGAAAACTTATGAATATCGAATGAACAAAAAAGACTCATGAATAAGATTGCCTCGAGAGTTAGTAAGAAAATTTTAATAAAGAAATTGAAGAAAAAATATTAGTAGACATAATTAAGAAATTGAATGTTGCACGAAAGTGAAGCAGACTATTTTAATATAAATTGTAATGTAAAGTAATATGATTTTAAATGTGGTATGATTTGAATAATTGAAAATCATAATGTAAATTCTAAGTGATATTCTAAGCACTGTAAGTACATTGATGGAAGAATTAATGAGCGGAGGAATGATAATGTCGATTGCCCGGAACTTCCGTATTTGTATTTTATATATTAAACTAGCAGCAAAGCCTGTCGGAGGACAGGCATAAAAAAAATCTGAAAAATCATTTTATTATCAACTATCAAACATAAAGTAAATGTAATCTAAATACTGTGATTAATCTTAATTACAGAATAACTTGTTGCGAAGATTTTAATGAAATATATTCATTATTGAAGGCTTTAGTGTTAGTTCGAGTCTGCGTAAACAGTGAAATAGCGAGTCTTTATATACAGGGTGATTCAAAATTCCCTGTACAAACGTTAAAGGTAGGTAAGAAAAACAAAAACAAACCACATTCATGATGGAACGACATTCATAGTGTCTGCAAACACCATCTGAATGTGGGTGCTATTTGGCAGGACATTAGTTGGGCAGTGTGAGCCATCGTCATGTGAAACGTTGACTTTGTACGAGTCGGATTTAATGCTTACTAATGATAAGAGAGCACCTAGCCTACGGGGCAGCGACAGGAAGCAGACGAACCGCAGTACGATTGTTTCGTGAACAGTTCCCAACAGGCGTGTGCCCAATCATCAACCGTTTGGGGGTTTGCACCAGATTGTGAAACTGGGTCATTCGACGGAAACAGACATGATTGTGTACACCTTACTGTCATATTGTAAACGTAGGGCTAATAAACATGTTGTCTACCTTACTTGTCTTTTATTTCTGAACTTAAGTTTACTTTCTAGCACATTCGGGTCGGGTTTGCGGACTTGATATGGATAGTTTTTGTATTCCTGACCTATTCTTTAAAGTTTGTTCAGGGAATTTTGGATCACCCTGTATCTACACTATATAAATGCATTGTTTGGATGCTTTTAACGTCATTGTAAATTCACCTTATAGTAAGTGGCTTTAAATAATTTCCTGTTGAATTTGGATTTAGAAAATATCAAAATTGTAAACGGCATAGAGCTATAGCCTTTTTTACTGTAAGTGTAAAAGAAAACAAGGTACTTCGTTTATTCATGGAATGATTTGAAATCTGGTGAACGGAAGAATCCATTGCCTTTCAATTAAAACTTGTGCAAAGATTTCCTAATCTCATCAAATGGAAAAATCTGAAGTTCGTACAACGAACAGTTCCCCAATTCGGATGATGAGGGATTTTTAAGAAATTCGGACATTGCTTCAGAAATAAAATGATTTGGATATTTAATAACAAATTTGGACATCGCTTTCAAAAATAAGAAATTCAAAAGCTTAAATATTTTTTTAAATTTCATATTTTATTGTAATAATGCTGCACGCTTTACGCATTTATAATGAGCGTGTCACTTTTGTATTGTTATTTTAGAATCTAAAATTCTGATTGTCATTTATTTTCTGGTTTTTTGGGAGAAGAAGGAAGCTGTTCCTTTTCCCTTAATGTATTTCATTTAAAGCTTGAGAAAGAAAATCCGATCAAGATTTTCGAAATATCGCATTGAAGATTTTGAGGAAATAAAGGAAGTTTTGATTTTTCATTAATTTTAAGTGTTGTTGATGATTTCGTATAGGATTTTTATGACCTTGATATTTGTTGATATCTTTTCTATCGTTATCGAAGTTAAGATCTTGTATTGTGGTGTTATTGATGTACAACTGCTTCTTTCCTTTGAAGATTTCAGCATCTGTTGATGTGCGCTTTCTAACTTATAAAGACATCAAGTAAATTAAGTTGATGCTATAATATTTCGTTCTGAGTCACCCTGTATGTATATGTAAATCCAAGAATATAGGTGAAACAGGAACTCATTTGAATTATGAAAGATTGGAAAATGCCTTCCATTCCGGTACATTAAAACTGCCTGTTTTAATTTACCTTCACGAATATCAGATTTAATTGTTAAGCTAAATGTGTTTTCAACTTTTACTTTTCAATTAATTATGCTTTAGAGTTCAGAAAATCCTTTCAATTTGTAAATCATCTTTCGCTCAACATAGTTTTAAAAAACAAACCATTAGCTAATGAAATTTGGGAAACTTTAAAAGAATTTAAGAAACCTCTCAGCACAAAGTTATGAATGCATTTAAGAAGTAAAAAGAATTGAAAATCCTTTGTTAGTACAGAGATTGTGGTCAAAACAAAGAGTCTTTTTGTGGTGTTACGGAACCGATCAACGAAGTACTGGGAGCCAGTCAGGAAAACAACTACTGTTCGGTTTTGTTTACGAGAGCCTTCAACGCTTTTGCGCATGCGTCAGGTCTCCTTCGATTTCATGAAAATAGGAGTGAGGAGAAATAAAGAGAGGTTATTTACTTTTTATCAGTATTAGTTTACTAGTGGATGCGTTGTATTTGCGCTTTTCGGGAAAGAATTATGGAAAGAATAAATAACTATTGCAAAAATAACAGATACTAAAAGAAAAACAGGTCTTAGGAAACTGCCCATCTCAGCGTATCACCCCTTTGCGGAGTAGAATCGTCTGTGAGTTTTGGTTCTCCCTTTTCAAAACGAACAGTACGTATAAGGGAATACGACAACATTGATAAGATTGTTTTGCAAATGCTCTTTGTCCCATCTAAATTAATTTCTTGTTTTGGTTTGTGATTAACAGCTAAACTTCAGTAAAACTATTCAACGGATGCTTACATGTGATTTTTTTTTACTATTTTAGTGAATAGTTCATAATTTAGTCATATAAAATTCAGATTTAACAAAATAAATACAAGATTTAGTAATATACTATACAGTCTATGTTACATTAAAAATAGAGTTTTTATTTTGCCTAAATTTTTCTGACTTTATGTTAATCAATTTCTATTTAGTATGGGATTAGTTAGTTAACAGACAGACTTTTATTTGATACTGAAATAAACTGCAGGAATAGCGGTTGGTTGGTTAACTAATTACATAACTATCTTAACTTTAAGCATTTCAAAAGTAAATATATATAATTCAAGGTAATATAGTTTTTAAATACAAAACATTTTTATATTAAATAATCAAACTTTATTGTTAAAGATTATAAAAGATTAGGTCTAAAGATAACAAATATTATTATAATTTAAATCTTTAATAATTCTTAGTTTCATATAGATAGGATAGATTAAAAGTTAATTCCAAATTTTTTATTTAATATTTTAATCCTAAATTATTCAAAAATAATTATTGGATATTTTAATTTCATAAAATAGGTAGCTTAAAAAGGAAGCTGTTAGGGAGTTCAGAACGCTTCAAAAGCCAAGGTGAGACATTGTTAAGTAGTTTTCTTATTTCAAGATCACTTATAGTTCAAATGAACTCGTCCATTTTTATTAATTTTTTTTAACATTTACTTTCCCTTACTGTTTCATATTATTCATTCTATTTGCGTATTTGGGTATTGATAAGAAAATCTTGTAGTTGATAAATAAAAATATAATTCCACGTCACTATATAGTTTCTTTGTAACCCTTGTCACCTGAAGAGGCCAGACGAACTCGCCGGCGAAACTAGAAGTACTTGTATTTTTTAATTGTAAATATATCTTTATTTTTAATCGGCTATGTGAGTCAACTCACTTATTTATCACAATTTCAAACAATATATAATTACCATCGATGTTATAATAAGATAGCTTCTTGTTGCTAAAATAAAAGATAGTAATGTGGAAGTAACGTTTTTACTTACGTAATGTTATTTACGATTTATAATATAGTACTTACATACTTTTCAAAAATACAACAAAGAGTTACGTTACGATACCTTAATTTTTTTAGTTTTGTTTTTATTTTTCCGTGTTGCTTTTGGTGATAATGTTTTCCTGCCGCTAATCTCATACAGAATTTATCAATTTCCCTTCCTTTATTTCTATTAAGATATTTTTGTTATTTATGAATAAGACTTCTTTAATTTTTCTTACTTTGCCATCATTTACAAAATCTAATATGAATTACATTATTTATGAATATTGCTTTATTGTCCATAAAGTGCTTAGCTAGCTGCGAGTTTTCTTTATTGCATTTTTCGAGAAGGCTCCTGTGTTCCTCAATGAGAGTTTTTCTCTCTCTGGAAGTTCTTACTATGCCGGAGAACTCTCAAGAAGAACAATGTTTCTCTTAAATAAGTCCTTTTGGATTAAAATTTGTGATTTTATTTAATGAATGAAGGAAGAGAGAAGATACGAAATAAATCCTGTAGATGTCATCTACGTAATTCAGAAATATGTTTGAGAAAAGTGTATGACTTTAGCTATTATTGTGGAAAGGCAATAAAACATGAAAATTGAGAAAGGGAAAAGAATATTAAAAAAAAAAGGTGATCTCAAAATGCAATCTTTAATTCATATTATTTATGAGTTACATATGACTTCATCTCCTATGCAGAGATGTAAATTTCAAAGATTCTATTATTTTAATATTGTAAATTTCAATGTTCTGTTGATTTTTGTCAAAGTTAACAAAAATTAATTCTGCTGACTTATTTTCATAGGAGGATTATTTGTCTTTCTGAACTGTTATTATATCTTTAAGCAATGGGAATTAAATTAAATATAAGGTCTTCTCTCATAAGGATTCCACAAATTCCACAAAAATAATAATTAAAATTGGGCTGAATATTAGGAAAGATTTTGTGGCGATTTTTCGTTAAAATAGTTTAACTATTTAATTAAATAGTTTTCATTAGTGGAATTTATTTGCTATTTGTATCACTCTGAATTGAATTATCTATTCTGTGGTTCAACAATGTACATTACCCATTATTTGTTATAAGATATTGAAAATAAGGTAATTAATATCAGTTAGGTAATTCAAGTGAATAAGGTAGGAAAACTGATTATTGTAATTCTAAATACTTGTTGCTAAAAAAAAATGTAAATCCATAAGCGGCATCAGCAATAGAGAAGGGGGCTTCATAATATTCAAAAGCTTGGAAGGCTGTAAAATATAAACCTAAGATTACTGTTAAAATTAGGCCTTGTCAAATTAGCAAACTTTAGTATAGTGGTTTAAAGTATAGTATTTTATCTAAATTTATTCTAACTAGCGTTAATAGAACTCTGAATAGTTAATTTGAAGCTTTTCAGTGTTTTTTTTTTAGATACCACGTTTACAACCAAATAACGTAGAGTTAATAAACTTAAGTATCTTTTTTATCTGCTTTAAAGATAGCATGTTATTATTATAAGTAGAGAATTTCCCCAAATTACATTATGACGGATAGAAAATTAAAATAAATTCATTGCTAGGAACATAAATGAATTTGTGTATGGTAAGACTTGATGCGGGTATTTCTGAGAACCGACGAAGCTTCAACTTGAGTGGCAAATTGACATCACTCAGTTGAAAATCGATCCTGGGAATAGTGACGATATCACCTCTGTTGTTTTCCGAAAGAACTTCTGCTGAATTAGGATTACACTCCTTAAGGACCAATTGTGTGCAATTACAGAATCCTTTCTTTGGGTTGAGTTCCGAAGAAGCTTAACAATTGTGGCTCAGCCCAGGAGTAGCAAGCCGGAAAATGTGAGAGTGTGAAGAAACTATGCAGGATATTTTCGTTCATCACTAGGATACTACATCTGTGCTGCAGTAGACGTAAGACTTGACGCGCAGCTTTCTGATCTCTTGCGTTACACACAGAGGGATACACATACAGAAGTGGAAAACTATAAACATGAAATAACTTTGAATGGAGACCCGTAGGTTGCGAGAGATAAGGCTCCCGACGCTTCGTGACCAACGGGACTAACTTGATGTTGCTTTGTTTGCTGAGCGCACGAACTTGTATCATGGATCTACTTATTGAAAACATCAATAATTATCACTCCCAAAAATAAAATAACAATAAAAACTTAACGGAATAAAAGAAGGTAATTTAAAAGGGAGTTCTTCTGTAATCAGAAAGATTTTGAGTTTTTATTCTAAGATTATTTCCATCTTAGAAAAGGCCAATACCGAAATTAAAGCCGCAGTCGGCCACAGATTTTTTTTTTAGTATTAATTTTTAATCTCCAAGTCTTTAAGGTAAATTTTAATAACTCCAGTCACCTTAAAAATTGAAAAGTCCACATCCTACTTAATATGTGTACAGTATAATTACACTTTGTAAAATGAATTCCTTTTTTGTAATATTATATTGCAAGTCATTTTAATTAGTGCTTGGTAAATAAGTTTTTTGCAGAGTTTTGATTCGTTGCGCCAAGATTAAAGTCTTCTTTCCCCTTATGTTTATTTTTGGAAATGTACTTGAGAGTTCCTTATAAAGAATTTGAGATAAAACTTCTTGTTTTTCTTTCTTTTTTCTTTATTAGCTTCGGTGGTCAACCTTTTCAACCAAACAAATTTCATTTGTTCTCTGTCTGTTTTGGTTGCCTGGAGACGAGTTCCTGCTTTAATTAAAATTGTAATAAAATCCGTACAACCAGGTTTTGTTTTCCTTTTTACTGATACAACTGGTATGGCTTTATCAACAAGAAGATACGTTTTCCTGAAGCATTTGGGCTACAGGCTTTGCGAAAAAAGTTATTTGTTGAGTATATGGATAGGAAGCTCTTCTAACTCTCAAGGTCTCGTTTCGAAAGTTAACGTCTTGTTTCATGGTTTTACTTCAGCTAAGGTTTATTTCTAAGAGATTTCAAGTATAGTAATTCTTAATTATGTAACATACTTAGATTAAATGAAATTCACAACACATAAAATTTCAGTTAAAAATATATAATAAAATTTAAAAATACATTACAAGAGCTTTCGGAGACCTTGTGCGGCTCCATTGTCAATTGGACCTCTAATAATTTAATTTCACTATAATTTAAACTTATTCAGACTACATTCTGCACACAAAACAATTCTGTGCACTACGAATATTTCCGTTATGCAGATGACATTTTAATTATACGTTAGGGCACTGGTAATTGTTTTTAATAAACTTGTTTGATCCAAATCTCAAATTTCCTATAGATGAAGAAGCCAATAATTCATTATCTTTTTTGGATCTGCTCTTGGTGAGTAGTAACCCTAATGGAACCCTAATGGATCCCTGAGTTTTATCAGAAATCTTTCAAAAGCAAACATGTATTGGACATGTTTTGGACACTTCAGACCAATCATTATCAATCAAAAAGGTGATCGTACCAAATTATACTTCACGTATTAACATTTGCTTCAGTAAACGTACATGCTGGCAAAAGATCAAACTACTATTATATGATTATTCTATCAAATTCATTAGATTATCCTATCAAATTCATTAAAGAAAGAATTAATAAGTTCATCAGATAAGCTAAGTCACTAAATATCGAAAACTCGGTCTAAAGATAAAGTAAGCACCCAAAAACATCTGCTTTTTACCCTATTTTATGTGGACAGATACCGATACGTTAAATAACACTGGCCGATAAGGGAAAAGTTGTTTGAAAAGTAACGGCTGATTATTACAGATTTTTGAATGCTGATTTCAGAAAATTTTTTTAAAAATTTCCATCAACCACCATTTTTTTCAAAATCAATTTTTCGATTTTTCAGAATTCATTGATTTTTTTTCAAAGTTTCTCAATAAAAATTGTATTTATGGGTCTTAACGAAGTAATACATAGCTAAGTAAAATAATAAATAAAAATGAAAGTAAAAAAAAATCGATAAAATAATAAATAAAGCAATAAAAAATCTTAATAAAATAATAAATGAACAGAAATGAGTAGAAAAAATAAGTAGATTAAAATTTGTTCTGATCTTTTAGAACATTTTTAATCTTATTATTTCATCAATGTCTGAGTTTAAAAACTTTTGGTAGTTCTGCTATGAGTCATAATGAAGAACATTCCATGATGGTATTGAGGATTTTCAGTGTGGTTCAGAAAGTAAAGGACTCAAACGTTTTTAACAGCTGGAATTGAACGATTTTGTCAGAGCCTTAAGACTTCCTAAAGATTCTTATGAAGTGTTAGACTCTAAGACCGAAGGAAAAGAACTTATTGGCTCCTGGGGTTCCTTTCTCGTCGTTTAGAAACAAAAAAAAGATTTCATCCCATAATTTTGTCAAGATAGTGATCTCATTTACTGCAGAAATATCTGTGGACTGATGGAGAGGTGATATGAATCAGTGGAGGCGTTTTTCTTGATTTGTCCAAAAGAAGCCTCAAAGCTGTTCTATGTAACAGCAGCACTTATGTCTCAGTACCAGTAGGACATTTTGTATACCTGAAAGAATGTTACGAGAATTTAGCATTATTTCAAATTGAAATTCGAGGATCATAGATAGATCATATGGGGGAATTTTAAAGTATTTTTCCATGCTTCTAGGAAGGATACACCAAATATCCTTGCTTCTTGTGTAAATGGGACAGAAGAGATAGGAATAGCAATGGATCAAAATGGACAATAAGGAAACAAAAACGTAGTTCGGAAAACTTTCGTTTTATCCAAAGAAAGTACTCCTGCCTCCACTTTCTATTAAGCTGGGATTAATAAAGCAATTTGTAAAAGCTCTGCCGAAAGAAGGCGAGTTTTAAATACCTGGTCAACAAATTCCCTGGACTGTTAGAAGCGAAGCTGAAGGAAACTTCTGAAAGTTGAAGTTTTTGAAACGAAAATGAAAACGATTGAAAAAGAAAGCATTTAAAGAAGTTGTAACAAAATTTCTTGGGCACTACAAAGACCTCCAATATAAGTAGCCTATTGTAGAAAACATGGTGACAAAATTTAAAGAATTAGGCTGTTCGATGGGCTTGAAAAATATATTTTCCGAATTCTCATTTGCACCTCTTTCCCGAAAATCTTGGTTCCGTAAGTGAAGAACAAGGGGAAAGACTCCATCAAGATATCATGGACATGAAACGTTCATACCAGGATAGATGGAACATGATTGCGGACTGTTGTTGGATGCTGCACAGGGATCAACTTCATGCTATTTATAAAAGAAAAAAAATATCATTGAAAAGAGCTTTCAGAGAAAAGCAAAAGGCATTAGAAGGACTTATAAATTCAAGTAAGTGCTGAGAATACTTTTTTCAACTATAATTTTGTAATACGAGAAAACATTATTTTTACTTTTTTTAATTATATATATTTTCCAAGCAAAATACGTAGAATAGGCAAATTTTCCCATATCATCACATCCATTTCCTAAAAAATTCTTATGTAATATGGAAAAATAGAGCTCATTTTAGAAATCAGCACACCAAAAAACAAACAAAATCAGTCAAAATATTGTAGACAATTTTCAGTGACCCGAATTTTGCAGGCTATGGAATTTTAGAAAATACAGTACTAGGCTATACAGATATGTTGATCAAAATATATATTATAAAAATGATAAAAACTGTCGGTAAAATATTAATTAATAATTTTAGAACTGATTTGTAAGTTGTAGGTAAACATGACATGAATTTTCTAAAATTGTAAATAGAGTTATGCATTTTTATAAATCGATAATTAACGTTTATATAAGAGGTAGCTTTTAAAAGAAACATAATATATAAATTACATAATTATAAATACAAAATTTTACAAACAACTTCCACAAGGAAAAGACAGACTTTGTGTATGAAGTTTAAATTCAAGGTTATTACGAAATTCTCCAAAAACAGAATCAATATATTTAAAAATTTTGACTTATTATCAACATTGGCATTAAGCCATTTCTTACATTTTGCTTAATTTCAGAAATTCTTTTGATCTTTAAAAATTTACAGCGTGGAATACTATTATAAATTCCTTCTATTACATATTTAGCATTTCTTTCTTATAAAATTTTTTCCGTTTAATAATAATAATTATTATTCCGTGTAATAAGTAAAAAAAATGCGGACAACTTTAGTAAAAGCTTGTTAACTACATACAAGTTTTCACAACATTTTATTAAAATAATAAGAAAGAGCCAATTTTTTTTTTGGGAGGGAAGGGAAAGGAAATGTTTGAATATTTCAAATTCTTGGCACATTCTCATTTCCAGACAAGTATTATACGTAGAAATTTAATCAATAGCTATCCAATACTTGTTTACACTTCACAGCCAGAATATTTTTGTGGAGAGAATGCTGCAGATGTTCTAATAGAGAAGGAAATTGGTTCTGACATGTAAGTAAGTGCTTTTATTGTTTTTAATCACTTATGCACAACAAAACACTAAACTAAAGATAAAAAATCTTTATGTTTATTTAATCTTTAAAATGGAAGACATCTTCCATTTAATAGACTGTTAAATCAGAGACCATAAATCGATACTTTATAATTTACCAATAGAAAAATCTCTTTTAAAAAATTGATCGATTTTATGTACCGGAATAAAATTTATGATAGGAAAAATGGAAAAAAATCCACTTTCAAGAAAGAAATAGAATATTTCAATTTAATTAGAGAGAACGATGAGTCCAAATTTTGATCTGAAGGGGAAATGAATAATTGATGTTCTCCCTATGATTACAATATAACAAGAGAATTTTCTAAGAAAAATTATTGAATTTTGTAAGAAGTGTTTTTTTTTTTCTTCCCTATTTAAGTTGAAACATCAAAGAGGACTATTACTAAACAGGAACATTATATTCTACTATTATTATTCAAGAACTCTCAAAAAAAAAATATTGCTGAATTTTAAATGCTTATATTTTGAATGTAACAAATGCAAACATTTTTCTTTTAATTAACACTAGGTTACGTTAAGTGAAGTATGATCGTTTCCATGATGTTTCATTTGGAAGTACAACAGAAAAAAAAGCACATTTTTAGTTTCGCAATGACCCTCAATTTATCCACCATTCTCAAAACTGTTCTAAGACCTTATTTTATAAGAGTGATTCCACGGAGAGTGCCATCTAAATTCTAATTTTCTTAAAAAAAATTCAAGAAAAGTTTCCAATTTTCCATCGATCTCATATCTACAACGTATTTCGGAATCATTTCAAAATAAAGAAAATTCGTTTTAATTCCATTGGTTCTGTATTGTACACTATTATCAGTTTGTTTGTTTTTTTTTGTAAATTCAACCCTTTGAGGCAAGAGAAATTTTATTCTGTTATTTTATTTTTTCATCTTATTTCTGTTTTATTTCCTTTTGAAGCTGTAGTTTGGTTGTTTACTCTGATACATGTCTTAATCCTGTCTTAGTCCCTCTGCGTTTCCATCTCCCTTCCTGCCTCTCGTAATAAGTGTGTGGTTTCCCAGAAACAAGCTCAAACATCTCATTAGGCCGTTAGAACAGCATTAATTAATAGATGAGAATATAATTGATAGGTTAATTTTGATTTTGCAGTAAGTTAATTCAAAACACTACAATTCAGTTCAATTAATAATTTCTAGAGGTATTTGTAAAATTTAAACATTGGTTGATTAAGAAAAAATATAAACTGTAAATGCTTTAAAATTTAATAATTTACACAGTTTATATAATGTACTAGCTATACCCGGCATGGTTGCAATGCCACTCAAAGAAAGAAAGTGTTTGTGTTTAATTCTGTTTATTGAAGTGCTTTTGGATACACAATATTTTTTGTTTTTCCGTCTGGTGCATATACGAATAAATCAGGTTTTCCGACGCGTGAGCAGGCCACATTCAGCTGTCCATGTGTGAAGCATTGATTTTCCAAATTTAGTCCACATACTTGTAGCGATGGTCCCCGTGCTTTGCTGATGGTCATTGCAAATGCGAGTGGCACCGGAAATTGTTAACGTTGAAACCGGAAGTACACTCATTTGCACCAGATTCATGCCTCGCGCACCAGATATTGTAAAATGGTTCTACTAATTCAGAAACCTTCGCGGGCGTGCGCACAACAACTCATCAAAGTTTCATCGCAATCTGATGAATGGTATAGGAACGCTTACGGGACAAACAAGCAAAGAAACATTCATTTTTATAAAGTAAACTCAGTCACCTGATATTAAACTTCTTTATTCTTCAACATAAA
>JAFIDM010008419.1:48739845-48759236 GCA_023159025.1 Thereuonema tuberculata | reverse complement strand
GGTGACCAAAAAACCTAACGACAGAACTGAGCCTTAAAGTTAAATCTGCGGCATCTAACCCTTGGACGTTTGAAGATGATAGCGGTACAGTAGCTCATCATGAAGTACATTCCGAATCTTTGCATGGCAAATCTTTCCTGTTCTAGCTATTGTCCTACTACTTATTAGTGGATCAGTGGCTACAGCATCAAGAATTCGATTTTGTCTTTCTGGTTTTGCAACATTTTTAGCCCATCCACTGTATTTGTCTATGGCTCAAAGTTGTCCCTTTCTCTGAGGCGTCGAACTATGGCAACAAATGTTGCGTTAAATGGGCAAGTTTTCAATACAGTCGACGTCCACCATGCCGATTGCATGAGCCAGTCCTTACGCAAATGCCATTTCAAAAAACGAATGTAAACTCATACTTCTAACAGTTACATAATAACATACATATGAAAAAAAAAAAACAATTTTTTTTCTTTGGATTTTTTAATAACTGAACCTCTGTAATAATTACAATCTTCGCGCTATTCACCACGAGCATGCTGAATGTATGTTGAAACAAAGAAAAAAATTACATATACATTGTTTCAACATACAAATAAACAAAAAATCCGCATCATAAAATAATCTCTATGTTCAATGTAGATATTTAGAAAAAGATGCATTTACAGTTTATTGGATGCTTTTTTACGGATTTTCTTTGTGGAACATGTCACTAACATTTGGCTGTACCATTAAAAAAAAAGACCATTTATATAATGCTAAACTTGATGATCTGTTGTTGCCGTGTTTGCTCTTGGCATTTTCTTTCTGCTGTAACCAATTTATGTTGTAATTACATCCTAGTTACCATCTTATTGTTCTTCCTAATCCCACTCATTACATCTCTTGTTTTCTTGTTTGGACCGTGTTTCCCGTTGTGTCCCTTCAAAGGTACTAATTTGGTTAATTGAGGGTTGCTTCAATTAAAAGGTGATTTCAGTAATGACATTACTCCCAGATGACGTGAATCTTATTTGAATCGATGTTCAATCTCCAGTAATGGAATATTGATCTTGAAGCTGCCATTAACCGTCTTGTCAAGATGGCGGCTCGTTTTGGAAAGGCAGGAATCAAAGGAAGCGCACATCCTTTTCATCTTTCTTAGAGTAAACAAATTACTGTGGATTTCTAAAACTGTTTACGGCAAAGCCAAGAGAGTACAGACGAAGTTTTAGGTTGATTTTAAGGAAGAGTTCTTAGAGTGATGAGGAAGACAGTTGAAAGAAAAGCTCAGCATTCAACAGCAGGGATTCTGTTGTGTATTCTGTTGTGTATTCAGGCGCTCTACACAGCATTACTTACAATTATATCTGAGATGCTTTTGGATGGATCATTGTAAAAATGTATTTGTAAAACAATTGAAGTGGATGGACGTTATTTTCCGATTATGTTATAAATCGGTAAAGTAGTAGATGGCGGAGAATGGGTGCATAGATAAGCAATGTTGCTGCAATCTTTTTAGGTTCTATTAGATATAAACTTATTATTTATAAACTAGCAAAAAGCCGAGCTTTGATTAGACTCGCCCTCTCTTAAAATCACTTCCAAAAATCACTTGCCTAATAAATATACATATTAAGATTCAAGGTGAATACCTTCATTTAAAAAAAGTGACTAATGCTATACGCTATAGGATTATTAGAAATTGCACATTTTTGTTTTGGTTTAAGAACTAATGGCGCTTTTGTTGTGGCCTTTCTTAAGGCTTTTTCTAAAAGTTCTTAAAACAAATCATTCAATTTTCAGTTTTAAGTGTTGAAAATATGATTGTGCACTTCTACAGGGATTTCTGTGTGTGCATACAAAATTTCATATTTCTACCTATAGTACCTATTGTAGATTTTGAATAAAACCGTTCACAAAAGAATTTCCATTCCAACTAGATTAGAGATTCGCTTCGCTCGTCTAACTTAAATTAGTAGGATGAGGAACTACACCAATACACTACAACAACTTTCAAATTTACAAAAACTTTAAAATTACAGCTTCGAAAAAAAGGACTAGTCTTCTTTCATCAGGTAATGATAAATTATGCTGACTAATAAGATCAGCGTTTTCACCATTACAAATAGTAGATTATGCGAAGTAAATAAAGCTATTTTGGTCTAATTTGTTACGGTTATTTGATGAAGGAAGACGGATGTTCATTCCGTAACTAGTATTTAAAATTTTTAGAAATGTGTTTCAAAATTATACTTTGTTAGATTAATTGTAAGTGACTTTGAAACTACATGTTTTACAAAGATCTTAAAGTAATTTAGTTCGAAACTTTGTAACAACTTATTATTATAAGAACTTTATTCTATGCGTTTAAAGTTTACGATATTTAAAATATTAGATCATTAATATTTTGGGAGGCAAAAAAAAAATCATTATTTTCAAGTCAGCTTTTTGAAATCAGGGCACTTATTCGTAAACTTTGCATTTAGTGAAATCCAAATAAGGCTATGATTATTATTATTATTATTATTATTATTATTGAAGTTAAAAAAAATGTACAATATTATAAAGTTATATTATTGAAAATGCTGTAATTATGTAGAGGAGTGATATGAAAAACAAATTTTTCTTAGGTCAGAATGTCAATTTTCTTCGCGTGCTTCTTCGCAAGTGAAAAAAAAAAGGCTGGTCAAATAGACTGCAAAATGAAGATTACACACGAATTTGAAAATTTATTTTATAATGGTTCCTTCTAAAAAATATTTTTTGAATTGATAAGGCATTGTAAGCCAATTAGATAATGATAGTGAATTTTAGTCTACTTTCCTAGTAAATGTATTTATCAGGCTCAGTCAGTCTGCATGTATGTAAGTTTGAATATTTTATATATCTATATACACGAAGGCTGAGTGATCTGATAAATATGTATGTATCTGTATGTGTATAAAAGGTCCTAAGTTCTAAGTCACCTAAATAACTTTTAATCGAAGATAGCTAAAATTAGGGGAGTTAGGTATTGGTAAAGGAAAGCGACCATGCGCTATCAAATGAGAATGACGGCATCGCCCTTAACGGCAAAATGTGGTTGTTAGTAACCAAATTTTGGAAATTATGAGAGGTAAGTAAAAAAATAAATGAGAAAGATGTTAAGCATCACTGAATTGGTAATTGCAAATGATGAACTTTTGCTTAGAAAATACTATGTAGCCATTAACGGAATATTCGATAGTCGACAAAGCATGAGTTTTATCTGCAGAGGTGGCATCACAGCCATCGTTTGCACATGGCACACAAAGATGAAATAAAACGAAATAAAGTAAGAGTACTGTAGATAATCACCTGATTATTTAACTCTGTTTCCCTATATTGGTGTAGGGAAATGGACGTAGTCTATCTGCAGTAAAATTACGCGATGTCGAAGGGAAAAAGTTTTAAAAATTATAATTATGTAAAAATCATTATTTTATTATTTCAAGTAAAAACGCACAGAACACGAGTTTATTAAGAATAAAATAAAACGGAAATAATGTAAGAACTTTGTGGACAATAACCTAGCACCCAGGTTTCAATTCAATCATTGAACCCCCTAAATGAGTTCAGGAATACTCGAGACCTAGCTAAATTGCTTTCTCGCATCCGTAAACGGTAGATTCACCCCCATTTCATCATAAATCCTTAGGCCCGTTTTCAAGATAAAATTTACAAGAATAGCTCTCATTGTAGTATTTGATTCTGTATCCGTAATGCGATTTTATTTTATTTTACAAAATGCAAAATTTGAATTGTTTTTTTTTCAGTAGATATTAAAATTTGTAAATAAATGGAGGCTTTTCGCTTTTGTTGTTTTCACGATTTACATAAACACAAACAAACAGAAAAAAAATATTAAAAAAAATCATGAAATTATTTTATAAGGAACGTTGGCTTTAAGTTCTTCGAAAATGTTAACATTTCACTTCTGTACGTTGAATTACATTACGTGCTTTTCCATTCCTGTACCATTCGATTTTACAGAAAACCTTAATAATTTCTTATCAACTTGGTACAGATGGCGTGAACGTGTCTTTCCTTGCTTTCTCTCTATATAACCTTGAGTTTCTCGTTTGCTTGAGGGTGTAGCTGAATGCAGAGAAAAATCAGTGATTCATTAGGGTGATGGATGGATGTGTCAATCCTTTTCTCAATCTCAGGGATGAACTGAGACGGAGAATGATCTCCCTGCAGCTTTAACAGCTGAATCGAATTTGAGAATCCCTCAACGCTTCTGGTTTCATTACTTACGCCTACTACATTTGTTTTGACATTGGTTTATCGTATTGTTCCAATACAACCTTTATTCTCTTTGAAATTTTACCCTGCGATTGAATTAACAAGGATATTTCAGTTTGAAAAGTTGTTAATTCCACAATATTCTTTTTGTTCTTTAGCAAAATAATCATGCTCATATTAAAAGTTAGATCATAACTAAGCATCGTGTCAGATTTTAACAAAAAATGCCAAGGGATGGCCTAACTTATTTTGCAGGAGGACCAAATCAAAAAAACAAAACGTTTTTTAACTGTTTAACACAGACAGAAATAGCTAAGAGTGCAAATCTTTTAATCTTGTGTATTTCGGATTTTTGGTATTTTTTTTTTAGTTAATAATATGCAAGTTAAACTTAATTTCTATTGATATTCTTGTTTTGAGCTTATTTTCTTTGCCCACATTAAATCCCTTTGAGCCTGACGGTGTCAGGACAAGAGGTTTAGAATTATTTACGTATTTTTATTCTTGTGTTTTTAGGCTTCTGATAAGAAGCCTTATAATCCCGCTTTGTCCGTCCGTCTGTGCACAAGTATTATTAAAATCTTATTAAATTATCATTAAGCACAACAATCACAACAATCGCAACAATTGCGCCTTTTGTATTCGCAACAATCACACGTATAATACCGATCAACACCAATCACAACAATCGCAATAATCGCAACAATTGCGCCTTTTGCATTCGCAGCAATCACATTTATAAAAATAATAAGGAAGTTAAAGCAATAATTCAACATCAATTACGTATCAGAAGCCGTTGCAAAGCATTGTGATTGGTTTACTAATCGCTATCCCTACCTGGTTTTGGTTGAGGTACAACTTGCGGGTTGCGGAGGTCGAATAGAAAAAAAGAAATTAAAAAAACAACTATGAAATGTGGAATTCAAAACCTTGGAGAAATTCAGACCTACTACATAAGACATCACAAAGAATCAAATATTAATCAAAAATAAGAAATCTTCTAATACGTACAAAGGAAAAAGCAATCAAGTCCTTAATTAAGATTAAGATTAAGGCCTTTTGAGAAGCCTTTTGAGTCGAGCTGAGATCCTGGGTTTGCTGTTTCGAGCTTATTAGGTCTCTGCAACCAGAGCTAACAGCAAGCAAAAATCCAAAAGGCTTTCAAGGGGAAAATTAATTATATCCGTGATGAATATTTCATTTTCGTCAGATTGCTCATCGGATTTGTAAATAAATCGATTCTTGTTGATGGGATTTTTAAGTACGGTATTTTAATCGATTTACATTAAATCACTAACAAAGATTTCCTTTAACGAAGGCAATTAAAGAAAAACATCCTTGCGTTTTAACTAATAGCTTTTGTAAAAATTGAACAAAGTTCAAATTTCACTTGAATAAGGAGAAAAAAAATTACACACGTTTTTATAAATATCACGATGAATTAATTAGTACGAATCTGTCAATAAAAGCGCTGTCATTCTTGTTATTGACTCTTCAGTCAAACGATTCAGTTGATAAAGGAAGCACTCACAGATCCATTGACAAAAAAAATGGGATGTGCATTTTGTTTCAGCTTTTCACTATTCATTAGTATTTTTTTTTTTGGCAGTTTATTTCAATTTCAGCCTCACACCAGTGAAAATCGATTTAGTAAATTTCACCTCAACTTCCTATAAAAAAAATCTATTGCTTTTAGATTTTGCTCATTTGCCAGCTCATCCCTTGAGAACATATAAGAAACTGTTGACTTTGTATATTTTGCTTGGTATTCAATACAAAAGCGAACATTCAATACATAATTGTAGGTTATTCAATATTATAATTTATTTTAGATAAAAAAAATGTAAGTGATATTCAGGAAATAATTATTCCAAAGTTAGAAGCAAAAACTCGACGTTAGCTTGATCATTGCTAACATAAAAGCTAAGTATGGACTAAGTAAGGACTAAGTGTTTTAAGTATGGACTTTATCTGATACTTGGCCTATAAACATTATGACATACAAAATCTACAAAGAGGAAAACATCCAAGTCATTTCTGAGATTCGAAATCAGGAACAGAGCCATGGCTGCATCTATAAGGCAATAGATTCTTGCTGTAAAATAATTCTATGTGATTTGTAGGTTATTTTTCCATAATTGCTTAACAATGTCAAATCCTAACATGAATTTCAGGCAGACGAAAGGGTATTGAACGTTACTATTTTTCTCTTATTTATTTCATTCTCAATTAAGAACAGACACTGAAAATATACTGTTATTTTATATCAAGGACTTATTTTTATAAATTTCGAAGGCACACTGGAATGCTATTTCGAAATTAAAAGCTATCGTTAGCAGCTATTAACATTTGCTTATATCTTGCATCTAGAAACAACTAAAATTGTAGATTACAATTCAGAGAAGTTGTCTTTCACTTCTATTTTTCTGTTTCTTGATCTTTAAGCTTTACTGGCACTCTTCCTGTAAGTTCATACTAATTTTTGCTGATGAAAACTACAAAGTTTGAGACAGCTGTGTCTCAATAATATCTGATTGTTCAAATCAACAACTGTGCTTTCAGGTTTTCTCTTGTTTCTTTTTTCATTTCACGCATAAAGCATTGTATATGAAATTGTACCTTAAAGAAAAATCTTAGAATTTCGAAGCTGTTTAAAGAAAAGAAAATCACGATGCCAAAACACTCTCTTCAACTTGGCTTTCTTTCTTTGCCATAAAAAGGCATGTAAGGCTAGTGAAATGGATTGAAAACAATTGCACTGCAGCATTAAGACCGAAATAGTATATAAAATTCTCCGTAATTGGCCAAAATACAATATTATTTTCAACCCAATGGGTTTTAATAAAGGCTAATGTAGAGTTTTTCACCCTTAAAAAACTAGAAGTAAAACTTTTTGCCAAAATCAATGATAAGTACAGAAAATCAATCCAACGAAAGAGTATACAGTTAAAAGTAAAAAGATATCTAAAAATAGAAAATAAAAACAAGTTCCTGACAGAAGTTCTGCTAAATTGATAATGTAGTAGATGTTTAGCTGAAATATTGCGTTTTCTGTTTTTCTTTGTTCCTTGTAGTTTTACAAAACGTTTTAGTTAAACAAATAGTAAAATGTAAAATTCTCGATATTTGTTAATTATTATTTATCCTGAATGAACTCAGGACCATCAAATTTTCCATTTCCTTAAGCAAACTGAGTAAATCAGTAAATCTCAAAACTATATAATTTTAATTACACCAATGCTAGCGCAAATTTAAAAGGATTAGTTAGCTTAAAGAAATCTGATGAGAATCAGTTACTTTGTTTCTAGTGTTTTTTTCTATAGAAATATTTAGAATCTTCAACCGGGAATTTCTCGTCAGAGACCCAGAGAGAGAAGCTTTCAAAAAGAAAAGCCTTGTTCATAAATCTGCCTGCCACATTTAAAGAAGATTCCTTCAAAGTTCTTCAAAGTTCTCAAAGTTCAAAGTTATTATGCGGAGGATATGGACAAACTTACAGCAAAACACAATGATATACCAACATAAATTCGAGCTTGATTTCTTTTTTTAACTGCAATTTTTTTTTCAACAATGTAATTTCGATTTTGTAATCACATAAAATTAACTTCTTCAAGTGAATAAACATTAGATATTTAATCAACCTTAAAACTAATATTTACAGTAGCTCTACATGAAGATCTATCCTGTGTTTTCTCTGATATAATGATGATCGATCCATCCTTGTGGTAATAATAATCTATAGTTATCCGAACACACTTTAACCTTTTCCGAAATATGATTAGCTCAAGCAATCTCTTTACGAAAATGCAATAAAATCCATAATTTATCTTGAATTCAGGACTGAACTTCGTTCATGGAAATTCGTTGAACTTTTTCCGTAAAAAATCATTATTGATTTATTTTCGTCGCAACTACTTTCGAATAAGACAGAGATGCTCATAAAAATCACTCAGTCTGTGTCAGTCCGAGTGTGTTCCCTCCTCCCACTAATAACTTCTGTACCGCTGATTGGCTCTTCTTCAAACTTACATATATTACATATCTAATACATGTTTTGTAACTTTTTTATTTGAAATTTCCTCAAATGGATCCTTGCCAGCGAAAAATCCCATAGAAAATCACTGACATCCAAGCAATGGATTTCTATCCTATTTCATTGTCTTAAACAATGAAATTACAATATAGAGATTTACGTGTGCATGTAGTAATTAAAAATTGCGGACAGCCAACATACCTGACATTTATACACAATTTTAAAAAGATTTACACACAATTAAAAAGATTACATTCCACGACTAGTTTCGCCTGCAATACGAGGCTTTGACGAGTGGAAGCCTCGTATTGGAGGCGAAACCGGTTGTGGAATGTTTCGCAGCCTTTTTAATTGTGTATAGATGTTTTTTAACTATTCTTGTGTGTTGGCGGTCTTCCGTTTTTTATGAATATTAAATCTTACTTAATTGCGCTTGGTATGATGGGATTAAAGTTTTTCCCATTCGACAATTTAAGTAATTAATGCGGATTTCACTTATTTTTTTTTTTTACAGAAAATAGGAAATTTATATTCTGTAATTTTAGTAAGATACTAGCAGCCTGTCAAGTAGAGTTTTTAGTGATCATGTGACCTTTGTTTTGGAGGTCATTTTCTCAGTCATGTGACCTTTGACTAAATTACCTGAAAAAGTTCATCTCAATGAGAGGTCTTTATATTTTTGTAATCTAAAATTAACGGGTTAGAAGCTGACCTTACGTCACTTGACTTCCTGTTGGCCCACGTTGATAAAAATCAAAACGTAGCCATCTTCAATATCATATCTAACATCGGAAACCTTATTTATATTTCTGTGTCTTTTGGTTTCGGAGGAGTAGCGAGCAGAAAAAAACAAAACCAGAAATGTTTTAGCAAAAGTCACGGTTGTCCTTCGTCGATAAAATCAAAATTGTAGCCATCTTCAATATTATACTTGACATTTGGCACCTTATTTTTATTTCTAATACAAATAGATAGGAGGAGATAGGAGATTGGAGATAGGAGTAGTTAGGACCAGAAAAAAAAACTAAAAAAAAAACACAACCTAATATTTTCTTTTATATATGTACATATAGATAGATAGATTAGAATTTGCATTCAAATGCTGTGTTTCCGTTTTTGTCAGTTTTACGATTTAAATAAAAAAATAAAAAACATAAACACATTTTTAGAAATAATATTGATTCGAACTTTTTTTTGGAGCTTATCATATGGATATTTATGGTACGCCTATAACACATCAGCTATAACCAATTAATATTTTAATTTAATACAATAAATGCATACGTTTTTATTCGTTCTTTTTACTGTATTTATTGCAATAATATGATAAATTTAGTTGGCATAGATACCTGCACAATCTAATCAATAAGGAATTACATTGATTCTTACTACTGCCTTGCTTTCGCCTGCTCTATCAGAAAGTATCTTCGTCTTAAGAGTGAAGGATACTGCATTTCTTTGTAATTGTTCATTGCATGTAGTTTTTTAAGATCTCCAATCATGAATTTTAAAATGTACGCGTTCAAAGCAGCTAGGAAACCGTTCCCATGATAGATATAACATTTCCCTTCGTGAATGTCTGAAAAGAGGTTTTTAAGTGGAAGTACGTGTTACTTTAAGCTGACAAGTGCAGCAGCCATTTGTCTGGATCTATTGGGCTCTTGGTAATGCGTAACTGCTACCACTTTTACTCAAGACTGAGTTAACAATGCAAGGCTGAAGGATAAGTGCAATCTTAAAAATAACAACAGTGCAATTCATCACTGAGGATTTGTGAGAACTGTTTTCAGTATACCAAAGGCGTGGATACACCTTTAGAGTTACAAAACACCAATATATTTTTGAAACAAACAATACGTTTTTTATGCAAAATATTCGTGAACTCTGTTTTGATTTACTGTTTAAGCCTTTAGAGCTATTAAATATCAATTAAAATAATGAAAAATGAATATTATTTTTATAGTTTTCATTTATGTAAACAATAAAAAGCTGGTTTCGTATTGTAAACGAAACGATAGCGACTCCCTACATGTTTCATTTTGAGACAGGAAGTAGCCATAGACCGGAAATCGTATTTGTCGCCACTTCTACAAGTGATAATGTTCCAATCAGATTTTGCTCATGTCTGTCAGACTTATAATTTGGGCTGTACAGATGGTGATGGACGAACATGCGGAGAGAAACTTCATAAGAACTTTTTCCCTCTTATCACATTATATAAGGTCCTAAAAACTTTATAATGTAGTCATTCTTTGTAAATAATTTATTTTTATCCATAAAATTTTCAGTGAATTTCTTTATTACTTCGACTGTATCATATTACTTGAAACAAAAAAGAAATCGTCATTTGTAACTGATGAGATCTGTAATTTATATAAATAACGAGAAACTAATATCACTGTAACATCATGAAGCATTATAGTAAGACATAACCAATACTGTATTAAAGTGTTACAATATACAATGTCGTTGTAGGAACCTTTTTTGTTCGCCTACAGTCAGATTTAGTTTGCATATCATTAACTGTGTATCCCTAAGATTATTGCTGAATAACTCCAAGTAATCATGTACCTACACAGGACAAGTTTCTGTAATAAATAATATACATTACATCCAACAAATATATTCCAGTTTAAAGCAATTCAAATATATAATATTTTTTAATAATTACACAATAATTTTTAATTTTACAAACACATATCCGACAAAAAATTATTACATG
Organism: Thereuonema tuberculata; assembly: GCA_023159025.1. Lineage (NCBI taxonomy): Eukaryota > Metazoa > Arthropoda > Chilopoda > Scutigeromorpha > Scutigeridae > Thereuonema > Thereuonema tuberculata. The sequence goes on along the minus strand of JAFIDM010008419.1, from coordinate 48,748,245 downwards.
AACAAAGATAAGCCTGAATTGGAACGTCCGTGTATGTAAAAGTTGTTTTGGCAAGTCAAAATTATTCTATCAAACATTTTGTCAACTGTAAATTTTTTTACATACTCCCCTTAGATCGTACATTTACGGGTACGTGTACTCCAAGTTGAATATCATTGCTCTAGAAGAAAACCAAATTCTCTGACAACAACAGATGGAGTGTCTCTATGTTGTAAGTGATCATTAGCTGTAATTATTGTGAATGCTTGGATGACTTTTATATATACAAAACATCCTGAACTTTGTAATATACAGCTTTTATTGCATACTTAACTATACATATCTTTCAGTTAATACGTTACATAAATTTAAAAATAGAAATTGTAAATTGTGAACTTTTATGGTTTATTTCACAAGGTAAATTCTTTAGTGAATATTTATGTGTTTTGTGATTCGTTGATTCATTATATACAGCCGTAGAGGAACCCACAGAAATAAACTAATGCGATCAAAGCCATAAAAGGACGTAGTGCGTCCACAAATCACCTGTGAAGGGATTAAATCATAATCCCTCTCAACTTTTCTCTAGTAAATCCACGGTCTTCATTAAACGTGGATTTATAGCTACGTGTATTCATTATTACGAATTGAAAAAACACGAATAAAGCATTTGTACAACCTCAAACAACTGATTGCATTTGACACGAAAAATTCATTATTTTTGGATCATATTATATATAGCCAAAAAAAAAAATAAAGTTGAAGTACAATTTTGGAATATCGAAATAAAATCTACAAATATATAAAGCGCAAAGTGCAAAAGTGTCTGTTAGCTTAAAATTGGTTTAGTGGTTTTTAAATGCGGTTTTCACCATTCGATAGGAGGGGTAGCAGGCATTGTTTATGGCTACATATCATCACTTTACTACTTTAGGTGTTAAGCAGTGAATTAAAAACTTCAAAATCCTCACGGGAATTGCACGAATTAGACAAAACCGAAACAAAAACATAATTTCTCTGCATCATTCCAAGAATACCTTTTACAATTAATACATTATCTCTTATCACTTTCGAACCACTCAATTAATTTTGAAGCGGCTTTCTGAGTTTTGTAGAGGTTTAACTTGTAATTCTGTAACTATGAAAATTATCTCTGTAGCTCTAGAGAAGAAGGATAATAAGACGTTGTTTCTAGCGCCAATGAGTCTCTACTACGGAAGTTTTTTGAAGTTTTATGTTTATGGCGACATTTCTTGGGATATTTTATCATTCAAAGCTTATTATTTTTTTGCTTTATATAATTTCGTAGAGTTAATTAGATACATATAACTAGAGTTCATTATGTTAGATAGATAGAAGATGGATAGATATTATTATTAATTATAAGTACCTAATTAACTGTTTACTTAAATGTAAAGCGCAAAAACGATATTTGTATGTTTGTTTGTTTTTTGTCTCCTGTACACCGGATAAAGCCGGATTCCTCCGCTAGTATTCCAATAAAAAGTTAGTCATTAAATTATTTTTATGGTTTTTGATTAGTTGTTCCTTATTGACTGATCCGATAAGGATCAAAAACCAACAGGAATTATTCTTATAACATTCTACTTCTATCCCCAAACTTTGAAAAGGCTAAGATATGTAGTTTTGAGTTTATAGTTTCGAAACAAGGAAATTCGTGTTTCGACTTAAAACTGGATTTCAGTTAACTTCTGGTTAACTTTTTTGTTAACTTTTTAGTTTTAACTGTTTTTTTTTTTTATTCTTTGATGCAAAGTAATGGAAGTTACGAATGTTACACTAAATTTTATATAATCTGGGAAGGGTAGGTAAAGCTAGATAGAGACTAAATCTTTTAAGATCAAACGCTGGGCGGAAATAATGCTTCTAGTAAATTTTCAATTGACTGATACCATTCTGTGCGTATGTTTGTTGTGTGTGTGATCGCTTAGTTTTAGCTATCAACAACTAACTATTACACTGTAGTTAAACATCTTGAATGATTTTAGATATGATATTAGGTGTATTAAAAATTATAAAGACAAACCAAAAATCTCCTGGAGTTTTGGGAGATTCAGCACCTTGAAATTATTTAACATTTTAAAGAATTCAAAACAAGATGAAACGAAAATACTCAAATATTTATAGTCAATCCAATTATAAACATTAAGAATCCAAAATATGTAAAAACACTTAACAAGAACTTCAGCAAAGGACCGATCGCGTGCAAGATAATATACACTGCATCCATACCATGTCAATTATTATCTACAGCCGACATGTTCCATCAAAAAGACAAACTTCAAAGATAAGGGGGAACCCAGACTAGAAGAAGGAATCTGTAATGAAGTTCCGAAACGTCTCGTGTATTATTTAGGTAACTAATTTTACATACCTTTCAAGTGCCAATGTAGTAGGCATATATAATATCAATTATTATCAATTGCAAGATAATATTAACTCCATCCATACAATCTAAATTATCTATTGCAAGATAATATTCACTCCATCCATACCATCTCAATTATCTATTGCAAGATAATATACACTACATCCATACAATCTCAATTATCTATTGCATGAGCTCCATGTTTTAAATCTTACAAGTATTTTCATAGCTATTAAAACTGTACAATTACAAATTTTCAGGACTATCTGTATGGGGTTAGGAATATATATTAGGCTAGGAAAAATTATTTTATACTTTTTAGTCCGTTTTAAAAACATGGTATATTAAAAAAAAAACTATTTTTTGTAATTAATTATTTATTTATTGAAGTTGTCGAAATCGGATTAAAGTTTCATCCTGTCAAACCGAAAATTACTTAATGGATTAGCTAAATTGGGATTAAAATGTTTTATTATTGAAAATAGGATGTAAATTTGTGTTTAAATTCAATGCTTTGCTATGGGAATTTTGTTGTCTTCTCCCTCTAATTTTGTCGACAAGGACCCACTTGTAAAAGGTTCAAATATAAAAGTTAGCTCGTCTCTAAACCTTAAATATGCATACTACGTTTCAGGAAGATCAATCCATTCTATGTTTCATGACTCAAATATTATTTGGGGAATATAAATATTTACACTACATAAATGCAGACTGAGTGATCTGATAAACCTCAATTTCCTGAGAAAATAGGCTAACAATGGATGATTGCCAAAAAGATGGGACAACTCTCTTTGTTGAAATAAAATTTGCTTATTTTGACTGATTCGGCGGGAAAAGAGAAATACAACCACGACATTCCAATGTTAATTTTCAGTTGATGATTCCTTTAGACGCTTTTAGATGTTCAGTGAAACTTGATAATGTCTTTATTGCTTCGTTTATGGCTTCCAAATCTCCCAGAATGATCTGGAAGGGAGAAATTAGTTAGATTAGTTTCGAATCATTTCAATTTTTAATGTAGACTTTAATGTGTGGAATTTTACGCTTATTAAGGCAAAACATTAACATTTAAAATGGTTATCACACATTTAAAATTTATATGTTCTAGTTTTTTATATTTCAAAAGTTATGAAGAAAAAAATATTTACGTTAGCAGGATTGTTTCGACCTGCTAGTTACTGCTAGTTCATGAAACTGACGATGACCTAAGTGTAACCAGCAGGTCGAAACTGTCTCTTTCTTATGTAAATGTTTTACTCTAATCTTTTTAATATAAATAACTAGAAAATATAAATTTTAAATATTAATTAAATCATTTCCGTGCAATATATTTCTCAAGGGAGAAAACACCTACACATACAGATACGCAAAGTGACTGACTGATTTTTAACAGCAAAGTAGAAAAGAGCTACTAAGGCTCCTGTGACTGTCTGTGTTTAATAACATCCCTAAGCCAAACTTGAAGTCGAAGCTTCATAAGTCATCTCTTAGACTCCCATGGCCTAAACGTTTATGGAAAAAATCCACTAGCGTTGCAGGTGATTTTCCCGGTTTTAACTGGCCACTGACCACGTCTGTAATTTCATGGTACTGGGACAAAATGAGGTCTGTCTAGGCTATGTTGAGAATGAATATGCCTCCTCTACCTAATGAGACCACTTCCGGTTTAAGTGACCACTGGCCAATTACTCAGAATCGCCCGAATGAAAGAAAAATGAGGATCTAAATGAACTTAAAATGGCTTCGTTTTCCCTGGGAATGATTGGGAGCAATAACTGTGCTAGAAGGTCCATTTACATGCCAATGGCGTACCGAGGAGACTGTCATGAAAATTAAACCATGAATTACAAAGGCTTGCATAAAAGTGTTTTGTACACCAAGCAATAGTAGTGTCACTTTTAACAACAGAACTGTTTGATAGATAGGAAATTGTAACGGGTCACTTGATTTTGTGTTTACTACAAAACGTGAATTGACTTACTAAAAGTTCCCTTTCCTTTGAAGTGGGTTAAAAGAGGTTACATCTATTGCTTCAGGTTTTGAAAATCTTGAAGAACAGACTTTTCTATGTCTCCGAGTTGTTTTCAATAGAGATTAAAATAAAAAAGAGATTATTTCTATAAGTGCTTGTTAATATGTATAAAGAAACCTATTAAAGTAAAGATATATATCAAAGATATCATGACTGCTAGAAGAAATAGCTGTGCTTATTGAAATTGAACAAAGGTTAAAAAAATTCAATAAGCACAGAATATTTTACTGAATTTTAAAGTTTTAAAGTTTTAATTTGTGTTTTAAGATTTTAATTCAAATTACTCATCTTCAAATAAAATAATTTAGAAATAACCTTGCTGTCAGTTCAATTTCGTAAATGAATTAAAATACAACAAAGTATCAGCGTGATACAACAAAAAATATTTGAAAAATACGCTACAGCATCAGAATCTAACAACAAAAACTTCTTTTATGATTCTGTAAAAACTCATTTCTTTTTTCTTGTTTAAACAAGTAAGCTTGTTTAATCAAGGAATAATAAATGTTATCCATCCATCCATCCATAGTGTTCTGTCCGAAGACAGGTCCAGTTCTATGGAGGTCTCACATGGATCTCCTAGAAACACCTGAGGAAAGATACTGGGGTGGTTTCCCGTTGCCTGCCCCCAGGACGCCATTAAGGAATGACGTCAGACCGAAGAGAAAGTGAAGAAGAGGCTGGACAACACAGGAAAGGAAATTGAAACAGCCATGCCACTGCCGGGATTCGAACCCAGGTACTGGCGCACTGGTCGCCACGGCTGGCTGCCGCCGGGACCGCACGGCCATGCCAGCACGGCAAATGTTATCAAGGAATAATAAATTTTCTTGGTTATAGAACCAAGAAAGAAGTTGTTGTTGTAAGAATCTGATGCTGTAGATAATTTTGTTAATAGTTTCTGTATATATGTCAATATTATTTTGTTATTTTATATCATGCTGATACTTTGTTGTGTTTTGGATTAATTTACGAAATCTATAAGAATAGGCTGATCTTCCTCAGGTAAAACAAGTTAGAAATAAAGATCAGTAATCTTAGGCTGATCCAAATATTCTGGTTACATTAAAGAAGAAGAAATAATAGCGCTGTTTTAATTCTTTATATATCGTTGGAGGATGTTTTTTTTTTATGAGTTAAGTGTTTATGTGAATTTCTCTTTAAATTAAAATTATCAGTTGTAAAATAAATATTATTGAAACTTAAATCTAATTGAATTGCTACGAGTATCATGATGTTTTATTTTTCCAAATTTTTATGTAAGGCTACAATTTAAAAATAACAGAATCTACATCTTGAAACTTCAGCTAAATAAGACAAATAGCTTTTGAGTGAATATAATCGTAGATAGAGAAATGAATATTTTGTTATTTTATACTATGTTTAATTTCGGAAGATAAGGGCTTTGGAATTAATAAATGAAACTCAGTTATATATTCTTGCAGCCTCCTTTTCTTTCCCATAAAAAGTATTATATTTCAGCAACACAACATCTGCAATATCTGAAAGTATTTCGTAAAGGTAGTAGAACAAATAGAACTATTTTGCGTGAAATATCTGTGCAAAATAATCTTTTCCCCAACCAAGTTCTCCACCGCAGGATTTAGCAATCAAACTCTTCCACAGCAGCGATATACACACACACACACAGAAGCCTCCCTACTGTGGTCAGTGATTCCCTGAACGATGAGTTCAATTCAGAACGGATTAGTACATGTTTCACTGAGTTTCAGAAACTTCCTTTGAAGCCGATTGTGAAATATGACAGGCAAAACTAATATTATTCGTTAATATTATTGATCGTGGAAATGGAACCTTGAAATTTCAAAAATATGGAAAAATTCAGTGGCAATGCTGTGCAATCACGAAAACGGAAAAAAAGAATTACCTATATGCAAAGAAACTGAAGAAGAAATCACACAAAAGTGTAAAATTTTGGAAAATTTCTTCATCTATTGGTTGAGTTTTCATCAAAATAATTTGAACCTTAAATTTTCCTATCTAAAACTATAAGGTAATAAGATGTATAATTAATAAACAGACACAGAAAGTAATTGAAATACTGCCTGGCGTAGCCGAGTTCTTTCGGTCGCCGGCCTCATATCTCGGCTTTTATGTTCAAACATGTTATTCGATTTGGCTTTGATTTTGTCCCTATTTTTCCTTAGAGTAAGCTCTTAGAAAATAAAAATAAAAATAATTTTTATAGCGAAAAAAAAGGAAAAAAAAAAAAAAGATTCAGTGAACAACTTTTCTAGAAAAGTGAAGTTCACAAAATCTATCTGAATGTGTGCCCCTACTACTTTTGAACAGCTGCTTGGATCTTTTTGAAACCTTGAATGCATATTTACGGACAAGAGACGACTTAATATTTGAATTGTGGTTGCATGTGATTGATTGCTTAGAAATTAGCGCTTGAAGGCGCTAGGAAATCATTACAAATCAAAAGAATGATATCTAACAATTTGATATGATTAAATTTAACTGGACTGAAAAGTGTCGGTTACTTAATTTTTTTCAGATAAAAGATAAATGTTCACTGATTATATTCAGCAGATATTATGACTTAAATGTACACGGAGGCTTTATCGTTTCTAATGTTTTCACAATTAGAAAAACAAAACAAAACAAGAAATTGAAAAAAAAAATGCAATGTTTTAAAAAGTAGTTTTGAATTTTTTTCAGGAATTTTTTTTTATTAACATTAAAGTATAATTGAAGTCTTACTAATTACATATTTTGTAAATTTAAAGCACTAATATGTGATGGTTATGGGCCCGGTAGCAAATTGGTAATGTGCTTGACTGCAGACTGGAGAGCCAGGTTCAATTCGGGCGAAGGTTGTAATTTTTCCACGTTGAATTTTCCTCACACGGGTCCTAGGGTCGACTCAGCCCTCTGAGGAATGCGCACTGGGTTTCTGCTCTCAGGTTTAAGATGGGTGTCAGACTAATACTCGACATCAACTTAGTCCCGTTGATCAAGAAACGCCGAGAGTCTTACATTCCGCAACCCTAAGGTTCAAGATAGCCTGTAGTGAGATACTTAAATTTTTAATATGTGACAGTTATGCCCTCTACAGTAAAATAATTGTAATTTCATTGCTATTTAGATTATGTTTACTGATTCTAAAGCGCCATTACAACAAACGTAATTTTCGTTAATCCAGCACTATTTCGAAGCACAAGACGTTAATCTATATTACTAAAAATCTTTTATTTCTCTGTCTGTCTGTCTGTCCTGTGAGAATGGAAAATAGAAATAATTTTTACAATGAAACGTCCGCGATGGGAATCGAACCTGCAATTTTCTGATCCGAAATCAGATGTCTTATCCATTAGGCCACGGGGACTACAAATCACTTATATTGTTTTTTGACTTATGTTTCGTTCCCCTTCCCCCCATCAATAATGAATGTATTCAACCCTTTTTTTTTAATCTGAAGATTGTTTATTTATTTCCGATCCGTCTATTTATTTGTAATTCGAAAATGACAATTAGAACTATAATTACCGAAACATTTTAAATATAATATTCTTACTTAATCGAATTCTATGTGTTACAGAAAAACAAGCGCGTGTGCACGGGGGATGGCCTAGTAAACTATAAATATTATATGATTTCATTTCACTGTTTTATCAAACAGTACGACAATAGTTCAATGCTGTCCCCATTTGCTCACGAAATAACATAAATCTTGACTTCCAATAGCGACGGCTTTGATGTGAAAGGGAAAGAAAAATACGGACTTTAAATCAATTCTGTTGAAGCTAAAGTCAACAGGGATTGACCTTTAAATAAATACACCCGCAATCTAATCTCCTTTTACCTAAGAAGAAGACATCACCTTTAAGTCCCCTTTTGTGGCATCAGAGTCGTGAACAGATACATTGGATCCCTTTTCCGATAATCCACGATTGAGTCGGATCAAATAGTCTTTTTTTTACGATTCTTTTTCAGCAGTTGGTGCCACGACAGAAGTAGATGTTTTTCTCAAAAA